>VXBB01005860.1:62191-135443 GCA_013399915.1 Illadopsis cleaveri
GAACGCGCGGAGCCGAACTGCGCAGGAAATCTGCTCCGCGTTCACAGGCGGGGCCGAGGCGGAGTCTGGGCAGGAGGTGGATGTCTCGGGCGGCACATCCCGCCCCTCCCCGGGTGTTTTAGAGGTGGGGCCCTGGACAGAGGATGGATATGCCGGGTGGCTCCTCCTGCTGCGGGTGTGCAGAGGTGGGAGGAGGCCTGTCACTGAGGGGTTGGAGCCGCGTGTGAGGGCTATAGTGCCCACAGAGGCGGCTGCGTTCACCAGCTTTCTTCCTCTCTTAGGCGTTCCGTTTCCTGGGCTCACTTCTCCTGAGCAGAGCCGCGAAACCTTTTTTAATTCGTGGGCAGTGTAGTAAAATGTGGAATTCGGGTATTCTAAGAACCCATAGGCCTGGGTGATGGAAAAGAAACTCATTTACTTGTGGTGTTGCAAGGTGATGCCGGTCACTGCTCTAAAGATGGGGAAATGATGAGGGCAGAGTGTGTACTTGGTGTCCTGTGATTAAAACGGGGCACTATAACACAAATACGTGAAAACTCAGAGACGAATCAGAATGATTTCCAAACCGACCAACAAGGGAGTCTTCACCTTGCTTGCAGATCAGTTTTAAGGACAGTGATTTTAATTCTGCTCTCTTGATTTGTTTATCTTAGAGAAGCAGAAAGGTTTTCTATCCCATTGGATAGACTCACCCAGAGCCTAGCCGTGGAATTACCCCTTGTACAGAGTGATCTTACTTCCCAGCCCAGGTATGGTAACAGTTCCATAGCTGAATTATGAGAACACTTATCTTGGTAAGTGTGACAGCTTCAATCCCAGATCAGGCTGCACCTCTAAAACCTGCAGTATCTGGGGGGGGTGTTTTTACAAAATAGTGCTATTTCCTACTCATGATCTTTGTACTTTCATGACATAAACATGAACATCAGGAAACAGGTTTGCACTGTGAGGGTAATGAAACAGGGCACAGGTTTCCCAGGGAGGTTTTGGAGTCACCAGCCTTGGAAATATTCAAAAGCTGGGCACAGTCCTGGGCAACCAGCTCAAGGAGGCCCTGCTTGTGACCTCTGAAGTCCCTGTCACCCTCAGCAATTCTGTGGTTCTGTGAAATAATCAGAGGTCAAACCCACCACCTCCTAACACAGAGTTTAGCTTTCCTTACAGGCAGGCACAGGAGGGAGTCTTCAGTTTATCTCACTTCAGAAAAATTCCTCTGTTTTATATTGAACTACACAGTTCTTTAAAAAGCTGTTAAACCTGTATCTTGGTGGTCAGACACTTTCCTGTGACTGGGAAGCCTGGGCAGGAATCGTGTCCTGAGGAAAAGAAAATTAAATCTGTGTTTTCAATGTCTTGATTGCTGTAGACATGGAGCTGCTGTAGAACACATGGCACTGCTGAGTGCTGCTGTTCTAGGAGTTATCACTTAACACTACTTTTTTGTAGAGTTGATCTGTAGGTGAAGGCTGCTTCCAGACACAGTGCTTCCAAGATGAATGCTAGAATCTATTTCTGGATCGTGGTCAGGCATATAAATACTGAGCTGTTAAAAGCTCTGTCAAGACTGAGGCATTTCTGAGTAGGTGCAGAAGGAGAATTTCACATGCCTGAAGTCTTAAGACCCGAGCATGCTGCTGACACATTCAGGTGTTCCCAAAGTTAGCACAGCAGAGGGGAGCTGCACCTTTGACTTTTGATGCCTAAATTGTACTAAAACTTCAATTTTGATACCCAAATCCTCATTTAGATCTGACCTGAAGTAGTATTTCTGCTGGGAGAGTTCACTGGGAGGGTTTTGTGCCAAATTTCTTGTAATTTGCACTTGATGTAGTGAACTGTGATTTCAAACAAGATACCTTCAAATAGAGGGAAACTCCATTAATCCACATTCATTCTGAGAAGGTTTAAAGCTCTTGCTGGCCAAAAGTGGAGCTTGAAAGGTGTTTGGGGGTCATCTTGTTTCCCTGCTGCTGAACAAAGCACAATGTACGTGCTAAAACAGCTCTAATACACATGTAGCCTGATTTTGTATCAGTGCATTCCTTAAGGAACAAGCCTAACAAACCATAATTCAGGAAAAACAAGGAAGATGCGACTGACAAAAAAATTAAGACAGATTTTTCCATTAGAAGCTGAAGTTTTATTACAGGATAACAGTACATAAAGCACATCTAAAATCGATGTGTTCAATGCACTTAATAAAGGTAATGTAATATTAAAGGTACAGTTTCTAAGTACAATATAACAACATTCATATTAGAATGAAAATTGGAGTATTTAAAAGACAACATTAAATCTCTTATTTTTACAGTCATATTTACAAAATGAATCAAAATACTTTTTTCGGGACCAAGTAAAATAACAAACTTGAGTATAAGCAGGCTATTGTAAGAGTGAGTTGGAAAGGTCTATGGAAGGGAAAAGTGAAGTGATTGGGTAAAGATCATTAGCAAAGGTTTAGTACAATACCACTTTAATATTCCTCTTGATGGCTTACATTTGATTGTGGCTAGAAAAGGAATTTATACATACTGTACACATAACAGACAGCACAT
The DNA here is from genome assembly GCA_013399915.1 of Illadopsis cleaveri. Lineage (NCBI taxonomy): Eukaryota > Metazoa > Chordata > Aves > Passeriformes > Timaliidae > Illadopsis > Illadopsis cleaveri. The sequence continues at coordinate 64,747 of VXBB01005860.1, forward strand.
ATTTACATGTACAGTATCATTGCATTAAACTCGTGTGTATTTACAGAAATTTGAGCGTATCACTCAACGAGGTTTTTAAGTTTGTGTGCTTCGTCAATCTGATGGATATTTGTAATCAGCATTTATTCTGGCCTTGGGACCTTGAACATTTAGTAAAGAGGGAGGATAAATGTTAACCAAATGGTCTTGCATAAATATATCAAACTGTTAAAACAACAGGGAGAATGTGTTCCTGGCATTACCTATAGGTTGGTACGTACAAATTTAAGAGTGAGTCCTTTTCTCTTTGAAAATATCAAAAGGTGACTTAAATCAAGAAGGGAAAACAAAATTGTCATGGCTTATATTTAAATGAGATTGTAGCTTCAAGAGGTTTTTATAATTGTCCTGATAGTGTTTGCAGTTAAACATTCCACTTATGAAAATATACCCATGGTGCAGTAAAGTTTGTTTTTGTTTTTAGGTCAACAGTATGTTTGCTGTTTAAAAAAAATTATTTATATATATATATTCCTTGGATTGAGGGTATAAAAGCAGTGCATGGAAGCCAAGAACCATGGCTTTAAAATTCACTACCTTCTATTATCAAAAAGTGCAGTAAACAGAAACATTGTTATTAATAAATTGCTCAAAAATCTTTGCTAAAGATCTTATAAATTCAGTAATATTACAGAAAAATTCTAATAAATATTTAAAAGGTTAATTACCTCCTTAGTTAGATATTTGATATCCATCAGTTTTTAAGAATGACCATGAAAACAGTATCTAGAATGAAAGGAACAGGGGATAGGAATATTTTGAAGGGTATATGACTACGTAAATTAAGGTATACATGAAAAAATAAAAACAAAACCCCCATACCTGACAAAAAGTTGCAAATTCCACTTCTTAATCAACTTTAGTTGCTACTGGCTGTCCTTGGATATGTCTGGGTGGTGTGTAAAGCATATCCAGGACTGGATTTAGCCATCCATCTACCAGGGCAGAGTTACAGAACGTTCCTATTTACAGTCACTGGAGTTAAGTGTGTGGGCATGGCCCAGTAACACTCGCAGTCTGAGTGTGTACAGATCCTATTGACAGTGAGCAGGGAGGAAGGCACCCAGCACAATAACATCTATAAATTTCCCATGCAACAACAGGAGAGAATTCTCCCAACAAGCCAAATAACTACCTCCCTTTCAGACAGACAGCATATTGTAATTATTTTATACTGGCAGATTAGATCTTTTTCTTATTTTTGATACAATACAGGCAGACTGTTTTAGTAACCAAAAGGATAACAAGCTGGACAGAACAATTGTAATAACGTTAATAATTAATAATGTTAATAATGTAGAAAAAAATTCTACATTTGATATCAAGTATCTGTACCGGTGAAGTAATTTTCTCCTTATTAAATATACTATAGAATAATTTATATAATGACACTATGCATTTAAAGAGAAAACCATGTCCCAAATCTTGTACTCTGATACAGGTACTTGTTGGGCATATGTTGGTGTATATATATATATACACAAATATATATATTTATATATAGTTATACTCAGTGAAATTAACAAGACCCAAAGGTGGTATTGTCTAGGAATAAAAGGGGTTTGTTTGTTTTTGTTCACAAAAGTAACTTATCTAGCACCACACATCAGAAAAACACAAAAATAGCACACTCTAGTTCTAAACAGCTATGTCTAAAATAGATTATATAGTAAAACAGATATTATACAGCATAATGTGGTATTTGATAAACAGATAAATATTTGCACTGTGTAGGCTGTTTATAGTATAATTTTATCTATACAGAATGAAAGCAAAAAGTTAACTGTATAGAGGTGAGCAGAACAACATTAAATATTATGACTCCAAAGCAGAGACAAAGTTAGAGTTGAAAGAATAGAGCAAGATAAAATGTTTACAGGCCATTACAAGTCCTTAAATTAGTAGTAAAATAAGGAATCAGTTGCTCAAGTTTAAGAAAGCAGTAAACAAGAGATTGCATTTACATGCAGATGTCTAAAACTTGTATTTCTTTTAAATCTATGCACAAAAAGTCATTTGTTTTTATTGCTTGACATTCAGTTATGGCTAGAATATTTTTAACCTTTTTTTTTGTACTTTGGAAACAAGAATATTGTTAAAGGTGCCATAAAAATGGACAACATTGAAAACAGTTTGCAAATAAACCACCTAACACTGCAGTTCTTTATACATTTTAAAAAGCCTTGTCTGGGGTTTGTCGTATGTTAAATATATTTAATCTGGGAAAATACATTGTAGCTTGAAGCCTCCCATTGGCCCAAACATCCAATACAAAAACACATCTCCAGAAAAGGAGCAGGCAGACAATACAGTTACATATAAAGAAGCAGCCAGTTAATGTCCTAATACTTCAAATAGTGACCACTGTTCTGTAACTTGTTTCTAAATCGATGTAGAAATGAGGAACGTTTTGGATTTAAAAAGGTGTACAGTACGTATGCCTTTTTGTGAAATAAAATTCACTGTATTGCTTATGAATTCTCTGCATTAGATATAGATAGCATTACAGATTGCAAGTTCCTGTAAAGTTTGTGCATCTACATTAAGACTTTGTGGGGTAATTCAGGGTAGTGTTTCTCAAACCGAAAGTCACAACTGGTTGTTAGAACGCTGCCCAAGTGTTTAGACTACAATCTAAACACCCTGCCGGGCACGCCCAGCTCGGTTCTTTGTGAAGTGCAGGTTCTCCAGCGCGGTACACGTGCTAGTGCTGGCTACAGCAGCGCGCTGGGCAGGGAACTCGGAGCTGCAGCTCAGCCCCGCGGCCTGGAGGAGCTGCAAGAGCTGCCTGCGGACTGCACTTTGCACTTACAGCGGCCGGAGAGTTCCCGTGAACCTGCAGCAGCTTGGTGCCTTCAGTTAGGAAATGCTGCCAAGAATTCCAGCTGATTCACACTCCCTGCCCCAGGAAACGTAAGTCAATTCCAACACAGAGAGCCCTGTGCAGAAATATAGCTCACAGAGATTGTGCTTTCAGAAACCTTGAGAAACACTAACATAGGAACACAAGTATACACAGGACATGTGAACACTGAAAACATGCAGATGTTAACAAAGTGTGATGTCACACATCAAGTTGAACAACTTGATTGTGAAGTTCAGCTTGAAGAAGTAATAAGATTATGAGGGAAGACATACAAGTGAATATTGTGGCAGAAGAAGTGAGCCTATGAGTATTGATCTGAAGCCTTTATCATGTTTTGTTTCTTATTTGGATAGCCTACTTATTGCTATAAAGTTATTGCTATATTCTACCAATGATAAAGGCAAAAAAAACCCCAAAACCAAACAGCAACATTATAGATGGAAAAGGTAGAATACAGCTTCTGTTTAGATGTTAAAATTCTACTTAGTACCTGAATAAAGTTCCAGAGACAGACTGTATATTATGTTACTTATTTTTCCCCTCCAGTCCAGTGACTTAGCATTATGTAGCAAGCCATTATCACAGTACTAGAATTAAAGCACATACTGCAAGGATTTTTAAATAAATACTCATTTACATTTTTAAAACTTTTCTTTTTGTTGTGGTATTTGGTATCTGTATGCGTTTGCCCTCATTTCCACCAAATGATTTACTGACAGGAATATTTAAACAAAAAGAAAGTAAGAGGCTAAAATTCAAATATATTAATGGATGTAACTTTAAAAGTAATAAATATTATTAGTATTAATAATTAGAAAATAATTCTAATAGTTATATTTCTCCAGCTAAGGAAAATAAAGATGTTCTGTGCAATCTGAATCAGCTAGCACAGGTAGAATTCCATATAACGAATACTCAAGAGAAAATTGCTTATTGTTTTTGGATATTGTATAGTAAATGCTGTTTCTGGCATTTATATTAATAGGTTTATCTACATTGAGGAGTTTAGGAATGTCTAAGGAAAAAAAATCCACGTCGTTTGCACAGCTTACACTGTGTAACCTGTTTTGTTCATCAAGTACAGACTGGGGATTGTCTATGCCAATCTGAAAAAAGATATTGTAATGCTTGGATCATCCCACTGCACAGTTAAAACATCTTACAGCTTGTCCATTCTAAGAGTGTTTAACTGATGTGCAAGTATGTAAAGAATAGGGTCCACTGTGAATCAGCAGCAGGAATTCTCTTCTGCTGAAGATGCCACAACACCAAGTGATCACACTTGCTAAGCTCTTGTCTGCCTTGGAAAGCCACTCCAGGCTGCACTGCCAGCTTGTAAACCGTGAGTACGGTTTCCCTATTTATTGAGCAATCTAAAGTAACCCACTAAAAGCTCTATACCCGTGAAAAAACCCTCAAAAATACCAGAAAACTGGGGCTTTCTCCAAGCAGACAGATTGGATGGAGAAATCAAACTCACTCTCTTTCCAACGTAACCAAAGTGTTGAAGTCTTGCTCATTTTGTTTGCAATTGTTTATCTGCTTTTCTACTTGCATTTTCCAAAGAATATGAAGCCATAAACAAAGCTAATTGGGACAGGCTTCCAGCATCCTGGAGTTTGGCACTGGGAGACTTCTAAACATTGCTGGGTTTTGGTGCCATTGTAAAATCACTTGGAATTGCTTTATTTGATGTACTAGATATGAAAATTGCTTCAGCCTCAGTGTTTCTTTTCAGTCAGGTTTTGGCTTTACCATGAAACATCTGCAACAACGACAGACAACATTTGAAGTGTTGTTCTTGTATTCCTGCAGATCTGTGTTCCTTTCTATGTGACTTCACTGCTGAAACCTCACCATGACCTTTTCATTCTTACTGTATTCTCACAAACTGATTCATTTTCTTTGACAATAACTGAAATACTAAAAAGCTGTTTTCTATTGCAGAACACTGAATTTCAGCTGGAAAAGTAGTCCTATCATTATAAAAATGTCCAGAGGGTATTGAAATTAATTTCAATCATTTATTTAGTGGGTCAGCATTTATTTTCTAAAATAGAATTGTAAAATCTTTGCGCTATTTGGAGTAGTTCTGTTTTGAGCACATTACCAACCAAAAAGCAGCTCTACTGCAAAGTGAGCAAGAGAATGAGGCACACATAGAGCATTTAGTTAAAAAAAATATCCAGTTCTCTTGTGCCTGGGGGGAGGGGGAAGGGAAGAAATACTAGCATATTTTTTAAAAAGTAATTTGTTCCACCAGCAGTACTGGCCACCCTGTTGAAGAGTTTTAGAAGATCCCTGAGCACATTAGTTTCTGACTTATAACCCCAGCTCCAAAATGATAGGGCTTCTCTTGTTGATAACGAGATGGATTGTCATTCACAGTTAAGTCAATCATAAGGTGCTTATCTATTTACCCTTCTTTTTTCACCAATCAGCACAAAGAACTGTCAGAAAATAACTTTTATTTTTCTTTTTTAAATAATAAAAGGGCACAAAATTTAAACAATCAATGTTTTGTGACAGTGGTTTAGGATTATTATCTGGCTGCCCCTCAACAACAGACAAGTGATTCAATCGACATTCCTTAGCAAAAAAAAAAAAGAAAAAAGAAAAAGAAAAAAAAGAAGGAAAAGAAAAAAGGCAAAAAAAAGAAAAATCCTGTACAAATATGTATTTTTCCCTGAGGGATCAAGGTTACACCCGCAAGTGCTCTATGTACATATTGCACTGTAGAGGAATGAAGAACATGTGCAAAAAAAGCAACAATGATTGAAGCTTACTAATCAAACCTTTTAATCATGATTGCTATGTCATCTTGCATTTTGGAATGTCGGAACACAGCTATTCCTTTAATCTAAAATGTAAAAATAAAAAACAAAAAAGAAAGAAAAAGAAAAACGCACCTCTACTATGGCACATTCAATGAAATAAAAAGTTTTCCAAAGACAAATAGACAAATTCCATCAAGAAAATAATACAAAGTTCGTTCGTTTGTGGTTTTTTTTGTTTTTTAGAAAAATTACATTACTTTCTTTCATTGTTTCACATTACAAAATCTTTTTTTTTTTAATGTTTACACAAATCACATTTTATTGCAGGAATATTTCAAGTGCCATCAAACATTTATAGAAGGGTTAAAAAAATAGAAGTCTCTCTAAAGTGGTCCAGACAAGGCTTTGTATAGAATAAATCTTTTTACCACCTTCTATTTTTGACTTAAGTATTTTGAATACATTTTCTTTATTCCATTGACACTTAACAGCCTAGAAGCAGCCGCTCACACGTCCCACACATACACTCATGTGCGCACACAATGGACTCTCTCACACACACACAGGTGCACATACACAGATATCTTGGTATTCATACTAAATAAGCGAATAAAGAACAACCAAACTTAAAACCAGCCTCCCTTTTTACCTAATTTCATACGTCAAAAAATGCTGGAGGTGATGACATGTATTAGGGTGGTTCAGATGACAGTATAGTCTAGTAGCTCTTCCTAGAAAGCCAGAAAACATCTCCAATTTATGTAACTCCATATAATTCCCAAGGAAAATATCTTTGCAGACTCTAAGGACTAGGTCATCAAAATTTCAAATATTATGTTCAGCTATCCTAGTGTTTTTATTTGTAGTGAACTGGGCAGATGATAAAAATACTCATATGAATATCCATTGACCTCCAGTGTTTTTTAACTGGTTGATCATCTGATACAAGGCCACAGTCCCAGGGGCTTTGCAGAGAGCATTTCCTCTGCTGTGCCGGGTTCTTACATGGCCATCTCTGACCAGCCACTCTGGTGTTATCCTGAGTCCCCTTGCATAAAAACCTCCTTGGCAACAGATGTCTTATCAGTACATCTGCTGTGCTGGATCCCTTTTTCCCCATCCATGAAGAGCAACCCAAAAATTATACTCTGTTGCTAAGTGGCTGTTAACTGCGACCAGGAAAGCAGAGTTACTTGGGGTGTGTATGTTCAGCCTGATTTAACAAGGTCCCAGTACACACGAGCTCCCACAAACAAAAACAACAGTACTTTCTGGCCTGGAATACCACTCTCAGCTAAGGCCCTATTTAAAACCTTTTTATTGTTATGTATTTTATTAGAAAATGCTCCAAGACTTATATTGTCAATGATTTATGAATGTAAATACGCTAAACAGATTCCAAACAAAACCATGGCACCTAGATGCCTGGTAAAGTACTAATATTCATCATGAAAAGTAAGAACAGGATGTGACTGAAAACTAATCCCCAAATATTTTGCCTGGTAGTCTACATTGTCAGAAGTAGGAGGTGTATCTCACTCTCTAAAAAAGTACAGGTCTTACTTCACTATTCATTAGTTGACACTGAGATTAAGTTTAGTTGATCTTTACAGGACTAGCACCTAAGGCTGGTCACATTCAGAAAACATTTGTTAGTTAAAAGGGGTGCTTCAAAAATAGGAACACGTTAGAATGCAAGTACCATATCGTGCCAGTTACTCCAATAAAGTAAACAATGATCCTAGAAAAGTGTTTCAGTGGGAGTGCAGAGAGCATGTGCTGGGCTGTGAGCCGCCTCCTCAGGAGCAGGCAGGGTGGAGCAGGAAAAAAGACAGCTCTATGGACTTGTTCCAAAAGCCCTCTCCTGCCTCCATCCCAGAGCTCACAGCACCGCAGGTGTTCCCCTCCCACACTCCAGGGCACACTGCTCTGAGGAGGAAGTGTGATGCTCTCCTCTAGCCCTCCTTTCAAAGCCTGGAGATGGGTGATAGCTGTAACCTTCCCTGATGTGCTAGACTGGAACATTTCTAATAAGTGTCACAGATAAATGTCTCAATTTGACCCCAAAGGAAACATGTTCAAATCACAGAATAAACCTATATTTTGCTAGAAAGAACCCGCTGATCTGATTCTCCTTTTTAAAATACTTAGGCTTGGGTGTGCTTCTATTCACTTGTGACTTCTCAACAACTGTAACATATGTAAGAGATTGTTCACCCTTGGAAGTTAAAGCAGTAGGGCACATTATGTTTCATTCCTTCTCATTTTTTGATGTTCCCAGCTTTTTCTTACGTACTTCATCAAACCTGCATTTGTGATGGCCTACAGGGCATACAGTTCTGCATCTTCATTTCACCCAAACCCAGTTATACACCTCTGGCTCAAACAGCCATGGCTTAATTTGTGCTGTTGTTTATGTGAATCTGCATCCTTCAGAACTACATTTACTGCCAGCTCTGCTCAGAGACAGAATTCTTCCTGAAGGGAATGGTAATTAAAAACACTGCAAGATTCAGCTTATTGGTTAGTTATGCAATACAGGAATCAGAATTACAGAATGCAGGTTTCTGATATTAATGATTTCCAGGCTTGTACTGAGTACAAACTAATGCTTTCTAGCAACAGTGTGCCTTTCCTTTCTTAGTCTGTCCCCATCTGATCAACTTTAAAGTGCATCTTTTTAAACAAGGAGAGAACAGACTTCTCTGTTCAGCTCCCTGAAACCGAGCTGCTGGCTGCTGGAAGAACAGGGGTCACAGTGTGTCTCACCTCAAAGACAAACCTATGGATTTTGGTAGGCTACAGCTTGGCATTTGAAGGCATTGTTTACGATATGGAGTACAAAAGTATGTAATATTACGTATAAAAATTACTTTTCCGCAAGCATGTCATACACACATACTTTTACTGTAGATACAGACTTGAATAAATACTTTCAAACCTGGATTTATGGTGGGCACAAATACACTATTTAATAGCCTGATTTTCAAAGATGCTGTGTTACTAATTTGTAAATGATCTGTAATTAATTAGTTCAACTCTGACAGTGGAAACTCAGAACCTTTGAAAATGAGGCTTTTGACTTCGAAACATCCAGGTTTGAAAGATTTGAAAATAAAAGTACCTTTGAATTTAACTTCTGAAAAGATTATTTTAATGTAGAAAATTGTCATTATTTTCAACTCTTTTAAAAAATCTGTAACCATTTCAGGATATGACCAGCCTCTTTTTAAAAGTAACATGGAAAACAGCAGCATAAATACCTCCCAATGTACCAGTACCTGCCAAACCTTTTTCAGTTAAACTTGAATTTCTGGTGCACATGCAACACAACAATGAACACGCTAGCATTTAATTTAAAGAAAAAGGTGCAAAATGAAAGTGCCTTATCAATTCAACAAGAAAAGCTATACCAGTAACTACATTTTATATTAATTAAAACAATATATAAACAATATCTCTTTTGCTATATATAGTCTTCATGCCCATTTACCCTGTAATATATTATAATGCTATTGTTGCTATTGCTATGGACCCTTTTCATGCCGTTCTGTCTACTGGCAAACAGTGGTAGGTGAGAAAAAATCGTCCTTCATGAAACAATGAGCAAGTTGTGCAAACTGATGCTGAAATCTCTGCAACGCACACCAGTCGCTGATTACTAGGTGGACTCTGTTCTGACCAATGAATTGATTGTTCTGTCAAAAGTCTGGGCAGTGAACTACAGGAGAAAACAACCTTCTGACATTAGTACCCTCAGTCTGTGTAAACAGAGGTCAAGGATTGAGAAGTTGAGACAGAAAAAGGGTCCATATTTGTAGGCATAATGGAAATCATATGCATGAGAAAAACAAGTTCAACTTTGTTTCATTGTTTCCCATCCTTCGCCTGACCCCGACCGCCAAGAGATGTGCAGTGTGTTGGCTCCCTAGGTCTGTGCAGGGCCATATAAAGTGTCTTGGTTTTCTTTCTTTTTTTTTTTTTCCTTTTTTTTTCCTTTCTTTTGTTTTAATGTTTGTACTTCAGACATTCTAGAAGTGCTTAGGTGATACGTTTACCCATCAATTTGCATTGCTGGCTCAAACTCTGAAGTGAACAACTCCTTGTAAAGTGGAGGAAAATGAAGTCGCACAATGTCTGGGTATATTGCTTTAAATGCCATAAGCTTTTCTGTATGTCGTCCACACAGTGCTCTTAAAGTAGACACTTTGCATATTAACTGTAAAAAAATGAACACAAGTCATATGGTCATACATGCAACCAAGCCTCCCAATCTTGCTGTAAGGATTAAAGCTCTCCCAAACCAAATTATTTACTTAACAAGGACATTTCAGATGCACAGTCATGGACATTTGCTAAAAGTATTTAAGTAATGGACTCACAGCTATTTGTGAAATAATCTTTTTTAAGTTCTTTGCAAAATGTGGCATTAGGTTTCCTCGCTGGATTGATAAACAAGTATTTCAGGGCTGGATCTTCATTCATTAAATTATCCTCTTGGAAGAAGGCAATCCCAACTGCTTTTAAACCCACTGTGAATATTATGGAGGGAACTGGCAATGCAATAGATTAGACTTATTTACCTTAAACCACAACCTTATTTACCATAAGGTAAAAAATATGTACTTTAAAAATATCATGAGGTTACTCCCTGAAGTAAAGTATTTGTATCAAAGCATTTGATCAGAGCATTTGATTGATTGATTGAAAGGTATCCAAAGTATACACTGAGAGAAAATTACATGAGCTAGGATTTGAAATTAAGAAAATCTACAGCGCCCAGGCTGGACCATCCTGCTTCTATTGTAACTAATTCTGTGATGTGAAACGAAGCATAAGCTTTCTGGCTGTGCAGAGGTGTAAAAGGAATTACCTCTGCAAGGTAAAAGTAAAGTGCCTATCTTTCCCTAGTTCTTCAGATTTACTTCTTGTAACATCACACCATTTCCCATTTCTGAGAAATTACATGAAGATAACTTTAGTATAACTGTAGGTAGTGTCTCTTTTTCCTAGGCATCAGTATTTGAAAGAACTGGGAAAAAGGCTGTGTGAAGAACTTCTCAAGGAAGTCTGAAAAACAAGTTTAGTTTGTGTGTTGCATGTTATAACAACTTCAGTGTCATGCAGGCAGAGATTCCACCAATACTAAGGCAGGCATGTTGTAGCACTGAAATAGTATTCTGTGTGGCAGGAGTGTTGTGTAGGAGAACTACGACAAAAACCTTCATCGCTTTTCACCAAGTTCCACATAAAAATATCCCTTTCAGACCATTATCAACCTTGTTCTCTAGTACATCATCATTTCACCTCTTCTAGGCTTAAGCAAATAGGTTCAGCTGAGCAGCTTGATTTTGAACAAAGAATTCTGGGTTTATAAATAAATTAACTGTAAATATACCCCATAATCAGGGCAGTGTTCAGCTGAAGCCACCCTTCCACAGTCCTGTGACATGGCACAGAAGGACTCTTACCTTTGTTAGAATTCCATCTTCTCGGTGGTTCTTCTGTAGGACGTGCTGAAGTGCTAGCTGGATCTTCTGTTGGAGTTTTTCAATTTTTACTTTCTCCTGAAGCCATGAGCGATCTGAATATAAATGGAGTTAAAACCTCTAGTAATGCACACTTGGATCACAGCTCACCAGGAAGTACTAAGTCTGTTACAGATTCATTTTTCCTGTTTGCAACCTTCCTTCCACTTGTTGTATACTTTCATATAGAAAATGGGTTTCAAAATTAATAGGTTTTGAGATACATTTATTACATGCATTTAAAGTTACATTTATAAAGCCCTTATTTAGGAGAATGCAATGCATCTGAGTAAGATCATTTGCTAAGAAAATCTGTAAAATGCAGGGTGTTTACAAAATGAGGCTAGCAACTTCTTACTGGGAAATTAATAGATCATATAATGAAGAAGTAGTTGGAGAAGATCTTCTTGCTAAGATCTTACAGAACTTACAGAAAACCAATAGAATTTACAGTGACACACAGAAAAATTAGATGCAAAGATTCAGCTATTAAAAAAAAAAGCAGCTAAACTTCCTGACAGAAAAGCAGTATTAGCTGCCACATTCCTGGTGTGACAGAACCATAGGGTTCTGTGGCTTGCTAAGACACAGGGCTAACACACTTCCTGTCTGGCCAACAGCATGAGAACATATTTATGATAGACTCAATAAACCCACATTGCTGACAGAAGTTTCTGTCACCACTCCTGAGTCCACTGCGCTGCAATATGAACCCACAGTTTCCTTCCTCAGGTGTCAGGCCAGGCACAAACTGCCTTTCTGCCTCAGTACCTTGTTCCACCTGACCTAAGAAGCCTTTCCAGGACCTGGAGCACACTGTGCACATTCACCTGTGATTACTAACTTATTTTAGCCACAGGTATGGTAGACCCAGGCTGGCTTTTAGGGTGACATGGATATCTGGCACCATAATTCTCCAAGTCCCACTCACTAAAATGGCAATGGTGGAAGTTTTCTGTTGTGCTGCAGCTGCAAGCTCACACACATGGAAAGCTGACTATGGGAGTCCAGTAACTGCCTGTCTCACCAGGACTGGCTCACAATCAATAAATTTATTTTCTTTGCAAGGAAGCTGAGTCCTCAACAAGGCAAAAATGTGGAAAACAAGGGCTTAGATCAAGATTTCCAATTTAATGAATTGGTTCCTGAATTTATAGTTTTAATGTGTTTATTAAAATAAAAGTGAGAAGACACTCAAAAAGATGATATTCCCACAATGTCTGATAATTATAATGTTATCATTAATAAGGCCTCAAAATAACAACAACCCCTACCAAATAAATCTAGAGGAAACCTTCATCTCTTACCTGCTGACATTAAAACAAACGCAGAAAACAAAGCTATCTCATCCTCTGTCAGGTGCATAGAACATAAACTTTTTCCAAATTCAAACACAAAGCTAATGAAGTCTTCACAACCTGCCAAAAAGAAGGTAGGCTCTTGTTACATTGTTTAAAACTACTTCACCTCTACAGAGTTGCTGATTTATTCTGATGGGGATGAGAAATAGATGTAAAACACTTCATAGGTGGTCTTCTCCTTAAGGACTGTGAAGTGATGGCAGTGAGATCTCACTCATCCTTGAGGGTATTACTCTGCTCCCACATCTTGGCAGCCAAGATTCTGAAGGTTTTGCACACTGCATCTTTTCTACATTGGGCTCTCATGGGGTAAATATGGATAAATCTCAAGCCATTTATTTTCAAACTCAAAATTGCTTTATCTTTGTTCCTGTTCTAAATGGAACTTTGTCATGTCAGTGTTGACTGAAGGCTTGAAATGTGGACTTAAGAAGTTCTGATTTTAAGACTATTGAGCACACAGAGTGGGAGAAGAGAGAGGCACACAAGGGACATGCAGGAAGCAAAGGGAGAAGCCAAGGCCTGACTGAACACGGTTCATGCAGAAGAGGAACTGTGTCCCTTCCATCCATTCTCTTGCTCACACAGGTGTTATTCACGTTACTGCTGCTGTCACACACGCAGGTACAGGCTTTGAAGTGAGCTCTGCTCTGCAGAGCATCACAACCTGAGACATGAGGGTTTTCCTCAGCCTCCCCAGCCTAAACTTCTGGACATAGCTGGTAACAGATCCAAGTTATATTTCCTTAGAACCCAGAATTGTTTGCACTCTGACCTTGTACCTTGAGGTGTTTTAGAAAGGCAGAGAATACTTCAGTAACTGTCCAGCATTCTGCACTGACAGATTTTCACTGCCTCCAAAGTGGTTTACAGCCCAAATCTATACCCAGTGAATACATCCTTTTAAAATTAGCAAAAATACATGGGAAAAAAAATTCCAAAATTGTATGTAGTTTAATTTAAAAAAAATGATTTACAGTATTTTACCAGCAAATAACCAGACTTAGCAGATTTTAAAACACCATTAATATATACAAAGCAGTAAAATCAGTATATTCCCAATTAGCTTAAAATCTGCTGCCTTTTCCAACAGGATATATAAAATGTTACATTAGATATGAAATCTGAGCTTCTCTTCTCAACAAGTGAGTCCAAACTGCTCTACCCTAATCAAAATGCTGAACTTCAGCACCAACAGTCCTTTCCTGCACAGAGTTAAGCTGTTTTACCTCTTGAAATCAGCTTGGCCTCAAACAGAGCCAGCATGACAGCTTACAAAACAGCAGTTTAAGCTCCAGAACTCTTATTTCAATACTATGGATTGATTTTTCAAAGCAGCTTTTTTCCCTTGCTTTTCCACCTTATTATTTTGTATTCTGGTGGGGGTTTTGTCTTTTTGGGGTTTTTGATTTTTTTTAAATTTATTTTTAAAGACACAACACTTCACATTTCCTTACCTAAGGACTTGAAAACCTCTGGGCTAGCATACTTGCCATCAAAGTAGACTGTGTTGTTCTGGGAGTCAAAGGCACGGCACATTCTGATGAACACAACCTCTAAAGACCCTAAAACAGAAACAATGTATGTTTGACTATGGAAGGAAAGACTTCAGTTGCAAAGAGCAAGTGAGGATTTAATAATAATGCTCTGCATTCATTATCAGTTTAGTAGAGTAGTAAGTTGCTGTGGTGTAACAGAGCATAGTTTGGTTTGCTGGTAGAAATCAAAGAATTCCCATAAATCCCTTTAGAAGTTTTTGCTAAAGCAACTTATTTAATGCTAATACACTCTAGTAATTTTTCTAGAGTAATGAAGTCTCTGAAACTCAGCAGCTCATTTAAATTAATGTTCACCAAGCCTTAACAACTTGGTCCAGTATTTGTAACATGAATTACTTCTACAATATCTTGCATAGAACAATCTGGATTTTTACCTTGAAATATTCACTATTAGCAATCAAAAAATCCCCAAAAAAACTTAACCAAAAAAAACCCCCAAAAAAACCCTAATCCAATTTTTACATCTTAACACACTCATTGTTCCCTTTGTCCATAATGAAAATTTAATAGATAGATTTGAACTCCTTCTCCCCAGGATTACTAAGATGATGTTACTTCAAAGACAGACAATTTGCAAGGTTTTCCCCTTATTTAATTTTAAATGATCATTGTACTGCATATGAATATATGTGTATACAACCACTGTATGTAACATGTAACACCTTCCTCAGGCAAAACTAATAAAAGCAGACCTTAAAACTGACCCACATACCTGCTTTTAAAAGCACAATTTGATCATTTTGACACAGTTCCATGAAGCCATCAATGCGTTTGGCAAATTCCACTACATACTGGATAGCTTCTGTGATTTTGACTGCGCATAACTGCCACATTACCTCCCTTTGCTGTTTGAGAGAGAAGAGAAATTCAAAAATTACTAACCAAGCTTTGGAAAGCTCCTTGTCAGAAAGTAAAACTGAGCTAATAACACCCAAACAACAAAATGGAGTGAGTTCTTTCCAACACTCCTGGCTACAGTCTGCTTGTAAGACAAGGGGAATTGACCTCAAAACCAGAGCCTCATGTGGATGAGTGACAATGCAACCATGTCATGTCTTCAGTCATGTCAGAAGAGATCCAGCTTGCAGTACTTTTATTTCATAAGCCAAAAATGTCAAAGTGTAATGATTTTGGTCATTTCAGTGGGAATTTTTTCAATGCATGAAAATAAAATGCCAATTTTCACCAGCAAGGCATGATCATATTTTTCCTATCAGCTTCTCTCTTTTGTACTGAATGCAAATTATCAACCTAGCTCATCTTCAGAGGGATACATATGAAGATGTTCATACATGAAGGTCATCTTGATAAAAACAAAAAGAAGGCAAGCAAGTAGTGAGTTTTTCCAGTGTTGATAATAATGCAAAATGAAATCACCTAAAGTAGAAAAAACTATACTCCTAAAGGTTAAATATTTTTCTGCAGAAATGAAAAATATGTTCAAGGAACAGTGTGCTTCAGCAGCGCCTCCCAAGGCCATTTTCCAAAAGTAGCCAATTGGTAGCAGCTTGTGGATGGAAGGCATGTTGGAAATAACATTGATTAGATCTTACAATACCCTGGTGGCATGGCAGCACTGTACTGCTACTCCACAGGTAAAACCCAAACACTGAGGGACAACTGGAGCATGAATCAGGATTACAGTGAACCCTGAAGGCTGGAAATCTGATGGAGCTCTGTGTTTATAAACTCAAACCAAAACACAGCATGTCACATCACAAACTTGGTGGCTTTGGCTTTTGTTGTTGTTCATCCAGGACATTACAAATTAAGAGAAGAAAATAACATGCCAGTTAGGATAGAAAAAAATCCTATTATTTTCTATCCTCCTTTATCAGAGACAGCTTTTAGGAGAATGCCTTTTCCTGTATCTGCAAAAATCACAAATGCAAAGGATATCCTGACCATTTGCAGCTTTTGATTCTAGTGTATTATTTTCTTAAAACACACAGAAATATACATTCCTGATAGTAAGGAGAAAGCAGTGAAGAAGTGGATTTTGCAGTGTGTTATGGAAATACCATGCTTTAAAGAAACCATGCCATAACTTGGCATGTTTTTATACCTTGTTCTGGTAGTTCTCAATTTCTTCCTGCAGAAAAGTTTGCCATGTTATCTGCTGTAACTCCTCTCTCAAGTACTGGCAAGTTTCCATGTGTGACTTGGAAATATTCTGTGCAAGATGTTCTAAAAGAAAGAGCAGAAAGCGACACGCGTTAGAAATGCAAAGCTCCACCTTCAGACACGAGAAAAGCCGGTATGTTTCAGATGCAACAGGGGGAGGGGAGAGGCTGAGCTGAGCGAGAGAACCGCTGCCGTGTGAGTCTCTCTGCCAGCGGCTTCGGGACAGCGGCCATTTAACGCCGGGCCGCAGGACGCGGCCGTGCCCGCAGCCGCCGGCAGAGGGCGCGCGAGCAGCGCTGGGCGCCAGCGACCCCAAGGTGGGAACAGCGGGGACAAGGGGGGACACGGAAACCTCCCGGGCACATCCCACACCACGGGGACATCCCACACCACGGGGACAGCCGCACGAAACCAGGGGAACAAGCGGCGTGATGGACCCCTCGAGCCAGGGCACACGGCTGGCCGTGGACACGGCCGTGCTGAACGGGACAGAACGGCACTGCCAGCCAGGCAGAACTGCCGGTGCCAACGCTTTTCAAGAGAGAAATACAGTTACCACCTATCTAGCGTTCTCTCAAGCTATGGGACTCTCGTCCCACAGGGCTGCCTGGGAGGGAAAAATGTCTTCTTCTTTTCCTACTCTCGTATCATTAAAAAAATATCAGGAAAATGCATCTATTAGAGAATCCAGATGATTAAGGTAACACACTAAAAAATCACCAACACTAGGGGTTTTTTTCTTTCACCTTTAGAGTAGTCACCTAGTTTACTACATGATTTAAGACTTCCATACAACGTTTTAATTCCAAATAAAATTATTTTCTCCTGCTATACTTGATTAAAAGATCCATAAGGTAGATTTACATTTATTAATAAAACTTGGTTCCATAAACGTTTAGGAGCACTTTCAAAAGCCTGAATAGAATTTAGATACCTGAATTCCAGTTCTATTTAACTTCCTCCTTCCTACCCTGACCCTTCAGGTGAGCACGGTCTCCTATTTTAGCACATGACAAGTAGAGGCCTGGGGCCTGGCTAGGCCACTGAAAATGAAGGCTCAAGCCAAACAGGAATGGTGGTCACTACAACATGGAGGAATTCTGAGGGACTGCAGTACTGGGTCTTGTGTGAAACTGGCTTTATTTGGTAATGCTCAAAACCAACTCTTCACAAACTGAACTGCTGGACCAATCAGTCTGTCAGTAGTTTGATTAGGATATTACTGAAAAGTCTTTAATATACAGACGAGGTAAAATCAGATTGTATGTGCTACCGGAGCAATCAGTAAGGGAGAACACAATGTAATTTATACTTTGTCACTATAGCTTTGATGTATTTCAGAGCAAATATTTGATGTATTTCAGAGCAAAATTGTTTTTTTTTTTTACAAGTGTGTAGTTAAAACACTTGTTCTGGGTAGCAGCAGCTGACAGCATGATCCCTGTGCCCTTGCAGGATACAGGAGATGAAATATTCCCATGTTATTCACAAACCTCCGCCTCACTGCACACACCTAAATACTTTCATTGAACAGCCACACCTTTTTAAATTGAAACCTTCGTCTGGCAGACAAACATTCTTCAAACATTGTTCAGTAATGTTAATGCTGGGCACCCAAATCATGCTGTGCAGGGTTTAAACCAAGCACTATGTAAATAAAGGTAAGCAACAAGACAAATTTAGTTTAGGCCAGTGTTCAAACTCGACACTCGGCCTACGAAGGAAAAACTTTTTTTTTTTCCTGTGGGTTTAATGTAGATCTTTTTAATACCTTCCATGAGAAAATTAGCAATTGTTTCACTGAGACAAAGCTGGTAGCATTACTGTTGTCCTGACATTTTTTCCTCCTTTTGACCTATCTGAAATTATTTGAACTGAAGCCAGACACAATATTTTGTCTGTCAGGGCAAATTCTATTGTAGAGAACAGCATTCTGCAACATAAGGACATTAAAATGCAAGCTTCTTGTGACTTCCTCTCTGCAAAACTTCTCAAAAGAACATTAACCACAAAAAAATTTTAATGTGGAATACCTGATTTTTTGAACTATTTTTAGGTTTTCATAATAAAATAATTCAAAAAAATGTTGCTTAAGCAAGTTTTAAGAATCAGTTTTAAATGCCTGGCTGCTTACATAAGTAATGGAATCATGAAACCACTACTTTGATGTCCTGTTCCACTTTGTTTATAACCAGTTCACACAGCACACTCTTAACTCCAGTCTCAGCTGTTGACAAGTCATGCTTGTGGAATTCAGCACTAGTGTAATCATTAAGGGAAGAGTTTCAAGTAAAATGTGCTAATTAATGTGGTTGTTATAAGGCTCTTAGAGAAATTATAAAACTTGCTACATTCGAAATGTCCTTCAGTATCTGGGGCCAGATCCTCTTCAACAAGTGACAAGAACTGCCCTCAGTTTAGCCTGGTGCTTTCCTCAGATAAAGAGCAGAAGAAAATCAGCCTCATCACTTTTTGTTAGAAGTAACAGTATTGAGGTAATGAAAAAGGAGGTAAATTGTTAAAAAATA
Organism: Illadopsis cleaveri; assembly: GCA_013399915.1. Lineage (NCBI taxonomy): Eukaryota > Metazoa > Chordata > Aves > Passeriformes > Timaliidae > Illadopsis > Illadopsis cleaveri. Next base: position 83,529 of record VXBB01005860.1, read on the forward strand.
ATCTGCAAATAAAGAAATGCCCTGTTTTCTCAGCACTAAAAATTAGCTTCTTAATCAGTATTCCAAGGGTTCTATTGTAAGGACTGAAAGCAAAAGCAACACTGATCAACCACAGTCCCCCGGGAGCTTTAGTCCAGAGCAGGAAGGAGTTCCCCGTGTGCCCCGAGATCAGGGTGTTTACTGTGCACTTCACACAAGAATGCCCAAACATGCCCACAGCTCTACTGAAGCAGCATTCTCGCTATCACCTGCCTACACGTGTCACTTTAATCCAAAGGGTACTGTTAAGACAATTACAATGGAAGCTTTTCTCTCTCATTACCTAATTCTGCCATGGACACAGTTGGAGAGGTCTCCCCATTTGTAAAAGAACAATAAGGGAAGAAGCCCGATGCTGGTGTGTAGTCACATATTGGTTCTGGTTTGATTCCATTAATATCAAGACCCGACTGATCTGGAGAAGGCTGTATGTCTAAGTAGAAGCTGCTAACTGCAGAGTCTGCTTTGCTACCTTCAGGGGTATGCCCATCAATGTAATTACTGAGGTCGTCATGTAGCTCTGTTAACCCATTGGTGGTGATATTGTATGTTGGTGTGAGCGGCTCTGCCTCTCCTGGCTGCTGCTGGTGATCCCGCTGCTGCTGCTGCATTCGGTGTTTCTGCACCTCGGCGTACAGGCTGTCCCTCTGCTTTTTTGACATTCGACCAAACTTTACAGCTGAAATACAGACACACAAGAGATTACACCTCTACACATCCACCACTGCCTTTTAACTGTGAGTCTTTAAACACTGCATGGAAGGATACAGCACAACCCCAAATCTGCAGGATGGGCAGACCTCAGAACCACTTCTCAGTTACAGGTACACAGCTGCAGCACCTGCTCTTTGAAAGGCTGTCTTGACATGCCATTGAAATGGACCATTAGGAGTCACTGGTTTAGCTTAATTCATTAACTTTCCACTTCTGTACTGGAAAGATTTTCTTTTGTATGTCTGTTGAGGTTGACAGATGCATCTCTTCAGCATTCAAACCCTACCTAGAAAAGTAGAAGCTAAACCAGAACACAATGGCCTGAGAAAACTGTCCAGTTCCAACCAGCTGTACATTCATGCTGTGGAGTGAACCTAGAGCGTGGTGCCAACATGTGGGGTCTATCTCAGTGTATCAACAGCAAGCTTCACTGAGACTGGGACCAAAGCACGTGGCAAGAACCACCAAACCTGCCTTCAGCACCTCTGTGACAAGCAAAAATGTTTAGTAGATGAGTAATGGTTAAACCTATGTGTGTGTGCACACAAGTGCACGTGTGTACCTCCACAACATCACTATGACTTTGAGGAGCATTAGCTGTAAGCCAGCAGCAAGTTTGCAGCATCCAGGGAGTTCCCAAGGATGCAGCACAGGATTTCAAGGACCTGTATCGGCTTTATCCTTTAGAAAGGCAACTACTGCCTTCTGCTTTTCTACAGGAAAGCAAACACATTGGAGGAACTAGTCATTACATGATTACATTTTTAGTTGCATTGCCAATAAAAAAAAAAAAGACAATGAAATTCAAGAAGTAAATGTAATCTGGAAACAATCTCCTTGATCGGGCCTCATGTACCTAGAGTAACGTGTATGTATTTCTAGAACAGGCAGTGCTGCTGTCACTGTGGCAGGGGAAAAGACTGAGTCAGATCTTCAAATAGGTAAGTGGTGGCAGCTCCATTCCATCTGTGGGGGAGGCATGCAAGCCTCAGCTGCAAAGCCAGTTCTGACCGAATTACATAAGCAACTGTTTGGCAGAGGCGGGCTTTCGTCACTACTCGAGCTGCAATTTTAACAGCTCAGTATTAACAGCACTGGAACATCTTTTCTTCAGAACTCTATCTTTAAAAAACATTGCATTATTTTGTTTCTTTGCGTTTTTTCCATTATACACATATTTAACTTCTGTCGATACTGTGAAGCAGTTCTGATCTACACCCATGCACCAGGCAGTGCAACTTGCAGCTACAGGAGATCACTTAAGTTGGAATGAATATATAGAGGAAGTGTTAACATAAGACTAAAAAACTGCCATCTTCAAGAGATAACCAGAGACAAAGCTCTTAACTGGGAACTATAATAGGTACGTAGGAAAAAAGATAAATCCAAGACCTTTTTCCATGCCCTGATTTATAGATATCTGAACATACAGCAGCATCTAAAAACATATAACACAGAAAAATACATAGCAACATCTAAAACTCACTTGATGATCTCAACTCTCAGCCCAACGCACAATTAGCACATCAGTGCTCTGTGTTTGGGTTGCCCACACACCATACTACACCTTAGGTTAGTTTTCTGCAGCAAGGCCCAAGCTCCCAGCGCTTACCATCCCGAGACATCCCCACAGCAAGGCATTTCTGTAAGCGACAGTGCTGGCAGCGGTTCCGACTGGTCCTGTCGATCAGACAGTTCTTCTGCCGGGGACACGAGTACGTGGCATTGCTCTGCTGACTCCTCCTGAAAAAGCCCTGCCATGCAATGGCAAAATACAAGTCAACAAGCTGTTAACTGACGGGGCAAGTAAAGACTCTGAAATGTACCCTACTTAACAGGAAAGAAGTTCAAGTGCTCTGTAGTCAACTAAGTTAAATCTAAAGGGTTTGTTGTTTTTTTCTCTCCTAGAAATAAACAAAACCCAGTAACTAGCAAGAAACAGTTCATTAAAAAAGTGTAGTAACACATAAAGGAATTACACTTTTTATTCACTGATTTTACAGATCCCGTATGGTACACCGGCTCTTTCCACACGAGATAAAACTAATTACAGACCTTGATTTCCTATCTGTCCTGGCTTGGGAAAGTTCTCCAAAATAGGGATGATTCAACAGCTACCACCCTTGTTCTGCTCTCTGGAGTGACAGTGGCAGACTCTGATGTTCAGCCTTGCCAGGGTGTGTATGTATTTAAAACACACACAGCACGATGCTGAACAGTTTCTCCTACAAAGAACAATTTCTTAACATGTTTTTTATAGACTCACATAATCATTACGATTGGAAAAGACCTCTAAGATCATCACATCCAAACATTATCCCAGCACCACTGTGTTCACCACTAAACAAATCCCAAGTGCCATATCCACATGCCTTTTTGAACACTTCCAGGGATCGTGATTCCACCATTTCCATGGACAGCCTATTCCAATGCCTGCCCACCCTTTCAGTGAAGATTTTTTTCCTAATATCCCATTGAAACCTGCCCTGCCACAGCATGAGGCCATTTCCTTTTGTCCTGTTGCTGGCTCCATGGGAGAAGAGCCTGACCCCCACCCGGCTCCATCTTCCTGTCAGGGAGTTGTAGAAAGCAAGAAGGTCACACCTGAGCCTCCTCTGCTCTGGATTAGACAACCTCAGCACCTTCAGCTGTTCCTTATCAGACTTAAACCAGTAACAGACTAGTGCTCCAGACCCTTCCTCTGCTCTGCTGCCCCTCTCTGGACACTCCAGCCCCTCAATGTCCTGCTTGTCATGAGGGGCCCAAAACCAGACATAGCACCTGAGGTGCCTCACTAGTGCCCAGGACAGAGGGATGGTCACTGCACTGCTGCTGCTGCTGTCACCTATTAAAATTATTGTGTGACTTAGTTTGATGCTGACAGCCCAAGCTGTGTTCAACTCTTTGCAGGATTTAGATTCTTTCGAAAGGGGAAAGCTAAAACATGTTTTATGTATAGTCTCTTCCCTGAGTAACCCCATCTCCAAAGAAAGCTGGAGCTGGAAGGTTACGCACAGCTACAACTTTATTGTCTCCTGCAGAAGGGTGCGTGTCACTAACCACTCTGCAGCTGTTGGCTTTGAAGTCCATTTCATCCTTTTGCCACAGACTGCCCAAACATAAGCTGCTGTGTGTGTAATACCTACTTCACAAGGATTCTGCAAAGATGCAGTCATTCTAAAGAGGCATTTGAGAGCAGTGAGCACACTATTTTAGTTTTATGTTGCCACATAATGGATTAATTAACAATGCTGCAAAGAAAATAGTTCCTTGGAAAGGCACCTTTTAATTAAAGCTGGACTTCTACCAATTTGTTATTTACTCAAAAGTTTCATGCTGGAGTCCCTCAGCACACGCAGAGATACTTGGTGAAGCAAACAAAGGAAGGACTTCTGCATGACAAGTCTCAAGTAGTCAAGTATTTCCTATCAAACTGCCTGCAGACAGAAACATGGCAAAACACTGAGACAAAGAAAGCCCCTGCTCCGTCTTAGCAGGAGGGCAAGGTTTCTATTCATTACTCCTTTTATTAAAACTTTACTGGGGGAACACGGAAAATAAATAAATAAATAAATAAATAAATAAATGAAAAAAAAGAAAGAAGAAAGAAAGAAACTGAAGATGCTATCTTTAATCCTGTTTCCCTGTACATAATTTCTTACCCTTTTCTTCTGGTCTTTGTTTCTATATGACTGAACTTTCAACTGGTTTTTTTGTATTTTTCAATAGTGACATAATTGTCACTAAGACTGAAAGTACTGCACATATTGAGCTCCAACTAAATGCTTTTCACCCTAAAGAAAACCTGAAATACGATGGAAATATCTACCATTCTAACATCACAACTGATCCTCTAGAGAAACCAACTCTTGGATAAGTAGACAGATCCATTTCCAATTCTGGGAGCACGGTCAGTGGAGCCTGTCACTCCAGTGCAAGCACAAGCGTGTTCACCACTGAACTCCAAGTGCAATGCCATTCACCAGAGAAACAGGATTAGGGATGGAGCTGACCAATGACTGCTCAAGGTTCTGCACCAGCCCCTGAAAATTTCAGTTCTCCAAACTCTTTTCTAGTTACACTCATGACATGCTCACATAGAAGCTCCATGAAACCCTGTGCCACCTCTGCGATTCTGGGAGTCAGCCTAAACAATATGTGAAACTAATGTGTCCCATAACCTCAAGGATCCATATGTTTTCCTTTAGCTGAGATATATATATATATACACACACACTGATTCTGAATTGCCACTTGGCATATTTTATTAAGAATAGCCTTGTCAAGCTGAGGATTATTTTTAGTATTATAATGGAGAAAATACTGGCCTTCTTCCTTTTCCAGATTTTCCCTAGAGACACAGCTGCTCAATACATTTTAGTGTACAATATAGCAGCTAAGTTACAGCTTGAAGCTAAATTTCCAGTGGAGCAGAAATGCCTGAACCCAGGCCTTTAAAAGCAGTTGCACTCTACAAAACGAAGATACAGCAAAGTGCTTTTAAAAACAAACCCAAGAAAACATCAGCAGTAACTAAAGAAAGAAGAAACCTTGCCACAAACTCCAGAAACTAATCTAAACTTGCCCAGAGTTCCAGAGAAACACAGGTAACTGAGATTTGGGAGTGAATTGACAATGAAGGTCAAGTGAGGAGTTTTTGTTCTACGGTGCTGTCATTTATTTGTTATTTTTGCAAGCTTTTGGTGGTCCTTGGGCTTTCACATCACTGTAAGACAGGGAAGCCCCTGTGGCAGGAGCCTTCTGTAAGTACCTACAGTTTCTTTCCAGGTTTTTCCCCTCCTTTTTTAAAAGGAGAAACACTCTGTTCTGTTGCTCTATTCCCTGGCTTTTGCCAGAGGCAGGAAGCTGGCTATAATTTTTCCACCAGGAAGGAGGAGGTGGATGCATGCTTGGTACACGTGTATACATCCAAGCCTTATGCAAGCCAGCCCAGGCCACATGCTTTTTACTGCCTGCATGTTTACAGCCACTATTTCATGTGACCTAATGGGCCAAGGCAGGGCCACTCCTCCTGATGAAGCACCGAGACAAAGCTGGGGCTGCGCCCAAGGAGCCCTGGTGTGGGAGCACTGTACCCATGGGCCTGATGGCAGCACCACCACCCAGCCCCAGGCACTGAGCTCTGCATAATCCCTTTTCCTGCAGATGGATCCACTGGGTGCCAGAAGAAGAGCAGAGCACGGTACAAGCCACAGCTTGGTCCCTGCCTTTCAGACTCTTATTTATACACAACATGGGTATTCATTCGCTGCCACCAAATCAGGTCTGGGTGAAAAAAGAGCGCAAGAACTTTTCATCTGCAAGTCAGTCGCAATAACAACTTGTTAAAAAAGGACTTTGAAATATAAATAGCAGTTTTTGCTCAGTCTATGAATAGTTTCAGTGACTCCTCTGCTCAGCAGCTCAGCATTGGAGACGTTGGTGTCCGAGCTGGCTCCTGAGCCAGTTGTGCTTCCCTGGTGTTCCAAATGCACCGCACGGGCTCCCCCTGCACCGCGCATGGGCTGAGACGCTGAGCTCATGTTTGGTCTTTTGACAAATTTTCATTTAATGAATTGATTCCTACAGTTCATTAACATACCCACTTCCACTTCTGTATACACATATGTCTTAATTAGCTGCTCATTGGCTGTTTAATTACAAGAAAACAGCTGACAGCTGCCTTGCTGCATCCTAATGGCAGACGTTTTGGAATGACTGTATGCGAGCCTGTGACAACAAAGGCTTATTCATAATCCCATGATTTATGGCTGATACTTAAAGACTTCCACGTATCATTAAGTTTTGCAATATTCTGAGCAATTAACAATTAGTTGGAGGGGAGTCATTCTTTTACTGTTTTCTAAAGCAAACCAACACAAATTTTCTTCAAAGAAACATCAGAAAAATACACTGTAATACAAAAGACAGGCAAGCATTCAAATTGGATTTTTAACCCTTTTATGACCACCAGCACTTATTTTAGTTGTAAAGGGAGGAAAGTGCTCTGACAAATTTGTTTAATAAACTGTGTTAATAAAGTATTTGGAAACAAAGTCATAGGGTCACTGAAAACAGGGCAAAACCATTCAGTTTTACATCGGTAATAAAGACAAAAGTGAGCTTGTACTTGTCAACAAATGAAAGCAAGATGGGCAGGGACAGTACATCAGGTATTGTTTCCTGAAGAATCTGGATGTAGTTTGCAGTTACAATGAACAAGACCATCTGAGGTCTTAAAAGACACAAGAGACAACAGCCAGTACTGACAAACCTTTGAGAGTGTGTAAAATGCCCAGAAATGCCCTGCATGGGTGGGTCTGTAAGACCAGCTGCATGCACTGCGGTAAAGAGAGGGATCACTACTGCTTTGGTAGGTCAGCTGGGCACAAACTATTGAGCACAAAACCAAGTAACTGCATCTGCAAATTAAATTATATCGTTCATTGTATGACGATGTGGAACTGAATTCAACTTTCAGCTAGGAGAAAAGAACAAGGATATGTACAAACCACTTTCCTTTCCCAGCATGGTGCTTCCTACAATAAAAGGTTGTTAATGGGTTCCCTCAGCTAATGGTGAAGTGCTCCATACAGATACCAGTTCTGTCAGTAGTGCTCCTACAACTACCCTCTCTTTAAAAATTTATTTTATTTATAGTAAGTCCTCCTAGGTAAAGTGTAAAATACAGCCTGGCTAAGACCTCAAATTTTCAGTTAAGGGGGAGATGATGAAAGATGGTGAAGGGGTGGCGAATTTTACTTTTTTAAAGGCAGGTTCAAATTGAGCTAAATAGGCTGATAGGTTGGGAGTACTCAATGCCTGTGCAAAACACTGCCACTAACTTCATAAAAACAGCCAGCAACACCATAGCAAGGTAGGAAATGAAAACTTCCCAAGAATCCCTAATGGGTTCCTTTACAAATCTTCAAGTCTAGCTATGTGAAATGCAATGTAACAACTCAACCTGGTAAAAACACTTCCAACTCTGTGAAATACAAGGGTTGCAAGGCTGCAGAAGAGCAACGGAATCAGCAAAAGTCAATTGGACAAGAGCTGGTCTGTGATTTCATCCATGATACAGATTAGAACTGCACAGTACGTCTTTGCAATCCTAACAAACAAAAACTCCAGGTTTTGAATAAGTTATATTTCTGCTGGTTATCAGTATTTACAGAGGAACATTTAAGTTAACATTAGGATTAAGTAACATTAAAGTTCATGCCAAAGTGGAGTGAAAGCAGTCCAAGCTGAAAACACCCAGCCTTGCCGTGGCTGTTGCTGCCTGTAGATCATTGCTGACAGGCTTGGCTTGAGGGCAGCAGCACAGCTGTTCCCTCCTGACAGCCACAGCGCTGCTCCTGCCATCCGATGCACCAGGGTGGGTTTGTGGCACCTGTGCAGAGCCTCACTGACCTCTCTGGGGCTGTGCAGGACACTGGTTGCAGGAGCCAAGGCACAGGACTGGGAACTTTGTACCAGGAACTTCTTACAAAGGAAACTTCAGCACAACATGAAGTGTAACACAAGCATGCTCAAACCTGCAGCAGCCACAGCCACAGAAAAGCTGGGAAAAGAAACCCATACCAATCCACACCTGGCTGCTTTGGCAGAAGCCAAGCTATGCCAACCTTTTCACCAGCCAAAATAGTTCTGTTGGGTGAGACTTTGTTGACATTACTGTGGAAGAGTGTAGCACAAGCAGAATCCATCAGCCACAGTGGGGCATTTTAAATGCTGCCTAGGCTGTGATCATGTGAACTCTTCCTGTGCCTTATGTCCACCAGCACTACCCCAGCCTGTCACTGCTTGCAGATCATCTGGGCTCTGAGCTTCTTTAGGAGGGAGCTTCTCAAAGAAAGGTAACTTGGTTGCTCCTGCTCTGCTTAATTGGCTTTAGAATTCTGTCTGAAATTGTATGGCTACAAAACTTTACTGTTCTCCTTCAAGTGAAGGAGAAAATGCCTAAATCACTCCCTGGGCCACTTTCTTCTCACACTCTGCTTTCAAGGTTCAAATGGGTTTCAGTGTGCTGAGCATCCCTGCCTGCTTGCCTTCCCTTCTGCCCTCCTCACCAGCTGATCATTCTGGTGGAATTCTCAGAAGCAGAGGATTGCACAGAGCTCCAAGAGAACTTGATTTATACAGCATTTGAAGGAAAATCATTTGTTCTAAAACATAGACACTGTACACACATTTCTCACTAAGTGCATGAAGATGAAGGAAGGAAAACACAGCTGGCAGCTTCCCTATCCTTGGGCTCCTGCTCTGCACCAGCACCACGTTAACCCTGCTGTGTCTGCACTCAGGTCTGGGTCATGGATCTCTCTCCCAGGTACTCTGGTCCCAGACCATTTAAAGGTTCAAGAGCTCTCAGACCCTGAACATAACCTGATCCTTGACAAGACGGTCAGACAGAACTGTCACGACAAATGCCTGCACTTCCCACAGCTGATATTTGACAAAGGCTGCTTAACAACAAAGCTGGAAAAAGTCACCACTTTGTTATCAATTCATTTTTAGTGCATTTCTTGTATTTTCTATAGCAACAGTAGTCACAGAGAGCAGAAGGTGCCGTTCCCATATCATTCCAAGATTCTTACATTTAGGTTTTTTCCTTCATTGGAATATTACCAATACTTCCACAGGATTGAATATTACCAATATTTCCACAAGACTGAAAGGATGTGTTAATGAAAACACAAAAATCTTCCTGGGAAAAACACAAGAGAGACCTTTGTAATGTGAATGCAAGGAAGTTACTTTTTGAAGATGGGTTTTAGTATCAAGCAGGTCAGGAGAGCAGACTAAAACTATTATAATCATCAATTCTTCACACCTCAAGTATAGATTAAGAGGAGAAAACCTATCAAGTACGGGATTGCAACAAACATCCATGAAGGGAGCAACAAGCCAGAGCATGCTGTGCACATTGTGTCACCCCAAGCCAGAGCTGTAATTCTGCACTAGGGATCAAAATGAGTGATCAGCTTCACTCCTGCCTGGTGCTGGCACAGTCTAGTTTAATTCCTGCTTGTGACAGACCCACTGAACAAAACAAAAATGCCTCCAGTGCAATCCTTGCTCACTGGATTTACCAAAGGTACAACTCTAGGGAAATCTTCAAGGCCTAAACCTTACACAGCAGAGATTGCACTGCAAGGAACAGGCAGCGCTCTCAGCAAGACCTGAGCATGCTGAACACCAGGAGCATGTGCTGCTGTGAAACACCATCTCCCCAGCCAAAGAGAATAATTGTAACTGCAGCAGAGTGCAGAAGAAAACAGAGGGGAGAGCTCTCACCTGTTTCAGCACAGGTTCACAGCAATTTACAGAGCAAAGGCAGACAGGGAGAGTCAGGAAAGCCAGACTCATCCTCCCTCAGCTGAATGCACCCAACAGGCTCTTGGTGGTGTGCTTGAAGCAGATCATCCCTCTGTACCTCTCTGCTTATGCAGTGACAAGGTACAGCACACCCAGCACAACTGTGATTTTGAGGATTGTCCTAAAATCTGCAGCAGTGTTACTCTGTGTGTGTGTCACAGAATCGTCCTATCTAAAGCCCCAATAAAACCAGAACTTCAGAATCCCAATGACTTTATATTCAACTTAGGAGCAATGCTTGCTCTTTAAAAAAAGAAGGAAAATAATCACTATCAAAAGGCTAAATGCTTCTTTTCAGACTTAATATTTTAGAAGCTTACCTTGCAGCCTTCACATGTAATGACACCATAATGGATTCCTGATGATTTGTCTCCACAGATCTTGCATGGAATAATTTCAATTTGAGCTGCAACAGAAGCACGCAACCAGTTAATTACATTTTCTTTTAAACACCTTATAAAAGCATTCCCTGATCAGCATTTGTACAGTGAAAACTAATAACCTGCTAAACATTATACTGCATTAACTATTCATTGCTGAACTGCAAGGATCCCCTAGAGCTTTGGACTAAATTATGGCTGCTCGTTATATAATAGCTTTTGGGTTATTAAAATGGGTCATTTGAGAAGGTGTTTAAGAACCCACAAGAAGGCTAGAATCAGCATTTCAAAGCCAAAAAGAATAGGAGAGTTCACATTCTGGCCAAAGAGCTAAGATGACACTAGAAAGGTTTCTTCCAACTGCATTCATGTGAGACCATAGCAGGTAATTTTAAAGCTTGCCTGGCCTGGAAGTGAATGCACCACCTGCAGCACAGCCACCAACATCCACCAGCTCACACGACTGGCCAACCCTAAAGAGGAGTTATGAGGGGAAGAGCAACTCCATTTTGCATGAGAAATCCAAAACTGAACCAAAAGGGAATTATCAGTACCCATCTGTGTATTATCTACCACAGAACAAACAAGGCAGGAAAATCCAGCAGCCCTCAGTTTACTGAAACCAGAGGAGTTGGCAGAGTCTGGAAAATGCCATACAATTATAAGGTGTGAAAGCTGTGATAAATGTAAATTCATACATATAAACCCTACTGAGCTCAGTTTGCTGTGTGACTATCTGCAAACCAAGCACCTTCCCATGTGAATACACGGGTCCAAGAAGGGACTCCCTGCTCAGGGACCCCTCCCAGCTGCTCCTGGAGCACATGGCTGCAGTTGTTTTGCTGGCAGGTTTGGACAGAGCGTGCACAGGCAGTGCTTTAGTGATCAAATACCAGCAGGACACATTTCACACGTGCCTGGCAGTGCTCACAAACACAGACCACACACAGGGAGGTGACTGAAATCCCAGGAAAGCCCTTGCTCTGCTGCACTGCGTTAGGATGAAGCTGCATCAGGTTTCTGGAAGAGGCTTAGTTGGAACAGCACAAGTGCAACTCTTGCTGTGTCTGTAACTGTGACACATTAACAAGTGCTGTTCATCTCCTCGAGGAGCTCAAATCCATTCACAAGCTGCCCGACTGTTTAGGAGAGCTCCTCTTTCATCCAATTTACGGCTCTCCAGTCTGTGACAACACACAAAATCACACCTAATACTACTGTCTTACAACGCATGAGCTTAACTTCAGTCATACTCTGTTCTCAAAAAGTCATGCCCACTCTAAAACCATTGCATTTTGCATGTCATTGAATCCCTAACTGGCTGCTCATTATTAACCAAGAATCCTCTTGCAGTGCTACTGTGTGCTCCATTTTGTGGTAGCACCACACAGCTCAGAATCTGGCCCAAAGCATGAGACAATTATAAAGTAGAAGCCCAGAAGACTTGTAGTACAGCACTGACTGTGCTAAAATATCCCTTCAAAATATTCTCCAGGTGACATCCAATGCAGCAATGGGGCAGCTGAGCAGCACCCAAATGGGACCTGTTGGAACCCGAGGGCAGCTCAAACCCTCTCTCTGCTGGGGAAGGCAGGGCCCAACAGCTACAGACCACAGGGCTTTGCCAGGCAGTTCTGGGTCAGCAGCTCTCCAAGCAGTCCCATACAGCAGGACACCACTGGAATCTGCCTCCATCACAAGGACCTTGGCATCCTTGACCTTCAAACACCACCATCCTCACAGCAATAAAATAACAGGCTGAAATTAAGAGGTCTGGTTAGGACACTTAAGGAAGGAAATACTTCTTCCCCAAAAATGGTTTTAATTTCACTTTGCTTTCAGCTAATGCATTAAACACAATGGAGCAGGAAGTGAACTAATAAAAGGGAAAAATAATGCGTGTGCTGGTTCATTAATGTGCTACATGAATTATTACTGGAGCCTCATATGTTTATGAGCTTGTCGCAGAAAGGGTGGCACAACCCCCCCTTCACATCAACAAATTGGAGAACAGACTGAAATTCACAGAAACTCAGAATTTGTATCATGTGCAGCTCAGATTCAGAGAGCAATCCTGTGGGCAAATTCCAGAATAGCTCCACCAAATCCCAGTTGTGCCTTTTCAACAAATGATTATTTTTCTCCTCTGCTGCAGTGAATCAGCAGCTTCTGCAGCTCCTTGGACAGGGTAGTGACAAGGCTTATCTCCACAGCTACATGGCAATGTATTTTTTACATTTCACTTTTATATACATAATTACTGCCTTATTTTGAATAGGTATGATATAATTGGATCTAGTTTATCTACAATCTCCAGCATGTTAGTTAAATCACCCATGAAGCCTGTCTATGCAATCCCTGTTTCTTAAGCAACAGGACATTTGCAGAATATTTCTGAAGGAATGTAACATGCCTTCAAAGTGATGGCCTAAAGCTAGGTTAGTAATAGTCTAAAAGGTGCCATAATTAGTCCCAAATGCATTTTCCAGGGTGCTTTACTGGTATAAGAGAATCTCCACAGATTCACAGGCTCCAGCTGTGCCAGCATTTGCCCAACACCGTTTTTATGAGAGCCGGCACCAAATCAGGTATCGTTTTAGAATTCCTGATTGCCTCAAATTTACATCTTCAAGGTACTTACTTCCAATTAGGCACACAGCATTTAAAACTCCAACTTACTGCTGCAGCCTGAGATGCAGGACAATGGGACGAATCTCAGAAGCACAAGTGGCTGGGGACTGCCACAACCAATTGTAGTACAAATTAATGCACAGAGAGATCAGATCAATTACTGCTCCACGTGGTGCCTTTGCAAATCGACTCATTGAAATGGAACCCCTGTCGCACGTTCATACACTTCCCATACAGCATGAAAGGACTTAAGATACTTTAAACTTACTAAATGCAAATTGCCTGTGCCAAGATTATGCATTTTTTCTTACAAGGGTGAAAATATTTTCCCCACTTTTAACTTTGACATGCAAATATGTACTTGCTAAAACCTTGTTCTTATGCAAACAAGGCAGGTGGGAAATATTTTTACATGTCAAGAATATGTTCCGACTTGGTTTCTCACATTCCCAGAGTTACTTAAAGCTTCCTACTGTGCTCAAATTAATTGTACCTGTTCTCTGCTTACATTTATTTATATGGTATATTTTTCAAGATTACATAAAATACTCTAATTCATGCTTTAGACTAGAATTAGCCTAAATTACAGTTTACAATTTCTGTCTCCTGGGGTGGTGCTCAGGCTGATTCAGGCTGGTTCATGCATGAGCAAATTATTTCTTAAATATGAACTGCAGAAAAAAATAAACTCTTGTGGTTGCTTAGGAACCGCCACAGATACCCAGGTGACAGATGTAGTTTGTACTCCCAGATTAAAGGGCTAAGACTCTTTCACACCCTGAAATAACAGTGCTCCACAATCCTTCCAAGGCTGTTCTCTGCCAAAGGCAGCAAAGAGGAGGAAAAAAGGCCCAAACAAACCACCAAGAGCAGCAAATGGAAGCTCGAGCACCAAGCCCCACCACCAAACAAGCTGCTACAGAAAGGGCTTCTGAGAGAAAGAAGGGACCTTCCAAGGGCTGGAGGCAGCAGCCCCTACAAGCTGATGTCAAACAAGCTCCTCTCCCCAGCAAAGAGCCTCTGCCATCCACCAACACCCCTCAGTCCACGTGCCTTCACTTCACTTGGAGCTGTTCCCCCAACCAGACTGCCTGAACTGTCCCGCTGCAATGGCAGATGAGCTCCCAGAAAAAGGAGTGTGGGCCCTGATCTGCTCCAAATCAGACTGAACAAGAACTTGAGCCCAAGTATTACAGGGGAAAAAAAAAGCCAGTGTTTTTCCCCCTGAACATTTATTCTTCCTCCATCCACTGTGTCTTCACATGGCAACTGTCTGAGGCAGCTCTGGTATGCTTAAATAACACCACTGCCTCCACCTAATTCCTAGGGAACATGCCAGCAGCCAGCCAGCGAGAGCACTCAATGACATCTTCTGCTGGCACCTGGAACAGGAGATTATGTCTTATTCCCTCCTGCTCCAGGGGAGTTTGTTCCCCAAACCTGGAACAGTTTCACTGGGTTTGCCTGCCTTTTGCAAGTTCCCTCCCCCAGCCAAACCCTCTAGACAGCCTCTCCCTTTTTATTAATTCCCACATCATGAAATGTTGCTTTATCCCTTGTCCAGTTTGTGCAGTAGAAAAGTGAGAAAATCTAATTCTGTATCTGTAAGGGAATGCACTGCACAAGTGCATCATAATCTTTGATTTCTCTCTTTCTAACTCATGGGGCAGGCTCAGATCAGGGCAAGAGCCTGCACAGCCAAGCAAAGCACAGGTCACCCTTCTCCCCAGTTCTGTCCCTTAAAAAGAAACACACTGAGTCTCAGCACAGGAAAGTGTGTTACCAGTTCACCCTGAAGACCACACTTCTTAAAAAAGACTGTTTTCCAAAGACAGAAGCTTTTTCTTCCCCATTAACATTTGTAAACAAAATGCTTGTTTCTAGTGAATTAATTGTCTTAGGGTAGCAAAAGGATTTTTCCTTTCCTCCTTCTGCTTTCACACTGTTATTTTAAAATTGTATGTGCACACAAATAACATTTTTTCCCAATTCACAACAGGTAGGAAACCTCAGATGTGGTATCCTGAGAAGGGTTCTTCTTTGGTCCCATGTCTGCCTTTTAGGGGAGATCTACCCAGCTGACCTGAGTGATCTAGAAAGATGGGTAATTAATGAAGTTAATTGTCTTGTCTGCTCTAGAGTGGAGGCAGGAAGAGAGGAAAGGAAGGGAGAAGGAGAAAGCAAGAAGGAAAAAGGGCATATGATTCACCTTACTCATAACAAGCAACACAAACCCGAGTGCAGAGGCCTCCTCTTCACTCAGCAGTGAAGGAATTTAATGATAATTTAATTACAAGCCTAACTTTTAGAGGGTGAAAGCCAGGTAAATACTACTGTGCCTTACTATTCTGAATTAAAAAATTAGCATTTTCTGGAAGGGAAAACCTGTGCAGGAGGTGCTCCCTTCTCCCAGGGCACGTGGGGTCCTGTGCCTGAGACACGAGCGTTTCTGAGGGTCTCCCAAGGCAGCAGGGCCCAGAAATTGCAGGCACACACTTTCCCACCCAGTATGGATGGGCTTCACACAGACTGCTCAGTCTGCCAGCCCAGCCTCTGCTCCTTAAAGCCTCTGTGGGCACTGTGCATCCTTCTCACATGCACGGCTCTCCAGGGAAGGCATCCCCAGCTGAGCTGAGGAGCTGCCCCAAGGCTGCAGTGGGGTGCAGACAGCGGGCAGGGCTGCAGCTGGCACCTCCTGGGGCTCAGGGCACTGCCCAAGGAGCAATCCCTCCCCTGGGCTCACCTGTGCCCAGCC
This sequence comes from Illadopsis cleaveri, assembly GCA_013399915.1. Lineage (NCBI taxonomy): Eukaryota > Metazoa > Chordata > Aves > Passeriformes > Timaliidae > Illadopsis > Illadopsis cleaveri. The sequence goes on from VXBB01005860.1 coordinate 99,432, forward strand.
TCTCTGGGTGTGCACCACCGTGCAGCTAATTCACAAGGGCTCTGACATGAACCTGATACACACACAAATTGGGCCAACCTGCTTCTAGAGGGATGCAGTTTGTGCCAGACATCCTTCTAGTGCTGTTTGTAAGTATATTGATTAAATTAGGAGGCATACATATTCAGTGACATATTCATACATATTCATTGGCTCAAACAAGGGTACTGCATGTAATGTGGTATTTAAAGCAACATGATATCTGATCACAAACTGAATTAACACGGAATGATTTTACTATATAATATTCTAATCTTCCTGCATTTTCAGCTTCATTACCTAAATAATTTGCTCTGTCATGTACCCTAAGTAATTTGAGCTGGCTGCAAATGACTCGCCTCCGAACACCTGCAGCTTCCCAACGCTGCAGTTCCACCGAGCCGAGCGCTGGTGGCAGCACAGCCCTGCCCGGCCCAGCCGTGCACTCTGTGAAGTGACCACCTGCCCACTCCCACACCCCCGAACACCGACACCCGAGTGCTTCTGGGGAGGCTGCCTGCCTGGGAGACACCCGAGGCGAGTTTAGAACACACAGGAAGTGTCTGATCAAGAGCCTGCCCACTCCTCGTGTGAAGGCGAGTTTACTCTGTTCACAATCTCCACCATAAGGACATCCTGTCCATAAAGCATCCACTGGAGACTGCAGTGACACACCTGGCAACAAATAACTCCAGAGAAGAACTAACAAAAGAGATTTGTGTCTCGTGGTTGCATTTTTCTGGGGTCCAGTAAAGTTAAAATTCCAACAGAAGCCTTCCCAGCACAGGGGATATTCTTTTCATCTTCCTCTCTGTTAGAGATTCTCCTCCCTACAGCTGAGCTTGGCTGCCCATTGTCCCTCAGCGGGGTATCAGATGGGGAACTTGCTCAGATTTTCAATTTTCACATCTTTGGAACCGCTGATGCTCTCAAGCTTGGCTGAAATGTTTTGGAAATGGAGAGGGTTGGGGTGATGGGCAGAAAACCAGACAAACACAAACAACCTTTCCAAGCCTTGTTTCCTTAGGAAATCACACTGGTAATAAAATAAATACTGAGGTTATACTGGTACAAATCCTTTGAAGTCCGTGGGTGTGATGGGTGGAGTAGAAACGAACATGGCCACCAAAGCATTAATTAAAAGTAAAGTATGAGCAACACCTCAAACACACAAGGCAGAAATGCTGCAATGCCAAGACGAGCTCTGTGGGCCTGGGCACAGCTGGATCCCTCAGCAGGTCACTGACACTGCTCAGCACTCCCAAATGCTGCAAACATTCATAGTAAAGGAGATACAGGATAAACAGCATGGCACCACCTGAGTGCTTCTGGGGCTGGCAAGACTGACTTTGAGGAATCAATATAAATTCCTTCAACATCTGTTTGATTTGGGCACATGGAAGGGAACAGTGCAGTAAGAGCTCATATTCCCATGCCAGGATCACTGATGTTTAGGGTTATTGTTTTCCTTTAAGCCACACAAAATTTTACTGACACTTATTTTAAATTTAAAGAACTAGAGCTTTGCTAATTCATGAAGCACTGGCTTCAACAGACACCTGAATGTCTAATGAAATAGAAGACAAGATGGAAAATAGTTTGGGTTTTCTAAAAGGCAAAACTGTTTCAGTGAAGTTGTTGTGGTGAGGTCTCTATTTTTAATATTAAATTCAAATGGAAAATTGCTGTAAACCCTTAATATAATATCACCATAATACTCTGAATTCCTATAAAGAAAAATCAAAACAACATCCCAACATAAACAATCGAGGACTTCTGCAAGTGTTCAGAAACACAAGCTAGAAACTGATCTAGGGTTTTTAGAGGAACTCAGAGATGATGTTTTCTCCCTCTCATTTGTGTGTACAACACTACAGGATTCTAATTCCCTTCTGTAAAACACTCATATCTCTCCACTGTCTTGTCTTTATCCATCCAGAAATATTCCCACTCTTTCCTGAGTGAGCAGTGAATGCACCTGAAAGCGAGATGATTTGATTTTCCTTGTTGAAGGAATGACAGGTGGAGACAACTGCAGCTGGGACTCTGGCCACATTATCAAACCACACCACAGCCCAAACTGTAACATCAAACCACTCAAGTGCAAGCCTGGGCTCAACCAAATCAGCCAGGCCTGCCACATCCACGGCTGTTCTGTTGTCCAGGAGCACAGAGGAGCAGCTCTTGGCACAGTCAATCCCTTGGTACATCCAGGGCAGGCAATTAACATCTTCCCACTCTGCAAAACCTACGGAGTTCCCTGAGCTCCAGCTTTGTTACTTCTTTCATCAACTTACACACAAATAATGAAGATGGCAGAAATACACACCAAGAGATGTACCACTGCAAAATCTTCTTTTGGGGGGTTCCCTTTTGTGCCTCACCAGGCACAACAGAGGGACACAGGAACAATACTGCAGCCAAACTTTGAATATTGGTGATTTCCACATGGTCAGAACAGACTTCCAAATTTCATAAAACACCAGTTTATTTCTGCCACGTTTTGGCTTCTCACTTTCTTGGTGGCTCAGGTGCTTATGAATAAACAATTATTTCATTTGCCTCTTCTTCTCTGGTTGAAAATTAACAGGAGTTACACTGGCTATGATGAACACAGCTTGGGGTATAATTAATTTCACCAGGCTAAATGGAATTCTTGTTAAATAAAGCAATTCAGAAAAAGCTTTTCATAAGAAAAGAAAACACAGTGACACTAAAATCATGTGATTCTCTAATGAAATATAGTATGGTTTTAATCAAAGCTCTGAACTGCATGTCAAGAACTAGGTGCTACAGAGACTGTGCTCTCGCCAGTGCTGCTACACTGTGAGCATGGGAATGCGAGCTGGTGTTTCATTTCATCCATCTGTGTAAGCAGGATAATCATCCTTTACCTCTACCTCCACCTCCAGCTACCTCAGATGACTGGTACTTACTGCCAGATCTTGGGTTATGTTCTTATGATCCCAGGGAGCAGTGAGCAGAGCTCCAGCCCCACAAATCTGCAGCGTTCTGCCCTGCTGAGAGAGGAGCAGCTACAGAGCTGCACAGGAGCAGTGCTGGTGCTCTACTTCTATTACTTTTCTTTTTCACTTTCAAAAACAAAACTTACAGGTCTAATGACACCTACAAAAGGTCTCTCTTGATAAAATGACACAAAATACAAGTTTTAGGAGCAACATAGGTGTGAGCTATTACCACAGGGACTGCCAGCACTGACTTGTGCTGCTCTGATTTGCTACTGCATTTATCCAGTAAGCAGCAAGCTGGGGATTGTGTGAATCCATCATGTTTGTTTTTACAGGATTCTAGAGTTCACTCATGTTTTGACACTCTTAATTTCTTCCTACAGATGATTACTAACCTGGAGCATTTGTCAAGACAAACACCTGCAGCTGGGCACAAGCAGAGTTCTGCTGTGACCCAACCTGCAGCACTGTGCTGCCCAAAGCAGCCAGTGCACCTGGTCTGTCAAATGAAAAGTGACACAGAGAATGGAGCTGGGGCCAGCAAGTGTGGGCACCTCGAGGCAGTCCAAGGGGCCTTGAATGCTCAGTCACAATGAGGCTTCTTGTAGTCTTTGCCACTTACTGTCCTCTTGCATTGGGAAAAGCAAATCTGCACCAATCTCACCTTCCTGGTGTCTTTCAGTATCTACCACTAATGGAGAGGAAAACAAGAAGTGAAATCTGCAGGAGAGTAGGATTCATTTATCTGCTGTAGTTAGCTAGACAATACTAAATTCTCCCCCTTTCCTTCAAAAAGAAACCTCTACTGAAAAGCTTAAATGTATTTGTACTTCTGCCCCATTTCCTAAATCTCTGGAAGAAACTAATAAAGACCTGACTTAAATAAAGTCTTGAAGAAATGTAGCATTTTACAGTGAAAAGTCCAAACTACCCCAACATTTTCTTCACAGATTAATGCACAGAGCCCCCAGTTGATGTAATTTCCTACTCTCACGTGTCAGACCTGGTCTTCTGAAGACTGGAATTTGTTAACTCCCAACACTGTCCTCCCATCCTCTTTTCCCTTAGTCACTGCACTAGCTTAGGGGAAAATCTGGCATTTCTGTTTACTCGCTTGCAGTAGGAAAACAAAGAAGAACTAACTTATCAACCACTCCCTGTGTTAAGCAGCACTTCAGCCACAACACAGCTATCACAGCTCAACAACCTCTCCCTAGTTACTTTTCCCAGGCTGCCAGCAGCCCGGAATGCCCAGGTCAGGGAAGGCAATCACTCTGGCCCCCATGTCCAAGTGGAGAGTTCCCATAGGCAGGAGTATGAGAAGGTGCTCAGCTGGCACCTGAATTACAACAGCATTCATTACCAAAAGGTCTTTCAGAACACAAGTAAAGAGTCTCTGACCTCCTTTTATACAACATGAAAGTTCCATAACTGGATTTGTTAAGAAGCTACACACACTTGTGCTATCCATTTGCAAAACTGCATCTCAGTTCAGTGATCCTACTAGGCTGCCTACCAGAAAAGACCAGACCACAGCCACAGGTACCTGATGAAAAAAATCAACAAGGAAACAACAAAACCCGACCAACCACATCGACCTGAGAAAAAACCAATCATTTGCAACATAGTGTCAAAATTATTGACAATTTCTACACTCTTTAGCAAGGTGACAGGCCCAGCACCTGAGGGAACTGCAATGACCCCACAGCACCCATGGACTGTGGGCAGGCACCACTGCAGCCCCAGCACTTGTACCAATGTGCACCAGCTTTCAGACCAAGCATTAACAATTCCTGCCAGGACTCCTTAGAAGGCTGTCTCTGATTAGCAACCCATCCCCAGTGCCTACAATGCTTTCCCTGGTACTTTCCATCTGGCCAAGTCAAGTTCTACTTTCACTGCTCACTCCTCAAAGAGAGCACAGCCCTTTGGAAAGAGGAATATGGAACTAACTCAGGAGAGGTGACAAAGCAGCAGGAACCCAAAGTGTCCTTTCACAGTGTTTGCCATGATTCAGCCTTGTCCTGCTGCGTTGCTGGGCTGCATGGATTTTATAAAGGGTTTGGCCTCTGCAGAATTTGCACGACCTGCCACTGTGCATGGAGAAATGGGACTCTGCACGATTAAGTTCAAGCCAGACAAACATGGCTGGTGCAGAAACCACATCCCTACAAGAAACCTGCACTTTGATGAAAAAACACTCAAAACCTGAAATTAATTCTAGAATAAAAAGTTGCAGGGAAAAGAAAAGTATTTCACCCAGACTAGAAACTCCATCATTCTGATGTGACTACATCTGCATTTTTAAGATATTTTCTTTTTGGCTGTACATGAATTTGATGTCATTAAAACGGCTTCCTTTGATGCTGTATGCCAAGCAGAATCATTAGTTTCTCACAAAGGTGCACTCTAAATGTCTAGTTTAAATTTTCATTTTCGGATGATTCATCTGAGAGATGAACAATAACAACCAAAACCAACTCCAGAAGTCTAAACAGTAAAAAGTCTTTTAGCTGCACTCACTCATTTATTAACTCCCTCCAACACCTCCCTCCTGGATTCATCACCCAACAGCGAATACTGAGTGTGAATTCTTCAACTCCATCTGTGATTTATGGCTATTGCAAGCAAATCACAACCAGATTCCCTCAAACCTCACACAAGAGGTTCTCCTGAAGTCCATATTCTGCATCTTTCTAGCCTGACACAGGCTCACTTGTTTTTAATACCAAGAAGTTTTCCACTACCATTATTTCCAGTGTATGTGTGTGGTTTTGTTACAGCTCCTCTCTGTGAGTCCTCTGCAGAGGTCATCAGAGGATGACCAAAACTGAGGGACACCAGAAGCAGCCACATCCTTGGCTGCTCCTCCAGGTTCTGAAGGGGGAGCACAAAACAGATTAACTATACCCATGTTTCCTCCATTTCAAATAAACTATTACTGAAGCTCAACTCCAAGCAGTGGTTGGATAAATGTTTCCTGATATATATTACGACTCCAGCAAGTACAGACATTAGAGAAAGCTCATAGCCTTTTTTATGGCAGAAGGTCAAACCTCTACTGAACAAATACACTTGTTTTTCTCCCCTCATTCAGCCCCTGCCGCACCTCAGAGGGAGTGATATTAGTGTGTATGTGGGATCAGAAGGATTCCTCAGATGTTCTCCTGGAAAAGGGCACAGGAAGAAAACACTATGGCCCATCCCCAAAAACTGCACCAGGGAGAACACACAAGATACTATCACTGGAAATCTTATGGGCTCTGGCTTACAACAAAATAAATGCACCATCAGTCTATCAAACAGCTTCAAAAACATTTCTGTCACAGCAAAAGCTTTATTCCCACACATTTTCTTCAAACCATACATCACAGTGATGTCCCCCACCAACCACGCTCACACTATCTCCCTGGACTTAGTTCTGTTTCTGAGCCTCTTTACACCCTATGATGTCTACATATGATATACTCGGTGTTTGAAAACCATCTTCATTTCATGACAAGGATCGTGAAAGAAAAAAATGTAGCTGCCCACAAAAACGGTTTAGAAAATTACAAGCTGGTGGAAAGAAAAGGTCTAGCAGAAGCTCTTCCTTTGCCACAATCAGATTAGGTGCTACGACCTTCATTAAAACCCTTTCTGCCTTCTCATTTCATAGCATTTAATTTCCTGCCTCTTGATGATTAAACCAACTGAAAGGTAGTAGATAAAGCAAGTTTGCTTGCTGTTCCAAACAGATATATTAATGCTTTACGCTTAAAAAGCTTTCAAAGTGTCTTCAGAGGCTGATTAACAAACACTGTACATAAACTCACGTCTGAGGTCAGACTGTGGCAGCAGATATGTGACTGAAACTTACTCCAGCAGCTCTATTCAAGGCACAGGATACCTCCACCGAATATATTAAGGAAGCTTAAAGTTAAGCTTCGCATATTTAAACACTAACAAAGTCTACTTAATGGCAGTCTTCAAAATGACAGTGGCCTCCTAATCTGCTGCAGATAAAGAAGTGCCAAGATTAATGATTACATAAGTGCATCGCAGAGCCCAGAAACAATAATCAGCTCTTCTGTTGTTATTTGTGTACAAAGGCTATTAGAGTCATCTGACATTCCAAAATCCAATTTAAAGTTGTTAAACCCCTTTCACGTACTTATTTGAGGTTGGAAAACCGAGAGGTTCAAAAAGGGAAAGGAAGGGTTTGATTTCCTAATTCTTTTCCCCTTACTGATTTTGCTCTAAGCCAAATCTCTCTTTAAGAATTGCAAAAAAAAAAAATAAGCTTTTAAACAATGCCTGGAGTAACCAATATTGCTGTTGAAGGAATAATACCAATAAAACCTTAACATGCTTAGATAGCATAATTTAAAATAATGACTACAAGCAAACTAAGTAACTATTGCACAGAAAAAGGCCCCATTGAATCGAGGGTGTTGCCGGTGTTGTCTGTGCAACTCTGACAGCCTTCAGCAAATCCGGGTGAGCAAACGAAGGTGCTCAGGCACCGAACACCCATCTCGGTTTGCTAAAGGACTCGGTGGGAACTCCCTGGCTGGGTTAACACAGGCAGTATCTGCAAAAAACCGGCCTGCTCTCTGCAAAGCATGGCACAGACCTGACTGCAGCCTCTCTAATCACCGCACCATCAACTGTTTTCCCACGAAATCCCTTTGAAATTCCAAACAACCTTCTTTGTTTCTGACAGGTTAGAAACAAAAGGAACGAGCTGTCTCCTGGTTGCCACATCTGCCTCTCCCGGCAGAGAAGGGGCCGGGGCGAGGCGGCAGCGCTGCCCTGGGAGCCGGGAGTGCCTCAGAGAAGGGCTCGGGGCCGCCAGCCACTGCAGCCCCGCACGCTGAACTCCTCGCTGCCTTCAAAATGCACGGGAAGGCACGCTGAGGCAGCCCCAGCTCTCACACAGGGTGGGAATGGCACACACAGCCAGGACCAGCTGCTGGGACTTCAGGCGGAGGGCAGTGACTGGGCCTGGTGCAGAGCCCAGCCCGTGGGGAGAGGGCTGGCCCGGAGCAATGAGTCCCGGAGAACACGGCCGGGGTCCACCCCTCAGGGCAATCCCGAGACCGAAGGGTTGGAGGGGAGAGGGCTGGCCTGGAGCAATGAGCCCTGGAAAACACGGTATCGCCCCGCAGCCGGGGTCCACCCCTCAGGGCAACCCCGAGACCGAAGGGCCGGTGCTGACAGCACAGCCCAGCTCCTGAGGGCACATCCCAGACCTGCCCGCTCCCTCCCCGCAGCCGACACCAGCAGTAGGGCAGCCCGAGTGTCTGCTACAGCACAAGAGAACCATTGTGGACTACGGGCAGAAGTTTTCTTCGCAGCTACAAAGTGCTTTTCTAGTGTAAAGGCAATTAAGTGATAACTGCATCTGTGCAGAGGGTATTCAAAATGCTAATACCCCCACCCAGATAAGTCGTCAACTTTGCCTGCTTATTTATCTCCAGCTCTTAGAAATTATTGCCATGAATGCTCCACTGCCTTCTCCCATTATCTTTGCAATCCCGCTTCTTCCTCACAAAAAGACAAAAAGCAGAGCACGTCAGAGCTGCACCACTCCGATCACTCTGGGGAGTAAAGTGATACAAGCAACGAAGTATCGGATGATCTACTGCAGCAAAGCTACTGCCATTTTCTGCAGTTCTCAAAGTTTGTTCAGCTTTTCATCTAACCTAGAGAGGTAAAGAAATCTGCTCTGCCATCAGAGGCTCACATACTCTCAAAATAACAGCAGTTTGCATCATGAATTATCTAACATGATTTACCACTCGAGGAAAAGAAAATCTATCCTGTTTGGTGCGGTGCCATTTGGCCACCAGACTCTAGAATTTTAATGTCTGTTATCTTTGCAATGGAAATAACACAATGCTGGTCTCGAATATCTAGCAAGAAGATGGTTTCCTTAGCTCAACACAAGACATCTTGTGTTATGTAAGTCTCTGGTCACACGTGTTACATGTTTTCCAAGGGAAAAAATCCCACAAAAAACCTGGAAAACCCACTACTGAAAACAAAGGAGCTTGATGAATCTTACTACCAACACCTATATGAATGCCTTAGTACTTTTTTTAATAAAACTCACAAAATTGCAAAATGGCCACCAAAACCAAATTCCCCCTAACAGGAAACAATGACATCTTTTTCAAACAAGTCTAACAGTTCAATAAGGAGAACACAATCCTATGACCCACACAACTGGGCAAAATACAAATATGAACAAGAGAACAGGATAAGATTGCTGATTCAAGTGTTGCTAAGTGCTTTTGGTAGATTAAAATGAAAAATCCAACTCACTTCACATGGCTAATACTATGTTCTAAAGGTCAAAATGTAGACGCTGGCAATTAGTGAATGTCAATTTGTGTTCCCCCCAAAAAGGCAGCTTGATAAAAGTTTGAAGAAAATAATAGAAACAGCACCTGTATTACTGCAATTATTTCATTCAAAGACAATCCAAACCAGTTCATGAGCTTCATCTTTGTCAGAACAAGAAAATCAGCTGGTAAGCAGAGCTGAATGAAGCCATACAATAACTTACCAAGTGATGACCACAATCTCTCAACCCTTTCAAGACAGTCTTTACTCATCATTCCTGCTGATGTTTCTTCCTATGCTTGCGTTCTGCACTCATCAGAAAACAGACAGCAACGAACACCAGGCAACTCCAAATTTTGCTGGGGTTTTAACATCGTTCCATTTCAAAAGGCTCAGAGTCAGTTACTGTACTGTCCTCGATAAAGACCCAAATCATTTAACCACAACTCCCCCCATCCTACTCTCTGAAGAGTACTTGCAGCATAACTTTGATTATCCAAAGCTCCCAGGGGACAAATGGAAGCAGAGATAAGTGGGGGAGCAGCCAGAGGTCTTCAGAGAATAATGGAAGTGAAAGGAGAGGAAACGAACTCCACAAAGAACTGTTGGCTCAGCTCAGCCCTGAATTTTCCCTATTCCTGAATGGAGCATTCATGAAATAAAATAAGCTGCTTTAAGCAAACATTCCAAATGATTGTAAAAACCATTTGACAAAGTGAGGAATTATTGTTCACTTTGGTACTTGGAGAGACAGGTGTTGTTCTTACTGTAGCAACTTCTTAACCAGGGGTACAGCTGTAGCAACACTCCTAGTAGTGCCTCAATGGTTAGAAAGTCTTTCCTAATCTGTCTTTCCAAATTCCCGAAGTATATTCAGAAAACATTACCAGAAGAAGTTCCAAACTGAGTAAAAAGTACAGATTTATCACAAGCCTAAACATGGGGGGAGAATATCCACATAGAACAAATCTGTTTTGGGAGTTGAGAGTGCTTCACACAGAAAGTACAAGTTTTTATTTATATTACTGCAGCACAAGTTAATGCCAATTAAGTAGGAGAGTCACTCTGGATTTAGCACAGAACCTGGCCCAGGGCACTGGCACACAGAATAGAAATAAATACTAATCATGCTTGCTCACACTGAGAGGATTAGATAACTACAGACGTAGGAAATTAAAACCACAACAAGATGACCCCACGCTCATGATTTCCCTGTTGTAGCAGATCAGTCAATATGAATAATCGACAATGTAAATTGAAATCCTCAGATAAAAATAATGGTTTTACTGCTTTATTTCTCTTCACTTGCACATAAATTGAGTTGACTATCTCTGACAATGCCATGGTTTAATATTCTAAACACACTATCTCCTTTAACAATGCCTGGAATAGAAACAAGCTGCTGAGCCAGATCCTCAAGGGTGAAAATCAACATTGCTACACTGGCTTCAGTGGAAGCACATTGATCTCCACCAGCTAAAGCTGTGGGCCCAAGTGGGCAATTAGGTTTCTATTATATGCTAATTTAAATAATGTACAACAGAACATTTGCTGTACAATAAGGCAAGTCTACATTCTTCTGTGGAGAAGGGCAAGCATTTGCTGTGGCACGATGAGAGTTACAGATTCTGGTTTCAAAGAGCAGGATGAAGTTTCGGTATAAACTACTCCTCATAATGACATTTTTAAACCTGCAATTACTCATACTATACTCCTTTAGGAAGCCTGTAATTATTTGGTAAGTTTTTACCAATGTCTAGTCTAGATCATAATTGCTAATACTGCCTCCTTCAAAGGAACTAGTGACTATGTTAAAATCTGGTTTTTGTTGGGTTCCTGCTACACAAAGTGGCTGTGCTCTAAATGTTATGATCTGTGTTCAGTCGAGGAGGAAAATCAAATGGATTTCTGCCCCAATCTTGAACCTTTGAACAAGGCCTGAACAAAAACCCCCAAATATAACAATCCCACACGTCTCTTTTGAGGCTTCTGAGGTGGCTGGGTTGGAACAGGGGCTGTGGCTGACACAGGCCAGAGTTTTTTCACAACAGAAGTTTATGGCAGAGGACCATCTGCAACATCCTCTCACTCTCTTCAAGCAGGACTCACGCTCCAGCCACAAAACAAAAAAGCAGAAAAGTTGGGGAACAGGGTTCAGTGGCAAAATTGGCAGAAAAGATTTTCAGGGGTCATGGGGCAGTTCAAGTGAAAAGGTTAAAGATACGTTAAAGACATCAACAGCAGTCATTAAAAGCTGTTTTGCTCTCTTCTGCAGCAATTTTTTAAGTACTCAGATTCCTTTCAGTCTCCTTTTAGATGTCACTGGCACCCTTCTTCCTGCCTTAGTCATCAACAACCAAGTTATTAGCATGCCAAGGGCGCTGCATAAATTTTTGTGGCCTTCTGATGTAGTCAGGAGGAGGGCATCACTCCACAGTTACAGGTTCTCCTATGCTGCAGTCCTTCAAATGAAGCAGCAGCATTTGGTACTTTGTTTTCAAAGCTGGATGTTCACCTCAGCACAGCAACTGGGAAGCCCTCTGAACACTTCTTTTGAGAGAGGGATCAGCACAACAGGAACATTCTCCCCATGTGTCTGACTCATGTGAAAAGTCATGGCAGACAGGCTCCACCTGAAGACCAAAATCACACACACAATTCCAATTGGTCTGTTCTTTGGAACCACTCAGGGCAGAAAGGCAAAGCAATGTGGGCTCGCATAGGTCAGTGTGGTGCAGGGTGAGATGAGGAATTAAGCTCCACATTTACAGCACTTTATTCCCTTTACAAATTTACTTATTCTGGTAACTGTGCTCCTTCCCTGGTTCCATCCACAACTACTCAGAAATAGTTTCATTCAAACAGAGAAAGGTTATACAGAATCAAGCATATTTAATGATAGCAGCCACACACAAAAAGCTTGCCATGCAGGGAAGATGTAAAACGTCCACAGAGGAAAGACTGATCCCAAAACCTCCTCTGTGTTCTGGACACAGTGGGTCCCTGTGCTTTGGGTGGGCTCTGCAAATATGGGGAAAACTCAAAGCATGTGATATGCACTCCAGAGAAAGAAGAAACTAGAACTTATTTTGGTTAAGTTTTCATGAACTTGACCCCACTAACTCCACAGGCATTTTAGCCAGCAGAAACGTTCAGCCACTGAGCAGAGCTGGCCTCGCCTTGCCTCCCTCTCCCCCCTTCAGTGGTGCCTCTACAGCTGTACTGCCTGAGCCAAATGAGGAACGACTCAGGTTGAAACTGTTCTTGGGGGATTAACTTTAACCTGAATCAGTTTCCTGACTTAATTCCTCACGTGACAGCAGAGATGCTGCTTGTGCTCACACAAGGGAGGGGTGCATTTGTTTGGCAATGCCAGCTTATGGGAGGCTAAAATACACACAGGCCTAAACTCTTGGCTTGTTAACTTGGTCCAAGGAGATCTGGGGTAGCAGGCAGAAGGACAAGGAACACTGGGTTGGTTTTCCAAGAAACAGAATAGTCTATGAATAAGTCATTGGTTTCTGTGGCCAGTATTGCTGTGAATCTTTAAGCAAGTCACTTATTTGATGTGTCAATTCCTCAGCTGTGAAACAAGGACAACGCTTTCTTACATCACCAAAGTGTCGTAAGTTGAAAATTAATGACTGAGGCACTTGGACACTCCGGTGCTGAAGGCCAAGTCAGTCTGCAGCTACAAGAGCTGAGTGATTAGTGACAGGGAGGGGCTAAGGAATCAACATATTATTTTTGGTGGACTATTTCCTTGGAGGATAAATGAGAGTAACTGCTACTTACTTGATGGCAAGGAATTGAAAGAGTTCTCTGTAGCTCCCTCGTGGGTGGACACCTAAACAATTAAACAGCCATGACCTAATTTTAGTCAGAAACCTTATGTCACAAAGAATTTACAGGGAGGCGTCTTCCGTATGTGCAAAAATAATTGCACTGTGCCAATGTGCTAATTTAGCTGTACAACATTTAGGGATAGACTGGATCCCATTCTCCTTCCTCATATTCCCAATTCCAAAATTTCTGACAAGAAGAGAGAAAACTGCATGATACAAAATATCATGGGATTAGGACTGAAAGAAATTCTGTGAACACATTGCTTCCAGCATCAGCATAATGGAATCAGTTCAAGGAAAATTTACATAAACAGAAACATGAGGGTGGTAGATAACATTATAATCAAATTCACCTTTTGTGTGATAGAGATGATGGAATTTGACCCAGCAGGTTTTGTATGATGCCCATACCGAGCAGCGATACTAGAAGGCACTTCTTTTTTAAGTGCCATAATTATGCACACAGAGCCATCAAGTGATAGAAAACACATCCTGATTCTAAAAAAGTTGCTCCAACAGCTTGTTTTCCTCACAGTTACAACCTGTCCTTTCCTTCTAGCCTGAATTTTCCTGTCTTCCTTCAGAAGCATATGGGGAACATTTCTTCCTTTCAAGCTAGCTCAGGATTGCTACTACAGGATTGAAAAGATGAGACTCCAAGCCCCTGTGCTTTAACAAGGATGGTGTGTGTGAGCCACAGAACTATCCCAGAGTTAGGCACACACTAAACTCCTGTAAAACGTGGGAACTTGCTGAACACACCACGAGTTAAATGATTAAACGGCTTCACAAAGCTGGGCACATCCTTTCTGTAATTCAGTTCTTACCTGTAGAACATCAGGATTAGAGGCTTCCTATCTGTGAGGATCTATTAAATGCCATATTGTGCTTGGATACATGAACAGGAATAGAAGCCACATAAATACTTCAAGTGGTAAACAGTGTTTCAAGTCTTACTGAGCTTATTATGTCTCAAGAGCTCATTATGTCCTTGCTAGATTAGAAGCACATATTCAAAAACAAACACAAACCTACGGAAAACAAGAATTCCCAAAGACAGCTTTAAATTGAAATACCAGCCTCAGGATTTTTGCTCCTGTCTTACAATTTTGAGGCATTGGTCTGATAATTCTAGAAATCCCTGGAAAGGGTTTACACTCAAATTCTGTCTCCTTAGTCCTTTGGGTGAGGGCATCAGCCATGAATAACAATTATTACAAAGTTGTACCAGTGAGTTAAAAAAAGCAACAACAGAAAGTGAAAATCCTGCACTACCAAAATATAAGGCAGACAATGTCTGCAGCCAGCCTGGCACCTTGCACTCAAACCAATGGGAATTTTGTTGGACATGTCCAGGGTGGGACTGAGTGCACCCTCAGCAGATTGCCAATGACACCAGGCTGTGCAGGGCAGTCCAGCCTGGAGCCTCTGACATTAAGGACCTGCAGCTGCTGGAGCAGGGCCAGGAGCCCATGGAGATGCTGTGAGGGCTGGAACAGCTCTGCTAGGGAGACAGACTGAGAGAGCTGGGGCTGTTCAGCCTGGACAAGAGAAGGCTCCAGGGAGACCTCAGAGCCCCTTCCAGTGCCTGAAGGGGCTCCAGGAGAACTAGAGAGGGACTTTGGACAATGGCATGAGGTGACAGCACATGGGGGAATGGCTTCAAACTCGAAGAGGAAGATCAGATCTGATTGTGGGAAGGACTTGCTCCCTGTGAGGGTGGGGAGGCACAGGGTGCCCAGAGCAGCTGTGGCTGTCCCATCCCTGGAAGTGTCCAAGGCCAGGCTGGATGGGGCTCTGAGCAACCTGGGATAGTGGAAGGGGTCCCTGCCCGTGGCAGGTGCTTGCAGCGAGTTGGTTTTCGAGGCGCCTTCCAACCCAGGCCATTCTACAATTTTATGAATGTAAAAGTATTACTGGCCCCCCAAAGAAGGAGGTTGTATGGGCAGAGAGTTAAGTATCCTGTAAATTGCACCCATGACTCAAATCCTCAGTGTTGCATCTGCTTTTCTTCAACTATTTATTTTCTGAATTTGTGTGGTTAGGCAATGAAATGTGAATCTCTTGATTCCTGGCTTCTTGTGTGGCCCAAGCCACATCCCTTAAGCTATGCTTCAGTCCCCTACTTGTGAAACAGGTAAAACACATCCCTCAGTGATGTTTTATGCATAAATTACCTCATGGAAGCCGGTTTTTCAAAGAGTTCACTAATTAACATTATAGACAACCCTACAGATAAAGAGATTGTCAGAGAGCTCTGTCTGGCAGCCCTGGCCCAGGGAAAAAAGCACATTCCAGAAGTGATGATACAATCTGCATACAATTCCAGAAAACCAAGTTTACTGAATTCCACAAAGTGGGGTTTTTTTAAGACTCTGTACTTCTTTGTAACTCAGCATAAGGATTTTGTACAATGTAGGGCATCTCTGACATTTAGCTGTACTTGGAATGAAATGCCACCATCACTTTTCAGTACAAATTGTATTGTATCATATCTTGACAAACTTTCACCGGAGAAATCCTAAAACATTCAGAAAACACATTTGGAACAAAGATTTCAACGGTAGAAACTCTATTTTTCACAAATATACATTTACAAGTTGCTGAAGAATGTAAAGACAGTTCTACAAATGCCATGTTGATTATCCTGCATTTCCAGATGCAAGCTCAACAGGGCAGATAATGTATTTTTCTGTTTATACAGTGTCAAGCGCCTTGCTTGGGCTTAGAACAAAGTCCACCAATAACTTGATTTTCTAGTATTCATAAACCAGTACAATACCTAAGCACAAAACTTGGGTACAAAACAAATGAAATAAAATACAGTTTTCATCCTCGGATGACCAGAAATAGACTAGAAAAGACTACTAAATCCTTGTTCTGCCTACACTGACTGAAGAGGGTGAAGTGAGAAGGGACTAAACCACACGGTAGCTGTTTCTTTCCTTTTCTTCAGATGGTACAGGATATAACTCGACAGATTTACAGCCTTCACTATCACGCAACTTACTCAACCTAGAAGTCTAAAACCTATTAAAATCAGGTAATTTAAAAAAACACCTCAATTCAAACAGTCAATATTGAAAGATGAACAAGAGAAAGTTTTTACTAAGTCTGCAGTTACAGTTTTCAGGAGCTAAAGCAGGAGCTGAAACATACTTTCAAACAACAGCTGAATTTCTGTCATGAGTTAGCACCTAGCCCAAACAGAAAATACTTGTAGTTTTCTTTGAAACACAAGAGCTTACTGATTACAGGAACTAAATAACAATTACTACCTTGATTTTAAGACCATAATCCAGGACTGGAAAATGGATTTGTCACTGTTGCTGTGCACCAGTGAATTCACTTGCTTAATTTTCAATGTAACAACCTGACCATCCCTCTGTAAGGCAAACACCTGAGCAGTAAGACCAGTGGGTGACAATCCCCAGAACACAGACAATAAACTAAGTTCTTTAGTTTCTCAGTCAAAACTCAGGTGAATTTCATCTTTGATTGTCTGGCATTCGCTTATAAATGATGTAATTAATCCATCAAAAGCTCTGTTGCAATTCAAAATCAGCATGCACAACTACTGTCATTAAGTTTATTTAAAAATAAATTGCCTATGATTTCATGACCAACTAACTAATCAACACCACTACTTTTCTAAAACACAGACTCAACCCCACGTTGTTCTGTGTTACATAAGGGGGAGGGCCTGTGTGTTCCCTCCCACTTCTGGCCCAGGATGGACAACTCGGAGCTGAAACACGACCAGGGCTTCCCTTGTGGCTTCCCACAGTCCTACAGCTGGAAGGTGGCCAGCTCCAGGCTCCAGGGGAGTTCCAACCCCATCAAGGGCAGTTTATCAGCCTTACACAGAAAGCAACACAAGGGCTACCAGAAGAAACACAGCCATTACAATACTGCAGCTTTCAACTTTTAGGAATCGCTTCTTTATGCCATGGAAGGGAGAAGTGCTCCTTGCCTTAACAAACTAGACTTGCCACTGCTAAATTAAACTTAATTAAAACATCCATTTTGGAAATATTCACTAGTAGGGCACTAAAGTAGCAATTAGAAGCTCTGAATTCCCCCCAGTGAGGCAACAATACTAACTTTTTAACCCATTCAGCTATCTTGCACTCATCTCACTGAGCTTAGTGATAGGAAATTTCTGACCAATACTTTCACACTGCAAGTGGAGACAGCAGGAAAAGAGCCAGGCAGAAACTACAGTCACTATCCAGAGTGACAGGGCAGACACACCTCTGACATGTGTGGCTGCCTAAGAGGGGCTGAAAAACATGCATTATCAATCTTCATCTCTGCCCCTAATATTTAAAGTCTTCCCCAAACTGAAGAGAGCAGTCTGAGCCAATGCAAACCAAGGATTACCAGCCCCTATCTCTGCCACAGATCCTCTGAAATTGGGTGTTCCTCAGGGAGAGCAGTGGGAAGGTACAGGCATTGCCACTCCTAGGTGGTACCTGTCTCAAATACATTCCCACAGTTTTTCACCTTCCCAGAGAGGGGAAAAAAGCCAAGCCAGGCCAGCAGTGGCTCTCTGAGAAAGCTGGGAAAAAGCAGCCATGGCTCCCACCCTCCAGTGCTGGGAGAAAGGAGCAGGACCCTCCCTCAGCCCAACACACAAACCTGTGGTGGCCCTGCAGCCCAGGAGCCACCCTGGCAGGGGAGGGCTGGCAGAGCTCTCCAGAGAGGTGCAATGATCAAGGAACAGGCAGTGACTCACTTGGTGTGATTTATTGCCAGGCACTGTTCCCAAATGTGTTAATAAAGTTGCAGCCAAATAAATGCACATCCCTTAGGTCTTGTCTTTGTTCCAGCATGGCCAAGACAATTGAGTATTATTTTCAAGTAAAACAAGAATGAGATTCTAGACAATATTTCTAGCACAATTAATATTTATGTCTCACTGTTCTACTTCACAGCACTGCCACCCCTTGAGTATTTAATTTTAAAAAAAGGCACAAAACAAGAAAGAAGTAAGAATAAACTGAGAAACAGAAAGCTGTAAGATTTTTGACAAATATTTTTTAGTGGTTCTATTTGGGTTTTAGTTTATTTGGGGTACTTTCAGGTTTCAAAGACAACAGAGAGAAGCATTCCATAATCACCACATTCAACTGAAGCAAGATGCCAGTGTAAAACCAGTTCACTCAAACAGTCCATGGCAAAGCTCTACGTGAAGGTCTTCTAGAAGCACAGAAACAAAAGAAGTACAAAGGAATGATGAGTCTGAAGAATGGCCTTTCCCTGGTATTACCCACAGGTAGTTTCTGAATTGAGTCTGGAGATTCCTTTGTTTGAAAAATCAGAGCTAAGCTGCACGTTAGATACATACAATCACAATATACATATAAGCTATATTCATGATTAAAACCACCAGGAATATTTTCAAATGACAGCTGAGAATCAGCTATATTCATCTGTTTCCAAAAGCCAGAGCTGGGCAAAATCAGAGGAGTGGGGCAGAAGATAGAAACACACTATTAAGTGTTCAAGTTAAAAAAGAAAGCATTTTCTAATATGAATTTCATTTCTTATGGACGAGTGAAAAATATATGTCATTGTAAGTCAGTAGTTTATCAAAAAACTGCTATGAATTAATGAAAAATCATTTGATCTACTGGATGTAGTGATTTTATTTTCTAGTGACAGGGGTGTATGGATTTTGAGACCACTATCCTAAGCCACCTGATACACCACAAATAAAGTCTCCTGGCTATCAGAGTTAGCAAACATGCCAGCACTGGGTTCTCCTCTTGCAGAAAAAGCTAGCAGGAAGGACAGTGGGAGAAGCTTGTTCACCTCTGCCGCTTCAGTAGAGCTGAGCAACCACAGTTTTGGATGAGCTCATATATAAAGCATTTTATGTAAAAAATGCAGACAAAACCAATCTTTAATGGAAGAACGAAACTATCATCTTTTGCATTTCCCCTGCTTCCTACTATTTAGTTCCAAAACTGTCGACCAGCTCACTCCACTGTATCTGGTTCTGTATTCCTCCTATGTGATTTAAGTGATGTCTGCTGTGTTTTGTAGAAGGACTTACTCTTCAGTCCAGACAGCTTTCTTGCTTCATGCCAGTCCATTTCAATACACTCAGATTTACCGGGCAGTCTACAAGCATGGCAGAGCTTTCTTTGAGACTTTCCTAAAATCGAGCTTGCGGTTGATTTCTGGTTAATCACGCTGGTAACCAGAACAGTTTACGGATGTTTAGGGAGCTCATGATGAACAATTGAATGTTTCAGATACTGCAGCAGCTCGGCAGGGTAATTCCACACCTCTTCCCTCCAACACAGCAAAACCCAGCGCATCAGTTTCTCCTCAGGTAAAACAACAAACAAGAACAATTTAAGTTTCCTGAGGGGTGTCCTTGGCACAGAGTGCCACAAGGTGCTGGTGAAGTCAGAAGTGTTTTGGGGCTGGTGTGCAGGAAGCAGACCTTTAAGAGACCAGACAGGAATTTCGGTAGATGGAAAGAAAATTAAAAGTCCAGATGAAGAGACAGGTTCTTCCAGTTGTCACGACCCCCTGCTGTTCTTGGGACTATTCCAGAAGGCGACTAAAGGCCCCAAGGTCTCCTGAAGACCCGAGGGTGCAGTGTTGGAAGAGCACAGAGGTGTCCCACAGGGCTCTGTCTTTCACTCTTTCACCCTGATGTGAACCAGCTGGTTACAAAGGGCCTAAAATGCAGAGTCCTGTTGTTACCCCTCAGTACACTGATAAAGAGATTAAATAAGGCACTGACAGCTTGCTTTCAAAGGAGAGTGGAAGAACAACACAAGAAAGTGAATTAGAGATGAAGAACGCTAACGTGAAGGAGAAGAAATGAAAGTAATGAAATGAAAGAAAAGAGAAACTAGACAGCAAAGGAAAGAGGGTCAGGCAATTACACAGCACTTCAGCAAGGTGACAGCTCTGCATGTGATCAGCCTATGTGATCCTAGGGCAATGTGAATTCCAAGCAGGAAAATTCTGCCATCCACCTAAATGGAATAGCCAAAATGGAAGGATGAAGATGGAAATGGCACAAGTACCACGCTCCAGCCTAAAAATATATATACACTATTTATTTCCCAATCTGTCTTTGGGAAACTGTAATGAGCAATGCTCAGGTTTATCATGTCCTCTAACTCCTGGAAACACAAAATCTTATTAATGAAGTGTAATGAGCAGCCTCACTCAAACTGCATTAAATTTTTGGTTTGGTTTTTGTTTTGGTTGCATCTTAATTTCACTTTTGATGACTGGTTAGCACTCTATCTAAAGCTTCACACTATACATACACACTCTAAGAAGTCAAAGCTGTTAAGTTTTCTTTTTTACCTTAAATTGACTAAAATAAACCATTTTTTTTTTTCAATTGAACATACATCAGAAGAAATTTATCTTGAAAATTTACCAATCTGACAAGAGCCAGTGGATTTACGATGAAGAAACAAGGTTTTGTTCCTGCACAAACAAGTACGGTCGCTGCATGGCCAGATTTTATTGCATGATACAACCAAAAAGCATTACCTGTATTAATGTCTGTTCAAAATGCAAAGTCTTTGCAGTATAGCAATGCATTATCCAGCTTCTGTTCACTTCTTTGATTAAAACACCGACCAACCCAACAAACCACTCACTCTTCGTAGTTTAAGAGGCCCAAAGCTCCTTCATGAAACAATTCTGTTGTCACTTTTATATAGGGTTAGTTGATGCTTTCTCCTTTTTTTCAGTGAGCTAAATATAATTAATGACTTCAAAATGGAATTAGCTCAACAGCATTCAGCTGAAAGCATTTGTTTATATGAATCCAGTTATAAACCATAACTCAAAGGCACATTGTAAAGAAATTTACTTCAGTGAAAATTCAAATAGCAGCCTTCTATATAAAAGTGGTATTAAAGCTTACACATTAGTACAGTCAACATAAATTCTGATTTTAACAGGCTTGGATAAACATATAAATTTTGGCTCAGTGAGTCTGCTTCGGCTGTCAATACTCTGAAATAGATACAAGCTTTAACAAACCTCTAATTCAAAAGCCCATTACTGTACCAACTGAAATAGAAAGACTCGAGTATCAAAGAGGAGTTCTTCCCCACTTTCACAGTATTACTTCTGTAAGACATCAATTGATCTACAGCCCTTGAAAGACAACAACTCGCTTCCCTCTCCTGGATAAAAGTCAGTGCAGTTTTTTCATCCATCACAGTGTAACAGCATCAAAATACACCTTTTGCATCTGCTTAAAACAAGGAAAAAAACATCCTGCAAATCACAAAGCCATTCCATGACATGTCAATTTACTTTTCCTGACAGATTCACTACAGAAAAAATGTTTTCATTAAAAAACCTAAATGAAGATTTGTTTAAAGCAGTCAGTAAGAGAGAAATGAGGAAAAAGGGAAGGAAGTACTTATACGTGTCTTCATATTGCTAATGTTATTCTGAGGTGCTCTGCCACTTCATAAAGAAAACATGGAGAAATTCCTGCATCCAGTGTCCTGAGCTTTAATAAATTGCCAGACTGACTGTTGGTTACTTAATGACTAATAACATCCACAACGTTTAGCAGCATCTGATAAATTGTGTAACCAACTTAATTTACCCTCCCTTGACATTAAAACCAGTTACTGTTAATAAATAATGTCTTAAAACATTTGGGTGGGTTCTTTAATTCAAATGAACAGTGTACTTGGAACTACTATGACAGCATTAATGGGCAGGTAAACAAATAAATGCTTATTTTCATTCCTGCTGATATGGTCTCTTTTAGAATACAGTCCTTTGGTTTGCTGCATTCTGTTGCTACATGCTCTTTTCCCTGAAAAACACCATAATACTTCAACTCAGCTGCCTTTTTTTGCATGGGAATGTTTTTTTATTCTTTCAGGCCATGCTAAATCCCCTTTGACTAGCTTGTTCAATTATCTGATCTCATAATGAAAATGGCACGATTGCGAGTAGCAGTAACAAGCACAGCTTCACTGAGAGACCCCATGGCATTGCTGGCCCAGCTGAAAGGAGGGAAGAGAAGAATTCTTCCCCAGGTGTTGCACAGAGGCAGCTCAGGACCAGCTGCACGTTTGGTGCACGCAGGCAACTCCACTTACATGCAGAGCAATACAAACAGGACCTGCCACACCAACCTTGGGGCCGCCTGCTGTGAGCCCAGCCAAAAAACAACTTCCTCTAGACAGCCTTTGGGACAACAAAACACCCTTGAGAACAAGTGTAAATGCCTAAAAGAGAGTAAGTTTGGAATAATTTCTCCCCTTCAACTAATGTGATTTATGAGCATTCAAATTGCTTGGGACATGGACTTATTTTCAAAAGGAAAAAATGAGTAGGTACTTAAAACTAAATGAATCTCAGGACTAGTTTCTACTGACACTCATTACAATGGGCTTAATTATTTACGGGAAGAAGCCATCCCATTGTATATCTGCTGGAATTTTTGAAAAACAAGTAAAGGGAATAAAAATTAAAATCTTGTTTGCAAAGCACTGGATTAGTAGCAAGCAATCTGGGTTTTGTCTCCTCGGATAAATCTCCTAGATAGCTGGATCAAAGAAGTCCTTTGTGAAATAGACACTTGACTGAGATGTTTGGAGACTTGGAACATTTTCCAAAGTGATAACCATTTTGGTATCCAGCTTAAGACAACTTTGAAACCATTTTCTGAAAACTGGAATTAATTATAATTAAATTAATTCTTCTCCCACATTATATTTGGTGATTATATTTGAAGTCTTGCTATGTAATTTCAATTATTAAGGTGCTTTTACACTAGAAGCAGATAAAAGTCCTCAGAAACTCTAAAACTTCCACCAGTGAGAAAATGCTTGGCTAACAAAAACTAACTCCAGTTCAGAACTAATGCCTTTGCCAGCGCACAGCAGTGCTTTTCATGTGAGATACACAGCTTTATGCCAGCTTTGGACATGCTCCTAGAACTTTAACTTTAGGCTTCACAGAGACAAGTTGGACATCTGTGCATGTTGCTCATTCAGGATATTCATTCACATATAAAGAGATCCCACCCCCTGCTAATATAAAATCTGAACTTAGCACAGTTACCCAATCGCTAATGCTGCGGCAACAGCCCAAGGAAAGAAGTTAAGCCACACAACCCCATATTATTTTTGCTGGCACCTCCCTAAGAAATTTTTCAATTCAATTCAAGGAGGGGAAAGAGAGAAGCATTGAAGGATTTCATTTTGGGATTTTCATTTCACGAGCTGTTGGCAACTGTCCCTGGGCAAGCGCGCACACACGCTCTGTGACAAACTGTTCACCTGACACTCCGGGGATTTTGAAGGTGGGAAGGAGTCTCAAAAAGTTCATTGTTGGTGTGTTTTGGTTTTTGTTGGATTTTTTTTTGGTAATTCGAAAGTGAACTTTCCTACAGTTTAGCATATACATTGAATTAATTTGATTAGTCTTTCTAAAGTGTAAAGCTCTTGTCTCACCCAAACACAGTCTGTGCCAGGCAGCAGGTCAGGACTTGACACACTCGAGTGAGGAAAGCTCCACCTTCTTTTAACAGCACGGTACAAACATGTCTGCAGATCATTCTGCAGAGCAAGGTACTTGCACAGCCACGACATTTATGTGAGAACAGTGGTCACAATTTAAAACCAATTAATATCACTTCCTGAGAAAAGGCTTGACCTCAGCATGCTGAGCATCCTGAACTCTCCCCAGCGCCCCTGTGAGCAGCATGAGCAGCCAGTGCTACCAGAAGGATTCCAGCGTGGTGCAAGATCCAGGGAAGCCACTTAGTTGGTAAAGCTCTTCCAGCACAGCCCATTTCTGCCTGTTAGCCACACAACAGCCACAGAAATGGACCTCCTTAAAAACAGCTGTATTATACTTTTCTCTAAGCAGAAAAACATGAATTGATTGTCCCCTGTAACATCTTCCTCAAATTCGCAAAAAAGTCCATTTCTGAAGCTCATGGCAATAGCTCCTTCTTCTTCCTCCTCAGCCACAGGGCCTTGTCATGGTACATGTACTGTCCCAGCATGGAATTCCTTCTCCAGGTGACACTGTTGCAGTGGGCTAGGGATTTCTTTTAAATGTATTTCTGAAAGAATATGTCATTCATGTTATCACAGCCACCCTAATCTCTACATACACAACTGCACCTCCTTACAGTAACATTACAGAAGATCCTGACTTTTTCCAAGGAGATAATTACAGACTGCTTGAAGACAATTACTTCCAGTCTCAAAGCAAACAAGACAAACAATGGCACAAATCAGTGATCCATGCCGCATCTTAGGCAACAACTTAATCATCACAGTGAATGTATTTAAAGCACAGCATTAACTTTACCTGACGCTGTTTCACAAAGGTAAGAACATAGTCCAGGGAGCTATCAGAACATCAGCTTGAAGGCAGAATAAAATACTGTCCCCAATAGTAGCAAAGGTGTTTTATTGGCAAAGGAAGTGCTAAGCACAAAACCTGAGCCTTCTTTCACAGAAAGAATAATGCCCCTGCCCTGGCCTGTTGGCGAGTTTTCTGTTGTCCTTCCACCAAATGCAAATGCTCGTCTCTCCTGAGGTGCTTAAATTGTTATTTTCACGCCTTGATGTCTTAACACAATTCCCAGCAGTTCTTCTTAGCCTTTTACATTCTGACTTCTGTTTACTGATGCACTACTTCTCCAAGTGTAGTAGCACATCAGTTAATTATACAGTAGTCTGCCTAATCAGGTTTCCCCAGGGTTTTTAACAGAAACCCTTTGTATTTCTTAATGATTCCACGAGATTGTGACTATTTTTAGTTCTGCAGTAAAAGAAATGAGTCTGCTGACAATACTATCTCCTAAAAAGGTGGAACTGCTATTAAAACCGTTGATCCAAGCACACTTGAACTTTGGAGAATTCAGATTTAGTCTGGATCTTATCATTGACATTTCTCTGTATCACATATACAGCCGGCACTTACAGAGATAAAAATTAAGTAGAAAGACTAGAACTGAAGAATAGATGTGACCTACTTATCATTTTAATATTAAAACAAATACATTCAAGTTAATAGCAGTCTCCACTGCCTTCAATACAATTCACCAATTGGTCAGTGATGATCCAACTATTTACTTGAGCCATTTCTCAGGACCTGTCTAGTGCTGACAGAGGACATGCTCCACATACCCAAGATCACTTTTCTTTAGTTCTAAGGCAGACATACACAAACTTTCTCTCTAATTTAAGGGGGAATTCAAGATTAATAAGAATTACTAAGAAAAACAACAAAACCCCACCAAACGACAGAACCACAACAAACTACTAAAAGCACAAATCAGTAGAAATACATCAAGCTTTCATATCACAAAAGCTCAGAAAAACAGCGAAAACCAGTAACAAACAGGTGGAGGGCTTTTCCTGTGCCAGAGCTGGTCATATATTTGGTTGAATTGTGTCTTGTACTAATACAGGCCATAACTAAAAATATTAAGTAGACACCTGCCTTACTAAACAAATGAGTTTTTCTCATGGATCATGGCAGAGTCAATGTTGGAGGCACCTCTGGAGATAGCTTGATGCAGTCCCTGCTCAAAGCAGGGGCAAACAAGGCTCAGGGTTGTGTCCAGTTGAGGTCTGAATATCTCCAAGCATGGAGACCCCACAACCTCCTTGGGCAACACGATACAGCACCCGACCACTGGCCTAACAACAAATAAATCAAAAATTAGACCTTTCCCTTTCCTTAGAGCATTTGAGACCCTCTTTGCCTCCCCCCCTCCAGTGAAATGGCACTGCTGCAGACAGTGTTCCCATCTGGCAGCCAGGCTGACACACCTCAGTCCCAGTGAGACACAAACTGCAGCACTGACATCACGTAAGCTCCGACGCTCTCACCGAGCGCACTGACACCACTGGATTCTGAGACACTGCTGCTAACTCTTAGTCTTACCTATTCCCCAAATCAGAAATGAAGATGTGCCAGAGATCATTTCCACATTATGAAAGCAGCTCTTTATAGCATTCCACGGGGACCTGTCTGCAAGGATGAACTGTATCTCTGTGCAGTTCCTTTTGTCCTGTATTTGTTCTTTGATGTACAAATACGCCACAGACTAAGCGGTGATCTCTTTGATGTTGAACTTTTATACTTTATTGCAACTAGCACACTTACAAGACGAGCTGTCAGTCATTTTCCCTTCCAAACATTCAAATTTCATGAGGCATTTGCTTTATGAGTCAGATTTCTTCGGAACTTGTTTCCAGAATTTCCGCAAGAACTGTGCTACTCTTCTGGACTGATAAGTTGATTAAAAATCAAGACCTGATCAGGTTTTTCAGGTATCACAAATTAATACAAGCATTGGCTAATATATCTGAGTATATTTAACATGAAGTATAATTATGTAGTCAAGTATGTATTTCCTCACTCTCTTTTAGGTAATTCTGGATGGTGCCTGGCATCCAGCAGTGACCAGGACAAAGCAAGGCATGCAGGCAGTGGTACCTTTCTGGCTACTCTACCAGCCTCCCACGCTTTAGTTCAGGGACTTCCAGAGCCAGAGGCAGCCTCTGCAGCACAGTTTTTTATAATGCAGCATGTACACATCGCATTTTAGGCTGACAATACCATGGCAGATTAAATTACAAAGTTAGTTACTTCTGCAGCAAAACAGTAATCAACACTGGCAGAAATAACATGTTAGGAAGTGCAAATTTACCACCACTAAATGCTACAGCTTTCAGTGCAACAGAAAAAAGCATTTCCATTCTAAAGCACTTCTGGGAGGATTTTTAAATCAATCCTACGAGCTGAAATTCTTTGGAGTGAGATTTTGGTATTCACAAGGTCCCTGCTTTGGAGTGACCTTTATGTTTGGCTATTTTTCCCTTCTGTAAGTATAAACACTGTGGTTGAGAGGGAAAACATCAGAAGAAAATTAGAATATTTTGGAACAGCGACAGCAAGGAGGGAGCATTTCCCCATACTAAGCTCTAGGTTTCCACAACAAAAGTCAGAACTGCTACTGATGCTCCTCTCTGGGCTAAGTAGTTTAAAGGGGCACTGTCAGTTTGCTGCCCAGAGAAACGCACCACGCTGGACATTTGAATCTCAAGTTATAATTTTAAAGTGAATAAACCATACAATAATTTCAAATGGTTTTAATAAACGAGAAAAAAAAAATTTAAAATGAAACAAATCCGTTAAAGATACTGATTCCTTGCTTTCCAGAACATTTTGCAGCTCAGAAGGGAGAAGTGTTGTTAAGAGCTAGTGAGGTGTATATAAAGGAGGGAGCACACCAGCACCTGCCATGCCAGGTGTTGCACTCCCACCTTTCTGGCTGGGAAATAAAAAATTAATCCCAGAAATACCTGCAGATTTTTAAGAAATCTGTGGACTAGCCATAGCAATACTGGAAACACCACATTTTCAGGGCCTTTTTCAGGTTCAGGCAGAAGCCAGTGGTCAGCGCTCACCCAGATTCTATCACCTGCAATAAAACAACCCACCAAGAGAAACATAAGGCTGAAATATCCCTCGTGTTACTGAGAGGCTTCACACACAGCGTCCATGGAGGCATCCCATGCGGGAGGCAGGAGGGAGAATTCCGATCCTCCTTGCAGAGAACAATAGGGAACTCGATGGGTGAATTGAGCTGCCCGAGCTGGGTCCGAGGCAGAGCCGTGCCCGGGGCGGTGCTCCCCGGCGATCGCTGCCGTGCCCTGGGCCCTGCCTCGGCATTTCCAAGGCGCCTATGTATATGAGCTTTCTCAAATGAAACATCTCGGGCTCTCTAATTAACCCGTCTTGCTTTTTTATTATCTGTTGATACGAGAATCTGTCCGGCAGTTACAAGCATCTTTATGTACTCGTAATTCAAGCAAATACTTCTTTTAATTCAATAAGGCACCCACGGTACAAGAAGAACTCTCCCCAAAATTTAACACAATGCATCTCTGTCAATCTAACAATTGCAGGGTGTGTCCCTTTGACACAAAACAACGCTGAGTGTGAGCTCAGCTCCTCCAGACGATCACAAACAATCTGCCCCTCTCCTCATGGCAGAGGGTGCCCCTGTGGTGCAGCAATTGTGGCAAACACACCTCCCCAAACCTGGAGAGCTCCAGCCTGACATCCAAACCAGTATTGGACAGTGGTTTCACTTGCATTTATGCACTCCAAAACTGGTAACATAAGTTCCATCATATGAACAATTCTCCAGGACTCTACAAGGAGGTAGTCCAAGGAGAAGAAAAAGCAGGGGCACTCAACAACAAGCAGTGTTCTGCAGTGCACAAGATGGGTTAATTAATTCCCAAACTGAGCAAGAAATA
The DNA here is from genome assembly GCA_013399915.1 of Illadopsis cleaveri. Lineage (NCBI taxonomy): Eukaryota > Metazoa > Chordata > Aves > Passeriformes > Timaliidae > Illadopsis > Illadopsis cleaveri. The sequence goes on from VXBB01005860.1 coordinate 127,911, forward strand.
ACTACAAATTCAATTTGTAAATTGTGTGTTTTCTCACAATAGCTACTCTGACAAATCAAACACAGACAAAGATGGGCTAATTAATTTAGCCAAATGGGAAAACGCACCCATTATGAGAAGCATTACAGTTGTTACAGGAGGAGAGCAGCTACTGCTGCTCCTGACAAGTAGTACAGCAATTCATACCGTTCAAATTTTCACCAGAACTAAAGTATATGAATATCTATGTACAAAAAGGAAACTCCAAATGCTCTGATGACCAGACCAGGGATCATTTTTTACTGGTTTTCAACTCTCTACCTAGACTAGAGGCTCTAGGCAAAGAGCACCTGGGGCTTAGAGAGAATCTGACCTTCTTTTGCGTGAGAAGATAAATGGCCCTTTGAATCATGTCCCAGTAGACACAGGGCCAAGCAGAGGAGGCTGGACAAGAGAGTGCTCCTCTCTTCAGAACTAGGAGTGAGGTAAACATCAGCTTATGTAAGTTTTAGGCACACTTAACCCATGGCACAGTATCACCTCCTAAGACCCCTGGCAGTCTCACAAAAGGTGCAAATTAAGTGCCACATGAAATGGGAACTTGATTTCTAATTGGATCATGTAAATTGTACAAGGCATTAAACAGCAAATGATACTTGGATGAAGGGAAAAAATTGCTGAGCCAATGAAATACATGAGCTCTAGTATCTGCAAGAGCTGGAAGCAGAAACCATTGCCATAATGCATCGCTCCCCATTTCATGCTGTTAACAAAATTACAGCAAGAATAGCGAAGGCTTCAGGACTTCCAGAGCACCAAAGAACACACTGCAGAAGACAGCATGTGCAAACAGTGACAGGACCTTCTCTCTTTTTTGGTTGGGAGTGCAGGAAGCATTCTGCACATAGCAGGTGTGAGTGCGGAGGCAGGAGGGCCAAGCACAGGCTGTGGGCAGGGTGCCCGCAGTGCCTCTGACCAGCACCACACCGAGAGCCGGTGAAAAGCCAGGCTGGCAGGCAGGAACACCACTCCTGCTTCTCTGTCAACCAGTCTAAACTCCAGCTTGTGGTCCCTTCAGTTTGAAGGAACACTGACAACCCCTTTGTCACAATGTATCTGTCTACGTAAAGATTTAATGTCACTTTTCCACCCCTTTGTTTGAGAATGATCAACTTCTTCCAAAGTACATAAAGAGTCATGCAGTTGTTTTATGAAGCATTTTGTCCCAGGATTCAGTGGCAAGAAACAGCAGAGTATTTCAAAGAACACAAACAGTACACAATAATTACACGGCTGATACCCTATAAGTATGCTGACTATTCTATTTGCATTGTTCAGAAGTGAAGAGGTTAGACTTATTTACATGCAAGCAGCTTTAATTAAGCTTTGAGATAAATGCTCTTAAAATGAAAGCTGAGATGATTATACCTCTCTCCACATTGATTTTAGCCTAGATGGCTGTGTATGCAGTATGACAAAAGGTCCAAAGGCTGGAATCACACAAACAGGGGAGCCACAAGGGATGGGTCCTGCACCACTCACCATCATACAGGAAAGCTTACAAAAAACGCAGTGAAATCTCAAGTTGGCTGCTTAGGTGTGGTGGAGCTGGGCCACAGGAGCAAGGGCAGCTGCTGACCCTGCCAGTCCCCACTGAGATGAAGTGCCCCAGCTGCACTCACTGACAGCAGCGAGAACACGGGCTACACCTGACCCCAACAGTGCTGGGCAACTCCCAGACTGCTCTGGGGGGAATTGTGCACTAGTGAGAGCTTTACATGTCAGAGGGTCACAAGCTGCAGCCAGGGAGTGTGAGGAGCATTACCCATCACAGACACTGCAACAGCACGGGCAAAGCAGCTCCTGAGTGACAGCACACAGGCACCAAGTGAGGGCTGAGAGAACCCGAGATGTCCCAGCTGGACTCAGATTTCCCTGCGTACCCATTTGCTCCTGCTTCATCTTCCCCTGGCACTGAAAAGGGAAGCAAACGCTAATCTAATCACATTTCTCAGGAAAGTGGGAATCAGTGGTAACCTGTGCAGGCAGACAAGCTCAGGGTAGAGTGGTGGTACCTCACGGGGGCTTTCTGCAGCGCTCTGAGCTCTCCAAGGCTGCCAGGCAGCTCCCTGCTGCAGCTAACCCCAGTGTGGGGAGCAGAACAGCAGCACCCCGTGAGTCACTGCCGCCCTGAATCACTCCCTTGTGCTCTCAACAGAAGGTGCAGGCAACTGGGAAACAGCCTGAAACTGCACCCAGCTTGCCAACCTGTCTTTTACAGAACTTCTCAGCCTAAATGCCTCTAGCGAGTGAAGTGAAGAAAAGAAAAACAAAACAAAAAAACCAAAACAATCCACCAAAAAAACTGGGCAAGCTAAAGACTTTGTTCAGCACAGGCAGGTTACAGGATGAAGCACAAGGAGAAAGTCCCTCTCCCAGACCCCCTAAAAAGGCTTCTTGCTTCAACTTTCCAGTCAGTGCCTTTCTTTCATCCAACAAGCAGAGGTCTGCATTGTACAGTCACCTTTTTTTTGCATAACTTAGTTATTCTTGGAGGACAGAATGCTCCCCCTCCCCTGCTAATGTTTATTGCAAAAAGGAGAAAAAACTCTCATCTTCAAAAAGGAAGGAGACAGTTTCTGTACTATTAGTTATGTGCATATCCCTTAGATATCAGTCCTCAAGGAAAAGACAAATCACAAAAGGAGAGAACTACTGCTTGCTTGATCTCAGGAGTTATCAGCTGTAATTGCAAATTACAGCTCACAGATAAATACAAGAAAGGTGAATACTTTTTCCTTTCATTGTGAATAAAAAAAAAACAACAGAAAAACATTCTAAAATGTATCAAGTCTGACTGTAATAACATTCTTGTCATATGTAGTTATTTTGCACACTACAAAAACTTATCTCCTGGGAATGAAAAGGAAAAAAAAGAACATGCTGCATCTCAACTTCCTCCAATACTAGATAGAGAATTGCAATGTATCTACTCAGGAGAGACATGAAGATTTACCAATTTTGATTTAGTACATATAGTTTAGAATAAAATATACCAATTTAGAACTCTGCTGTGTAGTCAAGATGAAATACTAACAACCCTGATAGTAATTACTACATGATAGTGATCATTTTTACACTGTACTGTAGGCAAGAGAAGCAAGAAAGAAGATTTAAAACCCCTTAAGGTTAAAATTGAGTGCTACATCATCCTAAAAAAACCCTCCAAACATGCTAGGTTCTCTATAATGGGGAACGAGTAAAGAAATCAGTCTTTTTCACACACAGTGGGGAAGTATTTGATATAAAGAGGACTCAGTTCTTCACTAAGGTCCCTAGACACTACTCCCCAAACTCAAGAAGGCCAATACAAACATTCAGCTCCCCACTGCAGAGCTGCAAGCCCTGCACCGAGTGAAGCAGCGGCCATCTCCCCCTGACACCCCACAGCAGCTCACTGAATAAAGCATGAGGACAATTCCTATCTGTGCAGAGCCCACACCCCCAACACCAGCCTCCTCTGTACCCTCCTCTACAACCTCATCCCCCCAAGGATTCATTTTGTTTTGTTTCATAAACAAAGGGTACACAAGTCCTTGAGTTGTGTATGTAGTCTGCTTGAGTTTTGCCCCAGTTATTCAGAATTATCCTGGAAGAATTATTTTTAAGACTGCACTACGAGCCGGGGGGAACAAGCTCACCATTTTAGCAAGGCAAGAGCTGTACATAAGTTTAAAGAGTCTGATCTAGCGAGATGTTCAGCACCCACAGTTTCTGCTGACTTAAACAGGACAGAATCTCCTTACTTGAAAGGAGTGTCCCCAACTGAGACTTGTACAGAGCATGCAACCGCCTTTGATTTTCACAGAGCGAGACATAAAGACAGATTTCCTCTTTTACTTTTAAATCTCGAGAGTCTTTCAAAGAGCCTGAAAAGTACATTTCAGCAATAAACCTCAAACCAATCTTATCCTGTGAATGTAATGCAACAAATGTCTTAGGTACAAGCAAGTCATTCACATCAGTCATACGAAATTAAAGCAGCAAGAAAACAGCCTGTCAGCTAGCAATTCCAAAGGCCAGATTCTGTTAATATTTAGTCAACAGAAGTTCTGTACTGGAGTATTTGCTAAATTGGATTTAACTTTCAATAGTGCCACAGTGAAGTAAATTTAAACACACTTCAATTTGCAAAGCTACCTTTTTTTAAAAAAAACCCTATGGCAAGATATTTTTCCATAAGCATTTGTTTACTGGTGAAAAACATTGAGTAATTACCAACGTGCCGGGAGGCTGGTGCCAGGATACATGGCAAAAAACACGTCAAAAGGTCAGGCTTGACAGACTGGGAAAAGCTCACCCGCATGAAGCAGCAGTGCGTGAATCCCAGCCTGGCCCGGAGCAGCGTGGGGGTCGCTGCAAGGAAAGCACCCGGGGCACTGGGACAGCGTCGCAAGGGAAACGCTGCTGCTCTCTGCCCAGCTGCACATCGGGAAAAATGCAGCAGATTCCAAAAATCCCCTGCAGTGGGGTCTTTTACCTTCAATAGTTTTCATTTGGAGACACTGCCAGTAGAAAAGCTGGTTGTATTTCCAATGATCCAAGCACAGACCTCCAAAGCAAAACAATTACCCTTTACAGCCTAGGAACAACAGATTCTACTCATCTGGTCCGTCTTCCACAAAACAGCAGCAGACTGAACTTTATGTTCACACAGCAATAGTCGGGATTAGTACCGATTAGTGAGCATTAGCACCTCAAAAGCCACCTTAACAGTAAATACACCTGGGTTGAAATAGCTTAGAAAATTTACATCAGCCTCCATCAATCTCTGCTTAGGAATGTCCATAAGATAATGCAACTATTGCCAGGTTCTGTCCACGCTTTATAAGTCATCAGTGGACTGAACCCCTCTGTCCAGGCCTGATGACGGTGCAAGTCCCTGAGCTCTCAGCAGCACTGGGCCCGGCTGACACACCTGTGCACAGAGCAGGTACCAAACAAGGTACAATCCCACACCCAGGACACGATCTCCCTCTCCTGGGCTCACCTGTGGTTCTGTACTGGCCTGACAAACGAATCCCAGTTTCTACTCCAGCGCCGTGTACCTGCTCATCAATTCAGCACTTAGCACTATTCTCCTTGAAGTCACCCCGATGCTCCTGCCAGGGAAGACTCTCTCTGGAACAAGATCTGTACCAATGACTACCGGCAGAATGATCGGATTTCTTTGCAAACTTCACTGGTGAGCACGTAAAGTTGCTGTCTCCCTTAACAGTGTCAGCTGGCTAGCTGACTTGCCCGTATTACAAACTAAAAATGTAAGGCTTCCTGGATTCTCTACAGACTCACACAGCACTGGACAAACAATTTCTAAAAGCTCATCAACCTAGAAAATACTTATGCAGTCATTAAGAACTTTGATGCTTCATCTCTGCCTGTTTTCTTAGAAATCAGTTGGAAAAAAATTCTCTTTCCGCTCTGCCCGAAATGAGAACGTTTCATTTCCTAACGTACAGCCTGTCTCAAAGACGTGCCCAGGCTCTTCCATGCACTGCTCCGCTCCCAGCACTTCAGGTGTATGGGTGCAGCTCCTGATGTGTGACACCTGGCCAGTCCTTACCCACCCAAACCTGGGCACGGGCTCAGGACTTTTCAGAATTAAAGAGAACATGTTTGCCAGAACGTTGGGTTGCAAGAAAAATAAAACAACTCCCAAATTAATTTCACATGGTATCAGTTTGGGCTATCTAAACAGCAATAGGAAAGGCATTAATACTCCCCCTTTTTACCTAATAAAGAAAATTAAACCCAATATGAAAATCCCATATTCTCCTGAAGACCATAATTTTTTGCACTTGAACTTCAGAACTGTAAAAGATTAGATGATGCAACCACAAAATAAAGAACAAACAAGATACTCAATTCACCCACAGACTGTGCATTTTTCCCTTGTACTTCCGAGCTTAAACTACACTCCCTATTCTACTGGTCTGCTTCTCTCAAATCATAATATTGGCCTGTGGATCTATTATTTCATAGCAGAGGCCCTTTTAAGACAAATGACAACACACTTCCTTCAGCTGAACCCTGTCCAGCAAATTACAGAAAGGATAAGAAACCAAGGAAGTTTTTCAATGCACTAGGAAACTAAATATTATGAAACATTAATTTAACGTACTATAGAAGTAGTCTGTTAAAAGTACAAAAACTTAAGCATTTCCATAATAAAGCCACTAAGAATTACACTTTAAAATCCAAAAGCTGAGCTCTGCCAAGATTTAACATCAGTGTGGAAATTGGTTTAAATGAAACTCCCAAGATAATAAAAAATATATTTCAAGTGGAATTGCTGTAAATCATGTCTGCTCTTTTACAACACACCTTAAATCTCCATCCAGAAGCATACAACATAATCACACTCTCCAATTCTTTAGTTTGTGTACTTTCCTCCCCTTCAAATAAATTTTGTTTATTTAATTTCATGGTTCCAACAGGCTTATAAGGGATATGCTGAAAAACGGTTATCAGAATATGTAGAATTCTGAAGGACTGCTAAAATATCCATGTAGTTTGCACTTAAAAAAAGGCACTTCCTTTTGCTACAGATGCAAGTATTTGAATCAACCCAATTACATTTTCTTGCCAAATACATTCAGCATGGCTAATAATTAATGAATATAGTGCTTTTCTTTTTATTCACATAGGCTTCTCTCCAGAAAGAAAAGGAAGCCAAGCAATTGAAAATTACCGTTCTTAAACACTATGCTGCTACTGGTGTGCATTACCTAGTGCCTTGCAAAGTGGAAAAAAAAGGAAACAAGTCTCTAACTGAAGCAAGACTCAATATTCTTTCTCCAAGTATTATAATTTTTTAAAGAGAAATTTTGCCTAAAATTAATTTCAAACATTTTAAACAGCACATATCTAGTATTTTAGTGGAGGCATTAAATTCAAATGCCAACACTTAAAGAGTCTTTAGATTACCGCGAAAGAATATTGCATATAAGTAAGATGGTTATTCGGTTTAGATTTATTTTTCTGTATTTAAGAAAACCCCAAACCTATGACTTCAAAAATACTGCAATGCAAAGCTCTACTGTGACCCTAATTTTATAAGAAAACAGGGCAGACTACAAACGTACCTCTAAACTTTTGGTATCTCATCAAGAACTTCGTTTGACTGTCCTCAGTCTGCCACTGCCCCTCATTAAGGACTCGAATCCGCAAGAAGAGAAAACTCCACGTTTAGAAAAAATAAATCACTAAGCAACTCTGGTCTTTCCTTTTATTCCAAGGCCTTTGAAAGATGAGCAGCTGGCTGAAGATGGCATTTTAGCCCCATCAGCTACCCAGAGGATGCTGCACGTCCTTTCCTCTTTGCTAGAGTCAGATTTTAGAGAACGCGTTTTCTTCGCGGTTCGCAGAAAGCCCGAGCACATCTCGTCTCCGCTCTGAGCGGCTCCGGCCGCGGCACCGCAGCCTCAGCCAGCCCAGCGCCGCGCTGGCGCTCCGGCTCTCCCCCTCTAACTTGCAGGCGCCGCTGGGAAGTGC
>VXBB01005860.1:135632-156879 GCA_013399915.1 Illadopsis cleaveri
CCCGGCCCGCAGCCCCAGCGCGCCTTTGTTCCCCCACAGCCCCCCCCGAAGTGTTGTTTAAAGTAAAAAATCACCCTACTGCCGCTACATCTTGGCACGACGCTCTGCACTTAATAGTCGTTGACTTGATCAAGCAGAGCAGCATTTACATTTTAAATCTGTCTGCTGATGGGTTCATGCTTTCTTAGGATTTACTTGGAACGTCTGAAGCTTGATACCACTGCTGGAGTTTTCATCTATTCCATAGCATCAGATGTCACTGTACTGTCAGTTTGTGAGATGGAGTTTTGCATTCATGGATATACACACATCCACACTACAGGAGGGATAGCGCATGACTGAACACACATACAGACACAAAAATAATCCAACCTATTAAGAACTCCTACACTTTGCTGAAAATTGCATTAACAAAACCAGAATTTTTTCCATTTCCTGTCTTAGCCACTGGAATAATCTGTCACAACATATAAAACCACACACACACAAAAGATGCATTACAAGGTGTTTGAGAGGGTTCAAAATATACCATTTAATCTAATTCAATCAGACGTATAAGTATTTAATAAAAATAAGGGAAAATAGTTACAAACAAGCCAGAGGAACCATCTTAATATTTGAAACAAAGCCCTATATTTAGAAAGCCTTTATGAGATGAGGACACTGAAACAATCTACTATTAAATGGCCCTTAATGGCTAATTCTTACCTATTGCTTTAATGAGTTATTAATACAGTATAATATTATTTGTGATTTTATCCAAGTGTACTTACCATTTATCAGTCTAGTCATTCAAGCCCCATTAATGCAAAATACTGATTTAAATTTTCCTTATTTAAAAAGAAAAAAAACAACCAACACATTAAAATATTAAAATTTCCAAAAGCTAATCTGCTGCAGCAGTGTAAATTTAGCAGATACCTTTGTGATAAATTTTTTCATCTGCATTTGCTATTCTTACATTAAGCCATTCCTACCAATAGCACATGTATAGTGAGATACTGCTCAGGAAATTTACAGTGGCAGACCTGGTCCCAGATGGGTTTGTGCTCACGGAGTTTTATCTGCAGCACAAGCTGTAAAGGCACAATGTGCTGAACAGAAACCTTACAGGGCATTCTGGACTGAACCAAATCCCACTAACAGTGGTGCTCAGAGCTCTCCAGAGTCTGCAAGATGCTGCTTTTACACACAGGCCAACTGTGGAATTTAGATGCAGCCAGAAAGCTTGGAGCATGCACAGGAGAAAAGAAAGATGTTTTAATGTATTGTAATGTGGAGTTAGATCTTTGTAAACATTTTACTCTGACACAGCAAGTAATGTCAGACCGATGGCCTGAAAAATGTCACAGTCCATTAGCACTAGTTGTCTTGTCAGACATTTAACCTTAAGGTACACAGCATTACATTATTACTGATCTGGATTTGTTTCCAGTCCAGCTGAAATGGAGCTGGTAATCTGGAATGACATCTGATGTGCTAAACGGCTTCAGTAATAAGCAGAGGCATTCTTACAAATGCCTTACAAAGGCCGCTTCATAAAATTATAGATTTGTCATTAGACATTTTAAGTGAGAAGAGCATACCTAAAATAGTTTATTATTTGTTATCAATATCCCATCTAAAGCCATCTGCTGACTTTTGAATATGTAAACACATCCATTCGCACTTGGGTTTTCTGTCTCAGATTGACCTCATCATGAAAAGTCCATCCAAAATCCATTTCCTTCCCCCTTTACCAAACTCCTGCAATAGTGAAAGTCTCACTGGAGTATCAGTGACAACACAACGTGCCAGTCAAACAATACTGAGCTGAGTATTACAGCACACTTGACAGGCAATTGCTCTCCCTGTTTGTGCAGCAGGGTTTCATTTGACTGATAGGAATGCTTCCCAGCTTCCAGAGCCTGGTCGTCTATCCCGCTTGTTCCTTAAGCTTTTGATAGATACCCACGAAACACCACAAGACTGCAAACTCTTCACAGGAGTGAGAAACTACACCTCAGGGTACACTCAGTTCTTGCCTTGATTTCTGCAGTCAAAGACCTCCTGAAGATATCAAATGTATTCATTAATGGTTCAGAGTGAGCACTGGCCCACAAACAGACCCTGACCACAGCACAGCATCCCTCCTCCTTTGAGCCACTGTGGACACCCAAACATCCAGAGCTACAAACGTTAGATGGCTGCTAAAGGGATGGGAACAGACTGGGGAGCCTTATCAAGTATTGTTCTGTGTTGTGCTGATATAAAAGGTGTTCAGCTTGGCAGCCTAACCACAAGCCTCTGCAACCATCTGAGGGAAACAACTGTTTCTAGAAATCTTTTCAACCCTGCTGCAAAACAGGGAAGCGTTAAATTGCTAACAGAGAGAGGGGAAACACCTATGGTAGCTGTTAGCACTGGTAATGCAAGAGACAGCATTAATTGAGTATTCTAAGCACAGGACAGAAAACACTGAGAAGCTCTCCTCCTCCACCTCCTTTTAAACCTACTGAGCAAAGTAATAAATTCAGCTTCCAAGATGAACCAACAACTACTCCTGACTATTTGTTCAAGGACGTCCCCAAACAGAAGGAGTTTAAATGCAACTAATTAAACGAAGATGTTTATGCTGTTCTGACTTGAAATGTGAGTGGGGAGCATTTCTGCAGACTGTTGGGTCATGTTTTGCATCTTGACTAAGTAAAGCTGCACGGTTAGGCTTAATTTAGGAATAATTTTGAGACCTCCTTATCACTAAAATTTAAGATTTGAATAATAAATACGGGGCACAACCACCACCCTTTTTCACTACCTAGCACTGAGGAAAAAAGCATTCTTAAAAAAGGAAATGTGTCATGTAATCACCCCCTGTCTGAGGGAGGTTTAGCCACACAGGGTTGTTATGAAGCTGAAGCTGTCAAACCACTCTGAGGTACAGCATTTACCCACTGCTCTATCACTGCTCCAAACACAACTGCATGCAAACCTCTTGCAGGGCAAGGGCTGCATGCTGCATTCTCCCATGGAGATGAAAACCTGCTTACTGGGAAGGAAATGTGATACAAGAACACTTCAATAAATCATCCAGAGCCTCCACATTTTCAGCTTTAGCAAAGACAGCTTCTTCATTTTTTTAAAAAAAATGACCTAGAGCTAGTTTTACGTAGATGTTTTCACTTAAAAAATGGGCTTAGACTGGCAGTATAAAACCACACAATCAAGCATATTTTTAATTGTTTTTCTGTAGTCTTCAGAGGCTTGCAATGAAATAAGTTCCTTAAAACGTTTAGGAAATCTTACATTGATTCAAATAGGCAGCAGTAGCATTTAGAAATGCTCAAGTATTTTCAGGACTTCAAACACCTATAGAAAATGTTGAAAATTTCTTTTCAACATTTAAAGAGCTCCTCTGAGGAGTTAAACTGTGCCCAGAGATGGTGACAACAGCTGCTGGTAAATGGGAAGAAGCAGGTGATACTGAAAGCAAAGCCTTTCTCCAATTGCAACCCAATCACATGTCCTACTATCAGGCAAAGCATTCAGCTCCCAGCTCATATTAGTGTTGCAGGTCTAGATGTGACCAGAGTTTAAAACATACAACAAATTCCAAGCCTTAGCACACTCTGCTTTTGCCCTTTTGGCTTCTTACTCAACAATAGCCATGTGTGAAACCATGCAGGTGCAGTGATCACAACATCCTTGTTTACCAAATACACCCAAAACCAAGTGTAGGGAAACTGCAGCTCTAGATAATCTTTCAAAACACAATTCACAGTTCTGTCCACCCTGTTGTCAATCAATTTTTTAAGTGGCTTCCAACTGATATATGCAACACCCCCAAAAATAAAATGATTGCTCCCTAACACATATCCCCCTCTAGATTTAGTGGTATTTTAGTCTTCATTTATTTCTAGCCCTCCAAGTAGCACACTGTTGAAGATGAATCTAACTGAGGTTGTCCTCATTAAGTTGCCTCTTTTCATCTATTTAAAACTGCTACTATGCTGACCTTGCAATCATTCCATTTTGCTTCAGACACAATCCCTGCCTCAGTTCCTGCTGAGGAGGTGTGCTTTTGTGCTGCATGGGCCTACAGCTCTATGTCTTAATCAAGTCATTTCAGAGACGACTCCACAGCTCCCAATTAAGTCCATTGCTATCCCCAACTGTTGAACTGCTTGCTGTGCTTTGCCAAACAGCTGCTGCAGTTCTGCACCTGGTGAAATGAAGTATGAGTTGACAAAATGTTTTGGGGTTCATCTGGATGAAAGGTAAGCCCAAAGTCATTATTATCAGCTAGGCATGCTGTTGGTAGCAAAAGATTTTAAGGACCTGTCAACTGCATTTTCACCCAGCTTCCTCTCACCTTGAAGTCTCTTGAAAGGCTATCATATTTGCTGCTTTTCAGAATCTAAGGTAACAGCAGTGCACACTGGAAATAAAGTGATTAGAAAGATGAGATTATCACCAGTTCATCATCTGCACCAACTGCAAGTGGGGCCATGGAAAGAATACAAAGTTATTAAAAGTAGATCAAGCTGGACTTGGTAGCCTCCCCATTTGTCTATACCTAAAGGGCATTATGGAGGGATTGGTATTGGATTACTGATCACGCTGCCACTGTAGAGTTCCTGTTTGATCTCAGAGAGATTCTAATTTATACCGTTTTGAAGGATCAAATCTTCCTGCAACATCCTGACGTTAAGGTTGCCAAAAAGCAGGAATTGTTTCAAAGCTGTTAGAGCTCTCTTTTTCATGCATCATCTTACCAGGGTATTTGGCCAGTGCTGCTTGCCAAAAACTGCAGCTATGTATTGTTCTGTATATCCCTTTAGGTGGGGAAAAGTCAATAGACAGTGTATAAACCAACTGCTGATTGGCAGCAGCACAAAGAACAGCAAGATACTAATTATCCTCAAAGAAGTAATTATTAGACCCTTGTTTAAGGATCCTTGCCATTTAATAAATTTTCAGAATAAACAGGCTCTCCAAAGAACCGCCTTTTCCTGTAAATCAACCGAGAGAGACTCGTGCTGGTTGTAGTGGAACATCTTCAGCATGTTTTAGAATCTTTAGGAGTGCTTCTGTTCCTTACCACCCTGGTGTAGGCTTCTGTAGCACGGAGACAGAGTGGGCAAAGCTGCTCAGTCACCACCTGAGCACCCTGCTGGTGCCAGCTGAGAGCAGATGCCTGCATGCAGACATCCTGTCAGCTGGACACTGACAGGAGACACAGCCCTCTAAGTGCTTTGGTCCCTTTCTGAAAAATACCTTGGCAGTATTAGAAAAGTTCTCTCTTCCCTAAAAAGCCTTTGGTCTGTGGTGTTTTTATTCAATTTTATGGGTAACAACTGGGTTTCACAAAGTGTTAGGTCCATTGCCCAAACTTTTGTGCTTACAGTATTTGCAGAAGAACTGCAATGCTCACAGGGATGCCTCAGTCCAGCCTGCAGCATTTGCTACCCCCAGAAAATTTATGACTTGCCTGACTACTGACTTTAGATCATTAGCCAGTTATATACCAGGGATAAGTAACAGCTTTTTTCCATTTTTTTCATCTCTGGGCTTCCCTTTCTGCCCTCTTTTGCATCATCAGGGATAACCACGGCAGGAGAAATGGCAGTAGTGAGCAGAGCATGACATGAAGTGAGACAGGTTTCCTGCTCAGAATCTTCCTCACAAATGTGTCTGGCCAGGTGCAGCACCAAGAGGGAACCCTGGAGTTTTCTGGCTGTTTTCTGATGAATAGTTCAACAACCAAGATGATATGGGCATATCCCAGTGGATCCTCTGCCACTCCATGTGCCATGGGCATTCTTAGCACTTCAGCCTCTTTATTTCTTTGCTGCTTATGGCAATGCTCTCATGTGTTGAACAAACTCAATGCTTCAGCGATTCCTAAGAATAACCAGGGAAATATAAGTCTACAGCCAGCCTAGTTGTGCCTTCTGCCCACAAACTCTGGAAATGATGTTTAAGTTGAGTTGCCAGAGAACAATTGAAGCAGTCTCACATATGGGATGAGGATGTTCCATACACGGAATTTGTGCTGCACCCACTCCCAGACTGAGCAGAAGTCACTGGAGAGCAGCTGGTAAATATGCCAACATTTAAATGGCTTCATGTCATGCCCAGTGACAGTCAAACCTCCCTCTTATGCTATATGAGACCAGCAAGCAAATTTTGCCCATTTTCAACAATGTGATTTAGAATGTGAGCATTAGTGGGACAGATAAGCTGTGCTGGGCACTCAGAGAACACACACAGAAATTATTTTTCTTTCATGGAAAGTAGAAGCATCTGTCCAGTCAAGCAAACCAAGCAATGGTTCTGTGTTATGAAATACTCTTTTTGTAACTATTGATGTTTCAGTTGGTAGTGCCACATGTCAATAGTGGCTTTATTGCTCACATTTCAAGTACAGCTTTCAGGACAGGATTCATCTAAGTTGACATAGTCTGATCAGCAGCATATTTCCTGCTCCTGTGAGCATATACATTATTTATACAGCTTTGCACTATAGAGTATTTGTGCTATTATAGCAAAAAATTTAAGATCTTATACATTTTCTATGTCATAATAGAAGCTTAGAACCAGACATGCTTTCTAGGACAATTAAAATTCCGTGTTGGGACTCTCTCCAGAATTAACTCTTCAAGCCACAGTTATATTGGCTTCTAAGCCTGCCTGACGCCCTCTTCAGCACAGTGCTTAACAGAGGGGGGTAAATACTGTGCTTTAGATTTCCTCCAGTGCCTCCTCAGATTAATACTGCAGAACAGAAACATTGGCAAACTCTGATCATGTACTAGTAGATCATTGCTAATTTTTCTCATTTCTCACTTCTCCAAACTTTGAAGCCACTTCAGCAGCCTTCACTCCTGATGTCTTCCTCCACAGCACCATTACATTCTTGAAATTATCAAAGAAAATTCATTACTTCTGATTCCATTAGTAAAAAATAAATGGCAGCTGATTATGGCTTTTAAGGCTTCAACTTTAAAGAAAACATAAACTTTAATGATCTATTTTCAGAAGTCAATACATCTTCAACTACTGTGCTTCAAACAAACAAAACACTGCATACCTACTTAGAGTGATAAACAAACAATGATACAGTTCCTGGGCATGAAATCTGTACAGAAATTCCTTTGCATAATTCTGATTATTAGACATGATAACGTGACACTGTTGAAGGATACTAGACTTTAATAGAAGCAAAATAATAAGATGATTCACTTACAAAGGAAGGTAATTATTTGAGAACACTGTTTTGCTAATAATCACCAAGTACAGAGAACACCTGCACAGAACCATCTTTCCCTTTGGAAAGGGGAGTGCAGTATTCTAAGCTGATAAATTTGATTACAAAGCAGAGCACATAGAGCAGAACACCTGTAGAGAATCATCTATTGCTTCATCTAAAATTGGGTTTTATAATCTGCTTTTGTATTAATTTAACTTATGACAGTAGTTTTTTTTTATCCTGTTTAGAAAGCAAAATGGGAAGGATTTAGAAACCTTCTCATTTTCTCTTTTAGTAATTTGATCTGAACTACTAGCAATTGCTTGATAAGAATCATTTTTAAACTCATAATTTAAACCTTATTAGCATACACCAGTCTTACAGAAAAGAAAGTGCCAAGCATTTTTCACATAGGCACATCATTCCTGATTATTTCAATTCCATTTGAAAGGATCTTTGACAGGGCTACTGCAAGGCTTGTCAAAGAACAGGGAAACATTATGATATTCTTTCCCCATATGCCTTTCCAGAGCATGAAATATGAGGGACATTTCTAATACAATCAAGGCTAATTTAAGAGCTGTTAATCTTTACTTTCAGGCTGCTGTAGCTGGGGAGGTTACCTCCAGCACAGGGCAGCTGCTCTTCAGCACACTTCTCTTGCTCTTAAAACACAAACTGCTTCCCTCCAAACCCACGTACTGCAAGCATGAACTCTACAAGCTACAATTAGCAGACACTTGAATTTCAATACTGGATTGTTTGGGTTTTTAAGTGTCCTGTAATTCAACAATGCTTTTAATGATTCTATTCATTTTTAGCTGAAGGACAAAACATTTGGGGTTTTTTAAACTGACTTCTGAAAGTCATTTCAAAAAGTCGTCACTGACTTTTTTGGGGGTCTGTTTCTACAAATCAGTGCTTTTGCTATTTTAAGAGTCATTTATCTGCTCTCTAGCATGAACTACTGAAATTGAGCTGCATTTTCAGTTAAAATTCATCATCAGAGCTGTTATACTTTACATTTGTTCAACAAACTACTACAATTACACAATCCACAAGAAGCTGCATGATAACTGCAGGTAAGGTAGGGCCTGCTGCAGCCATCTGAGCTGTCCTGCTAAAACCCACAGGGCCACTCTCACAGTTCTGGCATGAACAGCCTGCATCCAGTATGTTGGGGCATGGACTCCATACAAAAGAACCAGGTGTTCTGCAATATCTGCAACAGGTGAGGAGTTGCCAAGTGAAACTGAGAAGTGCATGAGCCTGGGTACAAAACAGTGAAAAATTAAACACCTGCCAAAGAATGAAAAACTCAAGAAAACAACTACTCACAGAAGCAGGAAGAAAATTTTTTAAAAATATGTGAAAGACAAAAAAGGGTGTACAAGATCAAGGTATGTTAAGTTTCTCTTATTCACCAGAATTCCAGCAGCCAGAAGCACCTGTCCAGTTCACTGATCAAAGTGCCAGCCTGCCCACTGCTGAGGACAAGGCAGAGCAGGGGGGAAAGGAGCACATGACTAAATGGCTGCAATGTGCTCAATGAATGGATGGCACCATTTTTTAACAAGTTAGAGATGAATGGGAGCTGGATCACTTCTAACAGAAGAACACTTCCAAAGGAGGTGAAAAAGAAGGGAAGTTCAGAGATATTGATGAGATCTGCACCCAAATGTAGAGGGAAGAAGCTTCTGAAGCAGTGCTGAAGATAGTTAATATGATACAAAATGAACAGAAATTGATATCAGGAGAACTACCAATGTGAAATAGATAAGGTATGGCAAACTACCACAATGTGAAAAATTGAGAGGACTTATGCTATTGTTATCCAGAAGTCATCTTCATTTTTCCTCACAACCTTCTGCTTAATAATTTTGAAAAGTCATAGAGGAGAGGCATATGGTAAAAATCAAAGGATGTTCTGATAAAAGCAATTACTTAGGGATTACATTTTCCTGTAGCATGTTTCTGAACAACATGAAACACTAGGCAAGTCCTTCTGAGCCTCAGTTTGGGGGGAATGAGAAAATACAGTATTCCCTGTGACAGCTTCTTGACTCTCCTCAGTATCTGTGCTGCATCTGCTGCATTTCCATTCAGTACAGAAGGGAAATAGGGACAAGCAGCAAATGGGAGCTGGTGCTAACAGAACCTGAAAGCTCTGACTCCAAGTCAAGAGCACTGCAGGAGTGCTCAGGGGTGCTCAGCAACGCCCAGGACAGAAGAGACACAAGCAGCAAGTGCAGGCAGCTGCCTTCATCGTTAGGTGCCTGTGGAGGGTCTGCCAACATCCCACAATATGCTGTAGATCCCACAGCAAGGGTCACCAAACCCTGCTGGCAGGGCCACCCTATTCAGTAAAAGTAACTGTAATTGATTCTGGAACTGGAACACAAGGAAGGAAAACTGGAGGTAATTCGGGATCCTCAGTATCTTTGTGCATTTACCGTCACGGTGTGGGAGGCCCCTCTGGAAAGGAGAGAAATTACACAAAGCACTGTCCCTGGAGACTCCTGAGCATCTCTGAGGAGAGTGTTGGGAGAAGGGAGGAGTCACTACTCCTGGAGACTCAGTGCCTGCTTTTCCTCAGGACTCCAGGCCACTTTTTTCAGAAGGCAGGATCAGCTGAGGGGGCCCATGGACCCTCCTAACCCACAGGAAGCTTTCAGGTGTGCATTGACCTGGGACAGGGAAATTACACCATGCCAAAGCTCAGGACATTTTACTTCTTTCTTCCCCATCCTGTCTTCCTTGCTTCATCTGTATAAATGCTGGTCTTGCCATACAGCATTCAGAGCTACACAAAAGCATTTATTCCATGTTAGCCTTTTCCATGCAGGGTTGGTAGTCTGCAAAGAGCAATATGTGCAGTTTCATAAGAGGAATTAAGTGCATTATTTTCACCTCCACACACTTTAGCCCTTCCTCTTTAGCTGTCTAGTGATCCCAAACTGAAACCATGCCAAGGCATTGCAATGTAAATGCTTCATTGGTTTTGTCAACCAAATAAGAAAACAAATGTATTCAGGCAATCATTATGTTTAAATTAAGCCTGAAAAGCATTTAACAGTACTAAGAAGGAAAAAATACACTGAATTTTTATATTATGAAATTGAAAGAAAAAATTTATAAGGCCTATTTAAGTAAAAAAACCAAAAAGACAACAAACAAACAAACAAAAAACCAACATCAACAAACCACAAACCAAAACAAACATCAAAACAAAACACCCCAATGCAGTTTCTCTGACACAAGACCTAATTCTCGTATGTGCCCCCAAAAATCCGTGCAGGATCAGTGGTCTGTATCAGAGAGGAGGCAGTTGGGGTTCACATGGGGATTGCAGGCAGCATGGTGATCATAGACAGGCCTGCCCTTTTCCTAAGTGAAAAAGCTTTGTCAGGAGAAAATCAGAATATGTTTCATACTGCTATACCAAAACCTGTACCTTTAGAGGTGCATCACCATATTTCTCCTTCTTTAAAGGCTCAGATAGTTGTTATCACTACCTGCACTGCTGATTATCTCCCACCCAGCCACTGAGGTGCTTTGCACATTTTTCTCATGAAAATAGAAGGACAACTTAAGGAAGCACCAGCTTGGCATTAGTTGGTCCTAGCAATCCTATGGTAGTTTCTTGGTAATTTTTTCATGTGCCATGATACTGAGTAGGACACAATCATCCAAAATTATGAAATAATGTTCTGCCATATTTCATATGCTTGTTGCTGCAGATGTGACAGATTACTGATGTGATCCAAAATCCAGCCAAGACATAAAAACAAACTTCAAAGACACTGGTAGCAGAATGCCTGTATGCTTCTCAGTCTGCTAAGTCAGGTAAAAAATCTCACTAGAAATAGGCCTAATTATTCTCCCAGCTGATGAAGATAAAGTAATCAATGGGCAAGGACTGGCAAAGGCAGCACGATAAGAACTGCTGGAGTATAGAGGGTTTGCAAGAGTGAGGATTAGGATACACAACACTGCAGGATCCTGGTGCTCAGTGTGCTGTTATAAAAACCCAAGCCAAACACAACTAGGTCACATCTGAAAGCATATCTTGCCTTTTTAAAGGATATCATTAGTTTACTTCCAGGTTATTATTTCTCCCTTATCACTGGGACAAATCAATATTAGCATGAATATCGTTATTCCTTTACGGTCATGCTGAGTTTTGCCAAAGGGGATGAGTGGGAGCTCTGTGCTGTGGTTTCCCCACTGGATCAGGCTGTGCTGCAGGATGTGCAGTGCTCCATTCTGTGTGCACAGCTCTCCTGCACGTGCATGTCAGCTGCATCCCTCCCTCCCAGAGCTGCACTTGCAGCTGGGGCTTGCAGGGAGGGGATGATCAAGATCCCTGCTCCAAAGGCACAGAAATGAGGGGCAGGACTGTCAGGGACTGTCTGATTTCATCAGGCCTCTCGCTGAGTTACTGTTTCTAAACTGGACCTGCTGGGTTAGGGGAGTGTTCCTCCCTATCTATGGAACAAACCCTGTGCTGGCAGTGTCATGGTTTGTGTTCAGGTTCAGCAGACAGCAACAAAGGGCTCCCTGAATAACTGTGGTGCACCATCTTTCCCTCTCTAATTCTCATAACAAACATGGTGGTGGTGTCTGGACAAAACAAAATTAAAAGAGGCAACACAGAGAATACAAAAGCTCCCCATCACATCACTCTTTGGTGATGTGAAGTTTGAAAAGCACTACTTTTTTGAACAGTAAATACCAACCAATCCTTTCTCCTGGCTTCTGCATGACTAAATATGGATCCTCATTTGCTGTCTCAGCATATTTTGTTCAAATGTAAGTATGATAAAATAATTTGAGGACTTAGACTTAAGATCAGAAACCTAGCAATGGAGCTTATGTGTTTCATGAGGTGTCAGATGGCCTCTAATGGAACATTTGGAGTAGGATTCAAACAGATCTGAGGTTGTAAGAGTTATTCAACAGTGAGCTAATGAGAGCACTCCTTTATAAAATGAAGAACTGCAGAGTACTTTTATTGAACCATACGTTTTTTGAAAAGCATTTACTATGGAAACCAAGTTCTATGAAAAGATCCAGAACACGAGGGAAACCACAGGTATGGCATCTGAACCAGCTTTCTGACCAGAGAAAAAAGAATTTTAAAGCCTGGTGGTAGGGGGTGATTGGATAGGAAGATAAAGAATCCCTGTTTAACAAAAGCAATGTTGAAGCTTGCAGTTTTTAGTGATAAAGAGCAAGCTGTTGCACTCCTCCTCTATATGCATTTCCCTGGTTTGAGAATATTTCATTATAGAGGGTTTTTCAAAAGACTGAGCCATTTAGAGTGGTTTTTTCACTCATCATAGGGAATTGTAAGCTCTGTGGTCATCTGCCTAGCTGACCTCCCTATAAAGAAGTGCTGGCAACAACGTTACAGAAAGTGAAAGGAATCAGCTCCACCAGGAATAGCTGGAGGAGCCAGCGGAGGCACAAAACAGGAACTCTGCTGTGCAGTGATACAGACCTGGTGCAGGCTCAGGAAACAATCACAAAGCAAGAGCCTTTCACCTCTGGGAGCCCCAAATTTACAGATTAAACTGCCATGTACTAATAATTAATAAAACCCATCAGAACATGGATAAATGGGCTCTCACTGAGTAAGCACTCCTCAGCTAACAATGCTGTTTATACACCTGAAATGTGCTTTCATGTGCACACCTGGAAGGTGGTAATTTCTTTTGTTCTCTGCATCTGCAAAAACAGCTTCATGCAAAAGGCTTAGTAGTTACAAGGTCACAAAGGTGCACTACCCATAAGTACAGTGTCAAAATATGCATTTTATGAAGAAGGAGGAGGAAAAAAAATGCCCACTTAAGAAAAACAATTTACTGGGTTTGTACATCAGATCTAAATGGAAAGCAAAAGAAAATCTATGTTGCTTTGCAACTTCTTTTTAACCAGGTGAACTGAAAATCTGATGAGCTACAGATTTCAATATTATATGCCCACACCCAAAGGGTGCACAAGGAGTGGAGAGGAACAGGACTGCATGTTCTTTTTTCAAATTGCAGCTATTATCTAAAATACCAGTAGAAACAATTCCCACAATAATGATATGCATACGCCTCAAAAGCTGTTTATTTGGCAACCTTGATGTATACTTCATTGAAGTATTGCCTGATTGCAATGATTTAGGCAAAAAAACCCCAGAGCCATCTTCTGTCCACATAGTAAGCATGGCAAAAACCAAGCATGGATTGTCATTTTCTGGATGAATTTACGTAGCTTTAGAACCACAGATTGTTTACATGGATGACACAGACTCAAGTGTTTGTCCTGCATCACAATACTCTTAAGTGAAGACAGCTGGATTCTATTCTACCAGGAACATCAATCAATAGAGCTGCCAACTAAATTCAAATGAGGAAAGCAGTTATCATTGAAAAAAGTCAAAGGAGAGGCAGAACTGGATGCAACTAGATCACAGATTGTGCTTTAAAAGTTTAAAAAAATATCCACAACTACTTGCAAATTGAATGAATTAGATGTGAAGGGAAAACAAAAATATTGCACTTGGAGTTGCCAAAGAGAATAATGGCTGCAGCAGTAACATCAGCAATTCTGTTCCACCTTCACTAGGCTGGGATGAAGCAGAAGGTTCCCTTTGGGTGCTGTGTTGTTCCTGGGGTTTCTGCAGACCAGGCCTGCAAGCTTTCCACGGAGTTCAGAGAACATTTCCTCTTGGATATGATTTGCCGAAGGCTTTGTTGCATTTATTTCAGATTACATCCAAAAAGCATCAGCACAGCCCTACAACTCCAAGTGTTCAGTTCTCCACCTGGACACCCTGCAGGAGGGCTCTCAAACACCTTTGGCAAGTGGCACTGATGATGATGTGCTGGTTTCACTCCTCTAAGAGAGAACTGCCCCAAACACTTCGGGGCAAACTGTTTTGGAAAGAGCCATGCTGTGGGAGCAGTTAAAAAATTATGTACAACAAAATACCCCATTCAGCTTGCAGCTTCAGCAGAGAGTGAAACAGAAAACATATTTCAACACACAAAAAGGGCTGGTAGGGACCTTCATATATTTATCTCCTGTGGCTTCACTTTGGGTCAGAAATGACCACAGTGCCAAATGCACAGCACATCAGTGATTACCCAGTGCTTTTTATAACTCCCATGTGCCAAACAACTATGACAGAAGGCTCACCATAAACTCCCTCATTTTCCATTTATAAATAACACACAGTTTGCTGAAAGGATTCCACAAGTAGTAGCACTGCACATCTGCATAACACAGGAAACTCGGCAAATGTGCATTATTGGCAGGTTTTTAAAATACCTATAGGCGAGTTTGTGGTTTGTCTATGGCTGCACTTAGTGCAGCTCGCATGATCCAATCTGTGCATATTTACTGGGTGTAATGTTACTATATTTACATTACTAGCATATCCAAATATATTTTTGGGAGGGTAAAAAACTGAAGGAGTGGTGACTGAGTCAGGATCCCACATATTAGATTTCCATTTGGAATAGGT
This sequence comes from Illadopsis cleaveri, assembly GCA_013399915.1. Classification (NCBI taxonomy): domain Eukaryota; kingdom Metazoa; phylum Chordata; class Aves; order Passeriformes; family Timaliidae; genus Illadopsis; species Illadopsis cleaveri. The sequence continues at coordinate 150,383 of VXBB01005860.1, forward strand.
TTCCCAAGGCATCTAATTTCACTTGCAGCATTGTATGTCTGGGACTTCTTGACGTCTAATTGATGGAAAATATTATGTCTGTGTTTTTATCCAGTTCCTAAAAGGCATTCCCTTTATATGGTTATAAGTACTTTAGCTGGGTATGCCAGCAGACTTTTGGTATTACCATACCAAAGCAAGCATGCTGGATTTTCCATAATGGGCATAAATTCCTGCAGCTGCTGGCTCTTGGCTTTTTAAACTATTGACAGTATGCCCAGCAATATACCCTTAAGCGTCAAAAAGTATTTGGAACATCAAGTATTTGAAATTAATTTCCTAAAGGTCAGTATGGATCAAAAGAAATTCTTGAGTTAAGACTGAGTCCTGCAGGAACGAGGGAAAAGAAAAACAAAATATCAGGAAATCTATTGCCAACTTTGACACGATAAGAAGGAATGAGAAATATCTACAGAGATGCTTCATTTGTTAACACTGAGTCCCTGGTTGGGGAGGCATGTCACAAAGAAGATTTTGCTAGGAGAAGTAGATTTTTCATTTAAGTTTACAAGGATCACATTCACTCCTGATTTATCTCCATGCAAATCTCACTTTACAATAGGAATTACTTTGTCTCTGAACCATCAGACTGAAATCTGATTCTGCAGGAGAACCACCAGCAGCCCAGGAACGGCAACCTGCTTCATTATCACCTTCCTTCCAACTCAGACCAGCAGAATGGACCCAAGGGAGATAAATGACTCTGCAGAACTAGAATACAGCTGGCATGCCTCTGCTCTGTGAAATGAATCACTCTGTCTGGCCCTGGATCACAGAAAGGATCACTAAGAAAAACTGAGGATGAATTTAAAGGAAGTGGAAAACCAATGTCAATAGAAGATGTGACCAGAAAAAGAAAGGGATACAGATCCACAGCACCAGTTTGGATTGCAATTACCAAATGGTATCTTTGGGGTTTACTCTGCTCCAGCTGTTGGCAGGGCAGCACACAGGTCAGAGGGAGCTGTGACATTTACCTTCTAAGCAGGAGCTATTCTGCAGCTCAGTGATCCATCCAGACCTGCTGCTCTGATCAAGGCCCACCCACGCCACAGCAGATGAAAGAACACTCCAGCCAAGGTGTTCCCACTGCTGTTCAGCTCCAGAGAGGTAACAAACTGCTTACTCATAAGTTACACATCTGAAACCCAACCAACTTTTTGCATAAGTGGGAAATAAATTACATATGTGATTTCTGAAAACAACGTTAGCAGTTCTGGCTTTCTATTCATTTTGCTTCAGGAATGTACAATTCAAAAGCTGAGACTGTCAGAAGCTTGTGCCTAATGTTAAAATAAATATGGTTTATAGACATTGTTTGTAAGCTAACAATTGAGACATTAGTTTGCTTATTTGTAAACTAAGGACAGTATTGATCACATTAAGACAAGGGTTTAAGACCCTGCCATCACTACAAATAACTCTATTAACTGAGTGTGTACTGGCAGGACAGATTTTCCCTATTTTCAGTATTTATGGCATTGAAAGCTCTGAAGAATTACAGCTCAGATATTGTCAGGATTTACTAACAAACCAAGAGTGCAAAAAAATCTGTATTCCAGGAAGAAAGAACTATATGAAACTGCCATCTCCCACTTGCTGTGCAATACAGACAAAACTCAATTAAACCCATGTAAACAAAGTTTCAGACACAAGAACAAAACCAATGATGCTTTTGCACAAAAAGAACAGCTCCTTTGGGAAGAGATGAAATCAATATACTTAACCTTTACATTCCAGAGGATTGCCAAATCATCTCACTTTGGCAAGGATTCTCATGTAAACAATCACCAATTAAATTAAAAATCTGGGAGAAAAATCTAGTTACATTCCTTCTGGGAGTGACTTTTGTGGATATAAATCAAGCACCGGTGGAGGACAAGAACACAATAACAATTCCCATAAATCCAAGGCTTACAGCCTCCAATCATCCAAGCCCATGCAGACCCTAAAAGCCAATATCCTGTAGGAATATTCAAGCAAGCTCCAAACATGCTTATACATGGAATACAAACAGCACATCTATTTCACTTATCAGCAAGGTTTCAGCTGGAACATGAAGAGAACAGTCCCAGATGCTGTGATACACTGAGCTGGAGCAGCCTGGATAAAACACCCCACAGGAGACCAGGCTTGCTGTAAAGAGCCTTTCATAGCCCATCATCACTGTGGGCTGCACTTGGATCTTCACCAAGCACTTCTGTGCCCTGCAACACTGAATGTGGCAGTGCTGACTGCTGGAGATGAAACAAAGGTTCTAAAGTTTATCTTAAAATCTATCAGCAGAGGACATGGGAAGGAAGGGGGTTAGAGTTCAAAAGCAGGAGAGAAAGTTTTCCCCATTCAGGGAGTTCTTGATTAACAGCCCCCCATCTTCATGGGACAAGGCCTGAGAGGTGATAAGCCAGGAGAGCAGCAGGAGAGATGCATGCTTTCCCCAGATCCTTAGAAAGATAAAGTTATTCCAAAGGGTGCTGTGCAAGAAAAAAAGGCTTCTAGTTTGGGATGAAGAGGGCCATGAGCAGTGTGGAGTGCAGCCTTTGACAGGTTCACTGTTTTGATGCCGCATCTCCACATTTCCCTGGACTATTACAGAAGAGATAACACCTGCATTCAGTTTTTCTCCTTCAAACATGCTCTGAGTGGAACATGCAGAGTGTTTCCTCATCAGCCCATCACACATGTGGCGAGCTCTTGGCACACACAACCAGCCTGTTTGCTCAAGAAAAACACACACACCCATGCAAATACAGCCCGTGGCAGGTTTCTTCAATTATCATGTCTCAGTCTCTCATTGCAAACCCTCAAGAAATCCTAATTTATTCTGGCACTGTTGCTTTGATACCTCCATTTTGCAGCTAGTGGACATGAGACAACTGGAATTAGATATGCCCTTGCCCAGGTCAGAGGGAAGTTTATGGCCAACTATGTTCTCATTAGCTTTCTGGCAGAGATTCTGGAACTATTGCTGGCCTGTACGTGCCTGTATTAGCAAATGGTGTGCATAATGTTCCTACCACATATCTAGCTGGAAGCTGTTCTGGCTATGGCTTCTGCCATTTTGAGTATTAAACATGCCTTTGACAGGTTTAGGTGAAATTTTAAAAACAGTCTTGGGCAGACACACTCAGATAAATTCTACCTCAACTAATTTTGGTTCCAGTTCAAACAGGACATTATAAAAAGTCAAGACGTGTTCGGAATATCAGAAACCACATTAGTAAACTAAATTTTGCAATTTCTAAGCAATTAATACTTTGGTTAACAAGTCAGAGACCTTCAGACCCCATTTCCTTTCTGTGCATGTCAGTCAGGTTAACAAAACCCAGAGCAGAAAGAACGAATTGCCTGGCTCTGTGTTCACCTTCAATATTCCTGTCTCTGAGTCATTCACCTCTGCTGCTGACTTCACAGAATGCCAGTCCCATCATGAGCTAGGGCTGGCTTCAAAACACACATGCACTGCGACTCAAAGCACAGCTCTGGAGAGGCTGTCAGGCACAGGAAATGCTTATCTGTATTATCCATTGATTTTTCTCAGCTGGACAGCACTGTTACCTTCCTGTGAGTGTCCATGGGCCATTCAGCTCCCCTGGGAGAGATTCATATTCCTGAGATATGCAGGAAAGCTCATATCAAAGTGCAGCTGTGCAGTACAGATGGCAAGACCTGCAGTGGTAGGGCCAGGAGAGTTGTTTTTTCTCTCAGAACTAACATCACAAATCGATGTATCAAGAATCAATCCTGTCTTCTCTTCCAAAAGTTAGATTTGGGATAGTTTTGTTAAGGGAGAAAGGGACAAGCCTTGCAGAGAGATAATAAAACCAGGTGCTGCAAAGCAGTGATTATTCTGCCTGCAGAATTAAGCCTTTTTTGGGAAGGTGCAGGATAGCACATAAGAAAGTAAATATGTTTAGGATGGGTCTGAGAGAGACACACACACAAGATCCTCTTCTGCCTGAATCTCTGCTGAGGAAACCTGTCTTTCCTTTGTAACCACCTTCCTCTTGTCACTTAACAAGTAGAATGACTGAGGAAGAGCAGTAACAATGCAGGAGCCATCTGAAGAGGAGGCAAGGGTGGTATTTAGACAAACCACAAGTTCTCATGTTCATTATCTTCTCACCAAATGAAGTCTTCTTACCCACCTGTGCATTGTTCTCATCCAGTTGCCCTACTTCTGTTCATTATGTAGCATTCATTAACTGGTCCTAGGGATAGCAATTGAGAATGAGTAATTATCTCCCTAGCACAAAGAATAAGGGTCAGATTCTTAAAGGTGACTGCTGGAGGTTTAAAAAAAATAGAAATGAAAAAACAATCAGGCCTATTTTGTCACTTGGGGGTGTATAAAGACAGCCTGGATTTAAAGAAAGACATATATTTTATTTTTAGTCTAAAAATTTTGCATTACCAAAGCAGATTTTGGTGAGACACTCTCAGACTTGAGAGGCTCTATACTGTCAGCTCTCCTTTCCACCTAGATGTCTGTGGCCACTCTGTGTGCTCTTTATTCAGGTCACTTCAGTATCAGTGGTGAATCAGTTTCCACATGTGTCTGAGTAAAACTTCAGCACAGGGTCTCACACTCCAGGTACTGTGATCTGAAGCAGCAGCACAGCTGTGGTAGCAGTTTAGCAGTGACTGAAGGGCACTGAAGGATTCTTCATCTGAACACAGCAAGCTTGTGCTCTGCTGAGGTGTGCTGTTGTTACCTATGCTGGTTGTTCTTTACTGTAATACAAACTTTCCTGCCATTGTTATACTTTATTTGAGTATTCCTCGAGTCATTACAGAGTGCAGTGGTGAATCACAATGGTCCACTGCAGCCCACCAGGGGCAATCCCAATCCACAAAGTCTTGAACCACATCCCAAAGGTCTCCTTTGCAGCAGGGAATGTTTCAGATATTTGATTTTTTTCCTTCATCACAAACCACAGTCTTACCTTCTTTCAAAACTCCTTCCAAAATCCCAGAGTGCTTCTTTTGGCAATGTCAGGGCCTGGCCTTCTGCACGGAAAATATTTTTCCGAATAATAAATATAACTATGTTCTTCTATATAAACAATAATGTGAAAGGCTTTCTATTGAGGAAGGAAGGGAAGAGAGGCTTTCCAAAGTAGTTTTTTATGTTTCATGAAGCAGCTATTAGTAAGGACAAGCCTGGATTTCGTGACAGGAGGATGGACAGAGGGGAAAGAATCACATTTATGAAGTATCTGATTAAGTTCTGTAGTAAGGGGGAGAGAAACAAATTTGCAAAGTATGAGCAATACAGTAGAAAAATATTTTCTGACTGGAAATTGTTAGCATTACACAAAAAGAACGTTAAGCAGCATCATCAATCAACATTACTTGTTCCCTCCTAAAGCAATCTGACTTAAAGCTCTATCTAAAAGCAGTACATTTCTTACAGCCTGGATATCTACACAACAAAAAGTTGCTAATAGAAAGGAAGGCAGTTAAACTGAAGTGTCAGCAGGGGCTACTTTGTCCCACAGAAATTTCAATTAGCTGACAGTGCCAAAAGTTTCCCTATTTGCAGATGTTGCCAGCAGCTAAAAAGAAAAATAAGAAGCGTACGTGGGAAACAAGTAGGACCCAGTGGGTCTGTGAAACAATTGGAAAGTTGTCTCTGAGGGGAGGGATAGCCAGCATAAAGGACTCTCACAGGACAGGGGAACACACAGCTGAAGCTGGGGTGCCTGGGACCAGGAGTTTGAGGAAAGAGGAAATTGCTTCCAGCAGCAGCTGAGTGTTCCCCTGGCCTGTGGCTCGCCTGTGCAGGGGGAAAAGCTGCCGTGCCCCTCGGACAGATGAGCTTGAGCAGCAGTCAGGGGTCAGTGCTCAGCCTCAGAGCAGCAGCACAGCACAGCCCTCACTGCTGCTGGGAGGACAGCTCCTGAGGCAGCTCCAAAACCTGCCCCAAACTACAACAGAAAAACCCCAAAGCAGTCAGAACTGCTGGGCAGGGCTAATCAGGCTGATTCTGCCCAAAGTGTGTGGGGCACATCCACACAACACCACAGCTGGGAGCTGGGAAAGGATCTGCATCCCTTCACTTTCGTGTCTTGGTTCTCCTGCTAGGGATGAGAGTGCTTCTCTGCCTAGTTCAGAGCCTGAGCTCCCAAAATCTGTGCAGTGCTTGCCTCTGGCAGGAATGAGGGCAACCCTCGATATGATTACATAGATGGACAGATTCTGCTCAAAACTTGGCATTTGTCATTTTGCACACAACTTGTGCAGGCAACACACTCCCAAAGGACAGACTGGTTCTTACTGACAGGTATGACCCCCTTGAGACACTGATTCCTGAACTCTTTTTGTTTTTTTTCTTCCTACTTGGTAAAGCTCATCATCAGTTACCTTAGCTTAGCTACAAATAAGAGCTGCCAAGCTTATTCCAAGACTCATCAAGTTACTGCAAAATACCTCTTCATTTATACTTAATTTGACTA
>VXBB01005860.1:157247-191902 GCA_013399915.1 Illadopsis cleaveri
ACAGAGTGCAGTGGTGAATCACAATGGTCCACTGCAGCCCACCAGGGGCAATCCCAATCCACAAAGTCTTGAACCACATCCCAAAGGTCTCCTTTGCAGCAGGGAATGTTTCAGATATTTGATTTTTTTCCTTCATCACAAACCACAGTCTTACCTTCTTTCAAAACTCCTTCCAAAATCCCAGAGTGCTTCTTTTGGCAATGTCAGGGCCTGGCCTTCTGCACGGAAAATATTTTTCCGAATAATAAATATAACTATGTTCTTCTATATAAACAATAATGTGAAAGGCTTTCTATTGAGGAAGGAAGGGAAGAGAGGCTTTCCAAAGTAGTTTTTTATGTTTCATGAAGCAGCTATTAGTAAGGACAAGCCTGGATTTTGTGACAGGAGGATGGACAGAGGGGAAAGAATCACATTTATGAAGTATCTGATTAAGTTCTGTAGTAAGGGGAGGAGAAAAAAATTTCCAAAGTGTGAGCAATACAGTAGAAAAACATTTTCTGACTGGAGATTGTTAGCATTACACAAAAAGATCGTTAAGCAGCATCATCAATCAACATTACTTGTTCCCTCCTAAAGCAATCTGACTTAAAGCTCTATCTAAAAGCAGTACATTTCTTACAGCCTGGATATCTACACAACAAAAAGTTGCTAATAGAAAGGAAGGCAGTTAAACTGAAGTGTCAGCAGGGGCTACTTTGTCCCACAGAAATTTCAATTAGCTGACAGTGCCAAAAGTTTCCCTATTTGCAGATGTTGCCAGCAGCTAAAAAGAAAAATAAGAAGCGTACGTGGGAAACAAGTGGGACCCAGTGGGTCCGTGAAACAATTGGAAAGTTGTCTCTGAGGGGAGGGATAGCCAGCATAAAGGACTCTCACAGGACAGGGGAACACACAGCTGAAGCTGGGGTGCCTGGGACCAGGAGTTTGAGGAAAGAGGAAATTGCTTCCAGCAGCAGCTGAGTGTTCCCCTGGCCTGTGGCTCGCCTGTGCAGGGGGAAAAGCTGCCGTGCCCCTCGGACAGATGAGCTTGAGCAGCAGGCAGGGGTCAGTGCTCAGCCTCAGAGCAGCAGCACAGCACAGCACAGCCCTCACTGCTGCTGGGAGGACAGCTCCTGAGGCAGCTCCAAAACCTGCCCCAAACTACAACAGAAAAACCCCAAAGCAGTCAGAACTGCTGGGCAGGGCTAATCAGGCTGATTCTGCCCAAAGTGTGTGGGGCACATCCACACAACACCACAGCTGGGAGCTGGGAAAGGATCTGCATCCCTTCACTTTCGTGTCTTGGTTCTCCTGCTAGGGATGAGAGTGCTTCTCTGCCTAGTTCAGAGCCTGAGCTCCCAAAATCTGTGCAGTGCTTGCCTCTGGCAGGAATGAGGGCAACCCTCGATATGATTACATAGATGGACAGATTCTGCTCAAAACTTGGCATTTGTCATTTTGCACACAACTTGTGCAGGCAACACACTCCCAAAGGACAGACTGGTTCTTACTGACAGGTATGACCCCCTTGAGACACTGATTCCTGAACTCTTTTTGTTTTTTTTCTTCCTACTTGGTAAAGCTCATCATCAGTTACCTTAGCTTAGCTACAAATAAGAGCTGCCAAGCTTATTCCAAGACTCATCAAGTTACTGCAAAATACCTCTTCATTTATACTTAATTTGACTATTTTTTTTTCCCCTGTTAGTCACTACTGAGTCCTATAAATTAATCCTTGGAACTGTTAATGTGAAGTATGAGAAAGAAAGTAAATTTAAACACTAATTGGATCCTACATGAACCTCTTCACAATAAGTACTCAACTAAGCTATGGCTCCTGTATTGGAAACCCACCAAATCAGTCCTGAAATGGGCCAAACTCCATGTGCTAATCAGGACTGAAATAAAATATTAATGAAAGTTTCAGAGCATTGTGTAAAGTCTTGGCAACAACCTTTAACTATTAGTGCCCCAGAGATTCACTCTATGTCTTGAGTATTTTTCCATTTGCCTATAATGGCAATTTTAATTTTTTTTTACATTAAATTTGAAAAGTACAATATTAGAATCAGCAATTATCCAATAAAGAGCTGAAAAGCACACAAGGCAGTCCCAGGCTCTTGCTTTGCTGTAAAGCCTCTGCTTTTCACCCCTGTACTGGGAGTGGAGCACTTTTCTAGAAATCCTTTCGCTGATGGATGAAAAACAATTCCATATGTGTGCCAGTACAGATAAGTAATTATGAGAGGCAGACACACTAATCCTCCTCCTCAAAGCAAAACCAGGTTTTATGCAGCATGAGTTTCATCACACTGTTTTTCACGGGAAAAAAAAAATTCTGTCTAGGCTCCCTGTGGAAATGACACTTGTTTCTAAGCAGAACTACAGATTTGCACTGTCATCCAGAAAGACTTCCAGAGGTCTGAGCTGACAAATCCAAGCTCAGAGGAGTGGTTCATAATACTTATTAGTAAGCAAACCAGGCTGTGTTTAGGAAGCAAAGCCAAGATTCCTTTCCCCAGAAATAAATACATTTGCAGCAGGTAATTGTTAATGTCACTCCAGTGCTTTTGGAATCACTAATCCTCTGCAGCCAAAATTACCCCATTGCCCACGTGTTGCTCAGCCTGGCTGGGCACCAGGGGAAGGTACAGGGGCCTAGGAAAACATGACAAAACAGAGTACCAACAGTAAAAGTAAATCAATATTCCCTTCACAGGAACTTGGCTGTGTGTCAATACCAGAGCACAGATGGAAACTGATTTGCAATCACTGGCAGAGGCCTACACAGGAATTTCTTTGTGGCTGGCATTTTTAATTAAAACCTTTATAGTTATAACAAAAAGATTTTGCAATGTGGCTATTTACCTAAATGCTTTAAACTTTATTTACCACCTCCCCCTTCAACTGCCAAATTATACTGAAATACAAAGGAATTAGGATTTGTTTTTTCCCTGAGGATTATATGGTAGCTGGCTAAGAGAAATTCACAAACGCTGCACTAAGGAGTTAAAAAGCTCAGGAATGCAATGGTGAAAATTCTCTAAGATGAAAAATGTTACTACTTCTGGTGCACTTGAGTCAGGAAGGATGGGCTCTCTGTACAGGGGACAATAGGAGTATTCCCTGGCTTACAGCCAGCTCATAATTCACACAGAGGCATTATCAGCCAAAGTTAATTTTTTTTTTTTTTGATTAATCATCTGCCAGAGCTTGAGAGTTTGTGGCTAATTGTTCCATTCTTGACTACAGAATGAATTAGAACAATGTGCAGTCCTAAGCCAGGGAGGGAAAACATAAAGCAAACCCCTGAGCACATAATGAATAGTTCAGATGAGTTGGGCACTTTGCTCCTCTGTTCATAAAGATGTGGTGAAAATCCACTGCTCCAAGGAACAGCATGCACAAGTGATAGATGTTAAATCCTCCACCCTGTGCTCACAGGTTCCTGGACTCATGTTGGACTGCTTGCTTTATGGAATAATAGGTTTAAGCAAGGAAGAAAGGGGAGCAGGATTACATTAGAAGGTTAACTCTGATTTAAGAAATAACTGAGGCAGCAGGTGTCCAAGGAATGATGAACAGGCAGCAACATAAAACAGACGCCTCTCATTATAGGTGGATGAAAAATACTGTTTAAAAGGATATTACAGTGAAGTTCTTGTGGCTATTTCTCTATGCTGGCAACGTAAATTAAAGGTCTCTCAGTAGCAGCTTGTCTAAGTGAAGGACTGAAAAGCAAAATTCTCAGGTGCACCAATCACCATTGTTTGTGCCTTCCCAGCCAAATCATCACATTTCCAGTGTGTAAGGGTTTTTTTAAATTTTAAATTTCTTTAAAATGTATTCTTTTCACACAAAAAGAAATGTAACATTAAAAATGAAAATGTAAAGAAAGAAAAACACATTAACACATAAGCCATAATACAGTCATCGTCCATGACTCCTCTCATTCACCTCAATAACAATATAAAAGAGCATAAAGAAAGAAGATGAAAGACAGATAAATATATTGGAATTCTGAGGAGGAAAAAAAGAAGAGGAATTCTCTGCTTGGGCTTCCTGTTTCCACTGAAAATGGAGAAGGAAAAGGACACACTTTTCACTGCCAACAAACAGAACTAAGAAAGTAATGACCCAAAAGGGCAGCAGTGTTTGGATTAAACTTTCCAAAGGAACACCAAAGGAATGCTGCACCTGCCATAAATAAATACTCCCTAATACTATTAAATACTTTTGGGGTGAAGAAACCAAGTTGACTGACATTAGAGAACGAGGCAGTGCTGACGCAGAACAGAAACAGTGACTCAGAGGAAAACACGTCACCCGGAATCTGAGGAGATTCTGCAGCCCCATTCCTGTGTGACACTATAAAACAGGATGGGTTTGTCTCACCATAGGCATGCAAATGGATGGAGGCACCAGAGATTGCTGAGCAGTTCAGTGGATCCAAAAGTCAATGTGAGGAACTACTGACACACTTACGCTGAGCCTGGCAGCAAATGACAATCCATATATTCAAATATGAAAGAAAATGTGAACTTGTAGGAGCTAATCACTGCAGCCTTTTTTACAAGTTACTCAGCCAAGCAACACATTGTCAGCACTGTACAGATCACACCAAGTTAGTATTTACTAGGGCTAATTTTGAGTGAGTAAGCCAAGGCAGCAAAAGCTTCACTGCAGTACATTACACTGCCAAAACAATTTCTGAATCAGAGGCTCTGTGTGCATAGATAATGACAAGAAAAAGGTCACACGTGTACACCTGCAAAACAACTGGGTTCTGTGTGGAAAGCCTTTCTTTATGGTGCACCTCCTTGTTTTCTTCTTTTCTCCGTGTATCTCCATTGCTTTGAGCACTGGAAGCAATAAATTCCAAAATGAGCAATGTAGCTTTTGGGCCTGAATCCATACAAGAACAATGGAGAAAAGCATTAAAAGTTGCATTTCACTGATCATTTTTATGATGTGCAGGGGACACCAAACAGCCTTTCTTCCCTTTCACCCTACTAAATGTTTTGTCTGTATGTGGTAATTTACATAAAAATAGTAAGTACTACTGCTAGTGATATTGAATTCCAGCACTTCTTTAAATAGTGGAATGAACTTGAGGTTCTTATACTGGATATGCTACACAACAGAAAGAGCAATGAAAACCCAGCAGATCAATCTGACTTACCTTTACAAACTGAAGAACAATATAGTGTTCTCCAGTTAATTCTGAACAGAGGCATTGCTAAAAGCACAGTATGATTAACCTCTAGCTGGCATTTTCCAGTGTAAGGAATGAACCCCTCGTCCTTTCCCAGAGCTCCTCCCCTGACACAGGAGGGCTGTGGAGCAGCAGAGGAGCCCTCTGTTCCCACCCTGTGACTGAGATGGGCAGCAGCCATGGGGACCATTCCCAGAGAACAAAGGCTGGAGACAAGCAAGGACACTTGCCAAAGGTCAAGCAGAGCTGGTGCAGCAAACACCACTTTGGCCAGGAGATTTCCATCCCACACACAAACTGCCCTTTCATCTTTTGAGTGTGTGTCTCCCAGAGCATTCCCTTTAGGATCAGGAGCTTTGCAGCAGTTGTCCCATCACTTCACTTGCTTTGGTGTGCATCAGTGGCCCAAGGGCACATGGACAGGGTCCCTTTCTGAAGAAAGTGGACTGCAAGGTGCCCTCCCAGACAATGTGAAATGCACTGCAAGAGGCTTTCAGCACCACACCCCATGTACTGCAAAGCCCACAAACAGACTAACCCCAAACACTGTGAATGGCAGGTCCTCTGGGGGAAGTGCTGTGCAGTGTTAGATCCATTCCCCTCCATCTGCATGACTTGGCACAGCAGACACAGCTTTAGGGTTCTGGAGTCTTTACACTTTATCCCAAGTTCAGATACGAGTAAGTTGTAAACACATACAGAGAAGTTTGCACGGAGTGTATCAACATTAATAAAAACAGATATTGACACAATTCCAGTAAATCTCCCTCTGGCTCATGGGTGAGGCTAAGAAATCATAATTTCCTCTAGTAACACTGTTATCATAAGAGATAACACAGAGATAAAAGCTATTCTGGGGAAAAATCAGAAAATGATTCTGCTCCTATATGGAGAAAAAAAAATCACAGCACAAATACAGAATCTAGGCAGTACACAGGTTATGACATCATGGCTCAGCACCATTCAAATAGTTTCATCCTTCCTTTAAAATTAAATGACAGCTTCATACCAACACACCTGATATATTCTGACATATAGTACAAGATCTATGACACACACACACACAGGTCAACATTCAAAAAAAAAAAAATACTGGCAATTACAGCAGAATATAGTCAGGCTCACAAATCCACTGTGTCCATCAGCAGGGTGAAATGAAAAATGGCTCTTACGCAAATCTCTGTAAACATTCACTGCCTCTTTCAGATAATCAAACACCCATTTCAGTCAGGGAAATTGGAAAGTGATAAATTCCCCGTGTGCTTTGTGAGTGTGTGTAACAATAAATAAGCAGCACGTGCCCCAGGGGCTGGGATTTCATGAGTCATTGAGCTTGTCACCAGGTGATGTCTGTCATTAGCCACGGGCAGAGCTGCCGGGAGGGAGGCACAGGTGAGCCATGGGCAGAGCCAGGGGCTGAGATCTGAGCTGATCTGAGATCTGAGTGAAGGGAAGAACCAAGAACACCTCACAGCTCTCAGCCACCAAGGGCTGACCAAGAACGGGGCTTTCTCACAGCCCCTGCTGAGCCTCCATACAGGTGCAAGTGTAGACCCCAGAGGGAGTTGGAAAGCTGCCAGAAAACCTCTGAGTAAGGAGCTTAGAGCATCTTTACTACTTTAAAGTCAACTTCCAACAATGAGAAATTGTCATTGGTTTTGGTGCATGGAACAGAATCAGAAGAATACTGGAAGATGTTTCCTGCGTGATGTGAAAAACTCGGTTTAAATCCCATCCATTAGAGTGCAAAACAAACCATTTAGCTAATTCCACTGTGAAATTTAAAATTCATGGTAAAGAAATATATTAAAGGCTTTTTCACAATCACAAGAAGATGAAATATAGTTGAAACATGCATGTAAAATGTGTACATTTTCCCTATAGAGATAATAAATAAGCTAAATAGCTATTTTCTTCCTAATTATTTGCATAATGTGATAGGATAATGTATGCAACTAAACTCATAAATTAATCCTGAAGATTTTTGCATGTGAGCTATTTCTGAGTAGAGTCATATTGAATTCAACCATAAAATCAACACCAGTTTATTCTATAAAATATAGCACAGCATGATAAATGCAAAATTATTTTTACTGCCTGTTAATGCACATATATTGGAAATGTCAAGCTTAGAGGGGCGCTAGTGCTGTGGGTATTGTTTGCAGTGTAAGGATGATGGGGGCTGCAGAGCTAAAAGGGGTTTTCTTGTACCAGTATTTCCTATCTTAGTGAAGATAAAATTCTCTCTACTGCGACCTGTGCATTTTGTTCCAGATGCATCAAATGCTTCCTTCATCTTTTATTGAACAGCCTCACCTGCCAGCAGAGCAGTGACAGCCTGGGACGTGAGTGCAGTGTCCATAAAACAGGATCACTTCCTGATCAACCACGGCTCATCCAGCACAGGGCTGGGCCAGAAACTCACCCAGGAGGCTCCTCTCTCCTCCAGGAGCCGGCCTTGCTCTCAAAGGAGGTTTTCTGTCTGTTACAACGTGAGCCTCAGTTCTAATTGCAGTCTGGGTAAGCAGTGCTCACCCCTGGCCACACAGCCCTGAGGAGGCACAGGGTATGGACAGCCAGGAGGGCAGTTCCTCCCAGCTTCGCTGCTTTTTAAAGCTATTCCTGCAATGCATGAGCTGAGGGATAAAGTTAAATGTGCAAAGACACTTCGAGCTCCACCAGCAACCCTGATATTTATAGTCAGCCCTTAGTAAGCACAAATGACTCTGACTTCAACATTGACGCCACCTCTTTATCAGCTTAAATATTTGAGGATACTCAGACTAGAGAGTTTCTATTAACTTAATACAAACCTCAAACAAACGTGCCTAAATTATCACCACCTGCTCATTGACAAGAGCCTAATTCCTCCTCCCCCATGTGTGAGACTTCAGACCTTTTAATGTCTGAACATTGACAATGTGACAGTTTTAAACTTACATCATAGAACACTGACACAGTGAATGTGCCAATTTCAAGATGACTGCCAGGAAAACATAAAGTGTTTGACATTTAATAAGCTTGTGTTTTCATAGAAATACAATGTGTTCTAGATGGTTTGTTTCCATGAAAACACATGGTTAGAAACGAAATGAAAAATACTTTTCTCAGCACTAAGCATCAAAAATTAAATTAAAAAATCCTCTGACAAAAATGCACTAAAAATCAAGTACCTTGGATTCGCATTCATAATAAATAACCAATTAAGTGTTAAATAGAACAGCTCAAGGAATTATTGTTACTTCTTTTAAAATGAGGAATAAAGATACTGTTTTGAAATTCATTTTAAAGTACCAAGAGTGCTGCATTTGATAACACAAAGTAAAGAGAACTAACACACAGAGAGGGCAGGTTGGGAGAACTCTATTACCCCAACTTTACTGGCAAATATCCTGATAAGATCCTGGTTTCTTCCCTTATCAGAATTAATACATTTATAATAGAGTGAAAAACAACTAAATATAGTCTGCTGTACCACTGTGAGAATAAAGGAGAAGCTACAGCACTTGACAGTGAACAAAGTGGCTCTGAAGTGGCTCTGCTGGCTCTAAAGCCAAGGGCAGCTTTTCTACTGATTCCAAAAGATGCAAAACTTTCCCATTTTTTTAATGTCACTGCACCTGTCTTTGATCATGTCTTTGAGGAGGAAAGTTTTATGAGGAAAATGAAGAGTGCAACAATTAAAGAAGTGATGGCTTCTAGTAAAAAGAAGAAGGTTGTTTTTATGAAACAACCTTTTTATGATTTGTTCAGAGCATAGACAGTGTCGGATTTCAGTTGGTAGCTGCTGGTGCACGGAGATTCTTGGACTAACCTAGAAATGCTCTTTTGAAAGAGGCTAAGAACTCATATTCTAATTTTATAATCTGGGCAGGCTTATCTTGATGCATGGAAGTAGAGGTGTGATGTGTTACAATTTTACTGGAAGCAAACAGAAATTTCAGAGATTTAATGGATCAAATATGAACACTGCCATCATTCAGCTCCTGTGGTCTTTCCTTTAAACACAGTTTGACCTCTTACTTCAGCTGAAGCTCCTCTTTCTCTTCCTACCTCCTGAACAGACCTTTTGGTTGACAAAATGAGCACTACCCAGTCTGATTTGGAGAGAAGCATCATGGAGGCTGCTATGGCAGTACCATGGAGCCATTTGGAACAGGCAAGCCAAATCTGACACAACAGAAAAAACAGGATTTACTGGACAACCTATACCCACAGCAGATAGGCAGAGTCGTTTCTGCTTATGCAGAACATATGGTAAAAGATCCTGTATCACACTGAAATGCTCAGCTTTGTGATTTCAGGATCTTGAGAAAAGAACATTAGCAGTTACACGTAAACCTTCCTAGAACACACCACCACTTGCTAGGCTGGACCCCGAGTTCAACTGCTGATTTAATCCAGAGTGAGGAAAGAGTTTATTTATAGGGCAGGAGCTGGGTTCCCACCTGCAATACTGTCATACAACCTCCCCTCCAATACCACTGAAAAGCAGCAAATGAACCCACAGTAAAGGGAATTTCTTTTGTAAACAGGGGTTGCCAGCTATTGGTTTCACAAAGAATAATAACAACTTCCCAAATTACTTGTTCCTAAGTTAAGGTTCTCTGTCTCTCTCTTTTAAAAGGTTCCCTCTTAGAAGAGGGATTTTTTTTGTGTCAACATTATTGGCTTCTCAAAGACAAAATGTTCCAGAGAAATTTACATTACTGCTTCTAAAGACAGGATTTCGTGCTAAAATGTACTCTCAAAACAGCTGACAGTGAGGTGGTGAAGGCCTGATGACAGGACGTGGAAATTTAAGGTTGAAGTACCTGAACTGCCTCATTTCTAGGTCAGCTCTTAAAGTCATGCCACCACCATCCCACATGAAGGACAACTCACCCCGCTCTGAGTTAACAAGGGCTTTTCTTACCTCCCTTCTGAAAACTGCAGGAAAAAATTGAGACTCTCAGTGAAATATGTTTTGAAATATCTAAAGCTCTGTTTAACAGGGAAATGATTTTCAACCAGCCCTTAGTACCCTCAAACAGCATGTAAAATCAGCTTTTTGAATGACCTCTTTACTTCCACCTTCACTTCAAGGACCACAGCCTTGGGCTAAGCCACCAATATAGGCTGGGAAAAGGAAAAGAGGCAGAGTGAAAAAAGTGTGAAGACTTTAAACAGGAAACTTGCCTTATCTGTAAAGTTGCCTCTACAGCCAGCGAGTATCACCCCTCCATATCAGTTAGGTAACATAACAAAGATAACGAAAC
Source organism: Illadopsis cleaveri (assembly GCA_013399915.1). NCBI lineage: Eukaryota > Metazoa > Chordata > Aves > Passeriformes > Timaliidae > Illadopsis > Illadopsis cleaveri. The sequence continues at coordinate 167,703 of VXBB01005860.1, forward strand.
AGTTCTTCAGACAAACACTGATGAGAAGGATGGTTATCAACTGATGGCTTTATCTAAGAGGAAATCACTAAATGCCTTTGGTCACGTAGTGGCTTTCTGAAACCAGAGGTTTCCCTACTTCTGTTGCACAGAGATTAAATAAAAGCTTGTTTGAATTTTCCTAAAAAAACTGCAAGAACACCACCACTCTTGTGAACTGGCTTTTGAAGTTGGTGGTAAACACCTCAAAAAAAAAAAAAAAAAAAGAAAAAAAAAGAGAGAGAGGAAATTGCTTTGCTTTGAGGGCGTGCCTAGCCTGTTGTACAGCAAGTGACAGTGCTGCACCTCACAACTGATAGTGGATGCTCACTTTAAACAAAAACCTCTCATACACACAGGGGAAGCTTAGCCAGATAACAAAAATGCCTCACAAGTCTTAGTTTATCCAGCCAAACCATCATCCTCTTGGTCAAGGCTTCCTATTTAATTCACTTCTTATGTTTTTTACAATAACTCGTTGAAGGTTCAGTTCTAGTTCAATTTGAGAATCTAACCATTAATGGCAGTAAGGTTAAGAAAGGAAACTTCCCAAAGTCCCAAATGCAATCCCTTAAAACAGTAACTTCTGTTTAGGTGAGATCTATTCCTTTGATCAAGTGAACTGTGAATCCAAACCCAGACAACACAGTAATTTAAGGCAAGGTGACTGCAGTGGGGTTAAAGACCAAATCGAAATTCTGCTACCGTGTGTTTTAAAAGCAAGAGATAAAATAGCAATGGATATTTGCACTCAATTCGAAGGGATTCACAGTGCAGGATGTCATTTTGTTACTAACACAGTCTCTCTCTCTCCTCCCCTACATAAAACATATTTAGAAAAAGGGTTATTTCAACACTGTGATGCTCATTTCAACGTGCACTAATCAGCACATCAGTATGTGCCAAAGCACACATATTTTAACTATTCCTCTGTAGTGACTGTACAGTTAATTGAAAGTAAGTAATTTTGGCATTACAGAAAAATGGGGTCATTTTGTCTTATTGTGAATGAAATGTATTTTTTTCCCATATTTTCAACTGGAACACAACTACTAAGACACAAGAGAACATTCAAGTATTCCCCTATACCAAGCCAAGACCAGGCATCATTTCTCCTGAATCTTTCAGTTTAATGGAGAATTTTGCAGAAGGAATTTGTGTGTGGGCATAGTTTGGGTAAGCAGATAACCATCTTCCCAACCCTCATGCAAATTACAAGAGCTGCTCACACTTAAGAACTCAAACTCAAAGCAAAGTATTTGTCACTATGGTCTGATCCATGTAAACCTCAAAAATCACCTGTACTTCAAACTGTAACTCATATCTGGCAAGATCTCTGAAATGCTGCCTGCACAGTTCTCCCTCCTTGCTCTCCCACTCCTCCCAGTAAAGCAATATCCACAAAGACATAGCATTTTGGCAATATAGCTCAAAACTATTCAAGTGTATTGAAAACAAAAGGAAATAAGTAAACAGTTGAATTTTAAGGAGTCTGTATCCCAAATTCCCTCAGGATTCTGTTTGATTTTGGGTTGATCCATTTCTGTTCCTTTTCAGCTGCAAGTTTTAGCTCTTTAAACTGGCCCACATTGCCCTTTGAAACTTTCTGTCCGTTGTACTTCATCATGTTAGGAGACTTACAGGGAGAAAAACCTGAGCAGCAAAACAATATTTAAATTAGGAGCTTTACAAATATCATCATCATTTGGTCATAACATTAAGAACAAGCTCCTCATTAGGAGTTGAAGTGATTACCTGATCTGCCATAAGGAGCTGTCTTAGTTACTGTCTGCATCAGACTGTGCTCCCAGCTGGGTCAACATTTAAATAATTCCAGGTTGATGTGCTTAGAGAAAGGCTGCAAAACTTCCAATATTTTCACAGTCCTTATTAAGCTTAGCTATCAACATACATTAAAGAGCCCTTTTCAGGTTCAATAGTTGTGTCAGGATGGCAAGTGCTCAAGTCTAGCAATGCACTGTCAAATAAATGAGTCTATTAGGAATGATGGAATCAGTCCCTGGTTTCAAAATTCAGATAATAAAATGTGCTTTTTTTGGTTCAGATATCAACCCTGGAGAAGTCCCTATGACTGAGCTTGCTTTAGAATCATTAGAATTCAACCTCACTACAAAAAAATGCAGCATTGTGTTATATAAACAATGTCATGAAGTGAAATGAATGTAAGCAGAAAACTCCACAGAGTCTTCTCAAAGAGTGAAAAAAGGTAGCAGCAATACATCCATAGAAAAAAAATCCACTTGGACTTTTGATGTTTGAACAAATGGTATGAAGATCATGTTTTAGTCCTGATTTTAACCCTAATTTAATCCCAACACTTTGCTGTATTTGGTGACAATCCACTCACAAAGATTCACCTTTCTGTAAAGATTGAGGTGACTTCAAGGAACTGTTCAAATCAAACCAAATGAGGCTTGCACAAGTCTTGTTTAAAAAGTACAATTATTTCTTAGGGAGCTATTGCAAAGGATGTAGTCAAAAGTATTTCCCTGTAAGCATAGTTAGGGCTGGCTAGACTTAGACTATTCAGAGCCAAAATATGCAACCCATATATTAAAGAAAAAAGTAATAAGCAGTAACATTTCCTATTTGTTTTCACATTGTTTGCATTGAAAAAATAGGCAGAATACAAAAGTAGATTTGGAGAAATCTCATCTGTCAGTTTTCTGGTGCCCAAAACACTCAAAAAGTGAAAAAAAATTTAACTTAATGACTGTGCAAAGAACAACTCCTCCTGCTCTCAGAGTTGGATTAAAGTCTTAGAATGTGAAGAATATCAGATCTTTTTAAGCTCAGATTCAGCCCATAACACAGATCTCTTCTGTAACCAATGAACACACCAAAATTCTGGACAGCTGTTCTTACCAAGCTGGAAACATTAACTTCATGTAACAGCTGCAAGAGTTCTAAAGACGAGATTTTAAAAACAATTAAAAATAGACAATGCTGAGGGGGCTGATGGAAGCTCCTTTCAGCCAACAGGATTTGCTGAAGCAGCTGCAATAGGATTCTGAGCAGTCCTGCACTTTCCCTGTTAGAGTACATTGCACCACAGGAGGTGTGCATGGCTTCATTCACTATTTCCTACATCAGATGTATGGCCTTAGCAATTAATAGACAGAAAAAAGAAGGCTGCAAAACATGCAAGAGCAACTTCTATGAAATTTTAAGCAAGGCTTGGGTGTCAGAGAACACTACAGACATTCCCAATGTATTTACTGCCTGCATCCACAAACAGTTCAAATTTATTTTTGAGTCACGTCAACAATCTTTCAATATCCATCAACCACATGAACAGAATTTACATCTCTAATGTCAGAAACCCCTTAATGCTCTCCTAACACTTCATCATTCCTTAAAACATGGGCCTCCAAATATTTTTTAAATATAAAAGAGAATGTCTCTGCCCATCTTGTTTGCTTCCCCAGGAGTGACCAGAAAAAGAAACGAAGTGTGAGCAGAACTGGAATATATTGATTTGCAATTTAGAAGTATCTGATCTATAACCCAACACACAGAGACACATAAATTTTCATACTGGATTACTAACTAACATTTTGCAAATACTTATCAGTCTTCATTTGTTAAAATTACTTTTCAACTCATTTGCAGTTATTCCCTTGCTCTGGTTTGCATGCTACTTCAGTATTAAAGGCACCAAATCCCACCAGAAAGCTCACAGTAAAGTAAGCCCATAAATAATGGTTACAGCCAAAACCCCCAAATAGACAGAAGGTGCTCCACATACTCAGAACAGAACCAGAGAAGAGACCTGATATTATCTTCAAGTGCAGCTAATAGACAGAGTTCCCCATGGGACTTCCAGGGCAGTGCATTTAATTGCCTGTTCTGTCATCCTTAGAGAAAATGAAATGTTCCTTCCAAGTGTGCCACAGGCTTGGGGCCCAGGCACATGCCAAGCTTTTGGGCAGCTAAGAGAAGATTAGAGGCAACAGGTTTGTCTCAGCTCTGACCTGTTAACTCTGTGTGGACACAAAAAATACACAAATCAAAATTCTTTTGATACTTTACCTTCACCCATGGCCATTTCCACATGAATAAAGGGGCTGGTCTCTCACACAAATGTTGGAACTTTTACAGAAAAAAAATTTCACTGGTGCAGAACTGGCAGGGAGAACCAGTTCATCCACAGATTTCACCTACAGCCATGTCAAGGACGTCACACATCCTTACCCATTGCCATTCTGTGTACTCTTTCTCCCAAGGCAGCCAGAAACACTTTCTGACTTTAAAAGTATTCCCTCCTGTCCTCATTTTTTGACAATGCCTTCATCTTTGCCCCTGTACTCAGTAATTTGGCCACACAAAAAGAAGGCAACAAACAAGTCACTGACACAGTGTTTTGTGTGGCAACCAAACCAAACTTTCCACAGGGATGGCCTCAAAGGGGAATTAAAGGCATGAAGGTGAGCTGCTGATAAAGAGCTTCCTTTGGCTCACAGCAAAAAGTTAAAAAGAAAAAAAAAAAAAAAAAAGGGAAAAAGAGAAAAAGAAAAAAAGAAGTGTAGCAGTAGTTCAGTAAAAGTTTTGAGCAAGAGAACAGCCCTAGATAGCTGTCTTCGGATTCTTCATCAGGGCAAACAGTGCTTCAAGGACAAGCAGGAAAGTAGCAGCTATTTGAGGCAACTTCATTATAAAATCATTTTTAATAAGCAATCTGAACAAAGAGAGGGAATGCTCTTGCAGAGAAGCCCCCAAGGGATCTTAAGGCTGCCCAGTAAAGTTATTAGGAGGTTACACACAGGGGACCAAACAGCTATTTTATTGGCCTCAGGGGACAGGGTTTAGTTTTCACCTGTTCTCTTTAGGCCCTGGTGCTAACAGCAGATCCTGTTAACCATCAGTTTTCTGAAGGCTCCTGTTTTGTGAGGGAAAAGTATCCTTTACTTACTTTAGTCTGCACATGAAACACATAAGGTGAAGTCGACAGTACAATGCACAGTAGATAAGTAATTACAAATGAGATCAGAAAAAAAAAATCACTGTGACTTTCCCTTTAATGCAATTAAACAAAATAACTACCAAATGTTGAGAAACCTTTAGCAGTGGCAGTACATACCATGTGGAAAGTAAAATCAGAGAAGAGAAATCTGGGTCTTGGGTTTCATTAAGCTGCAAACATTAATATATGCTTGTAGAACTTTGGTGAAAACCAGTTCTAGAGTAGTTGGATATCTGAGAAGATATCTGAAGAGCTGTCTTCTGCCCCAAATCTGCCTCTTCATTTTTAACAAGCAGTGTGCTCTTCTTAGCAACTGCTTAGAGTCCGAGACAGGAAGGAATGTGGATCGGTGGATCCATTCCATGATGCAGGAGTGGATCTCTGCCCAGACAGTGTTGAGAGCATGCTTTGGCTCCATGAATGAGACATTGCCTTTTCTTGGCTCATTGTGCTGCAGCAGCAATGCAGGCATAGCACTCCAAGCTCCAGGCAAAGGCTCCGGGGCTTGTCAGGACCGTGGGCAGCTGTGGGGACACCCAAACTCTGTCACTCCAGCTCTTGTCACACACAGTGGGCAGTGGCAGTCAAGCTGACCTCCCTGTGGTACAGTCAACACTTCCCATCTGCAGTGTAAACTTCAATCATGAATTGCCCCCTTAGTCCAGTTCCTGTGTACTTATCAAAGATACACCCTGAGAGCAACACCTACAGCCAGGGGAGTGTAGGAACAGCCCCAGAGCTTCATGTGGGACTGAGGAAAGGGACTGGGATCTTGGGTAGCAGAAGGGATGGGTTTACTTCTTTGCCAACAAAGTTGCCAGTTCCTCATGCAAACAGTTTTATTTAGTGCTAAAAATTAAAAGCACACAGTTTCCACTTAATTTTCCAGCAGAGCTCATGTCATTAAAATCAGCACCTAGCTTTGGAAACATTTCTTGTCTGCCAGAAATTAACTGAAAGGATAATTTCAGTTTAAGTAAGGAACAGTTCACCCAGAATTAAGGAATTCATACAGAGGTGCTTACTGACATAATTGTTTAAGAAAAACTACTCTAATTTAAATATCTTGATAAATAACAAGAAGAAACAAGCTTTTTCTCTCCAAATGGTGAAAATTTAGTCTAAATGAATGAAGCAATTGTCATTTCTGGCCTCAGCTCAGAAAAGCCCTCATCCAGACTGTGGTGACAGTGAACTGTAGGTGCACTGCCTGTAGAAAGCTGAACCCAGTGAGCAGCCCCTAGTTCAAAGCAGCACCTGGTTAACCCAAGCCAGGTAAGAGCACTCCTGCAGGTGCCCAGCTCTGCTCTGACAAGTGTGTGTCACTCAGAGCCAGGGCTCCTGGCTCTTTTCTGCAGTGGAACAACATTCCAAAGGAGCTCTGGACAGAAAACTGTGAGGACAGCTTGTAAAATCCATGCATTTTTTACCATCTTACGAATGCCAGGGAGCCAATGACTGACTGTATCTGGTCACCAGTGCAGATATGAACTCCAGCTATGCAATCAAACTCCTTCAAAGCTTCTGACTGTGGCTCTTCACAACTCAAAGAGTGAGAGAAAGAAGGTTCCATTACATCCTGGACTCAGTGCAGTTCTGGCCTTCGGCTGCATCTGCAGGAAACTCTTTACTTTGAGAGGCAGTCAAGTTCAAACCCATTTAAGAAAGTCAGTGCCCAAGATAAAACAGGGATCTGAAGAAAAAGAAGGTGATTTGTCGCCCTGATTTCTCAGCCTTCTGATTGTTTCTCATTCTACTGGAGTTTTCTCAGGCTTGTAACAAAAACAAAGACTGATGTTTGGTAAATAGATTCCTTCCAGGGAGAAGGACAAATCGATGGACTGCTGGTTTGACCAGTGAGGTCTGAGGGGTGTCTACCTCGTCCCCCCAGTCGCTGGTCAAAGTCCAAACTCTATTTAAACCCTGAATCTAAAAATAAAATTTTTTCTTTTTCTCACTTTCAACCTGACAGATGAGTGCTCTTCTTTTTGTGTCCTCTTGTGACAGTGATTGATTTGTGTGATAGCTCTGAGTCACAAGTGGTCTGGTAGAGGCCATGAAACTAATTACATGAGGTGTGGCAAGGTTTAGATTTCAAATGCCTGAAACAAAATGCTCCACACTTTAGGACAGCCTAAAGCCCAGCTGGTCATTATTAAATGCCCATTCCTTTGCAGCCTTCTGTTTCCCAGAATTTCAGATTTTTATCATCACTGATACAATGATGCCTCTCTGAATTCGCCAAAAGGGTGAAGTTGCGCAAAGTTACAATTCACTGGGAGTATTTTTCTATTCAGAGCATGAGACATGGCAGGAAGAGGGTTGTTTTACAAATATTACTGCCAGTCAAATGATCAGAAAAGAATCTAAATGTCAGTCATGTCTTTCTCGAGTCAAGAAGGAACTGAAAGACCAGGAGTCCCACTTTGTATGGAAGATGAGACAGGACTTGTCCTCTACCATCTGACAGACTACAGCTTATCTAAAGTGATGGTTAACCTGACAAATAGCCATGTGAGCTCAAGAGAATAATTCTACAAACAGACAGAAGGCATGACTTTTTCCTTCAAAAGCCTGTTTAATCTTAAACTTGAACTGAGCAAAGAAGGGCATTTTGGGGTGGATAACATTTATTCCCTCAGTGCTCCTTGGAAGACTACTGCACTCTGTTTAGAAGTGTCAGATTTTGCAACGTTTAAACTGTGATAAAGAGAAAATGTGGAGAAGCACCAATGAAGTAGAACAGTTGGATAAAATTAGTTGCCTCAAAAAGGATAAGAATCTCTCAGATTTTAGACAGTTAAATGATGAAAGACCTGCATTTCTTCAGCACTACTATATCACATGTGTACAAATATTAAGCTATTGTTAGATTGAGAAGTACCTGAGCAGCTGCCCACAGGAGTTCAGTTTCAGCTGGCACGTTTGTCACAGACTAATGTCAAGAAGGGGATAAAATATACCCAGACCCTCAAACAATAAACCCAGGAAAAATTGAGTACTGGAGACAGACCCCCACCAATTTCAAAACCTGCACAATTAAAACAGCTGTTAGGGTGAAGTCTGAAAAGGATTAATCTGATGTTTGAAATGCATCACATATCAAACTTTGTGGCATTATGTTAAATTTCTTTTTTTCTCCATTAATTTCTTTCCTCTTTTCCACTCATTTTCTCCACTCCACTTCTTTCCCCCTAATTAAATCAAAGGTCATTAGAAATAAGTGGTAGTTTACAGTCAGTCAACACCCCCATATGCCACACATCATAAATTTGGAATAAGAGAATTTCATCCATTTTTTAAAAAATCAGAGCAGGCAATGTATATACACCACACAAAGTGTTTGTAAGAATGTTTTTTGAAATTTCTTTGCAGAAATTTTACTATGTATAACTTCATTTGGATAAATTATTTATACTGATACAAAGCGATAGGCAAATTCTCGATCGTATCTTGGTGCACAAACTCTTTCTCTGTCATTTGTAGTTTTTAACAACTTGGACCTTGTAATTCTTGTATTTAGGTGACTTATTCAGGTGTTTTAAATGACTTTTTTCTAACTCATTCCAAAACTGTGGATTTTATTGGCTACTTTATCTATTCAATTAAAAAACATAATTCAAGGCAACAAGGGGAAAAAAAGCTTCTTGTGTGTGATGCTGAAATGCCAAAGATGCACAATTTACATCCATTGCTACTCTGTAAGAATTTGTCATAACAGGAATGAATTCTAAAACAACTTCAACCAAAACAGAATGAAACCTCATACATATTTGCTAGCAAACGTAGCTTACATTTTCATCATGCCAATTACAGCCTATTGCTCCTTCTATTTTAATCCCTTCTTAATGGGCAAGCTTATCTTCCCATTATTCAGGCAACTTTTCTGTTCATGCTTCAGCAATTGCATGACAACTGATTAACAAATCGGGGAACTACTCTTTGACAGTTCTCTTAGAAAAGCACAGAGTTCTCAACATGAAAGACACTGGAACCCTAATTTCTGTTTGAACTAGATGAAAGGCCTTGTATGGTGAGCAGTACTAATCATCTCTTACAGTTGAGAAAAACATCTTTTTTTCATCACAGGCCTGAAACAGCTTCAGTTGAGATACAGGGTGACAACATTGCAGCAGTCTGGCGTGGCTGAGGAGCCTGTTCCCTGTGCTCGTTAGGACTGTGGTCACTACTTCATCTTCCCTACAGAATTCCCAGTGCTGGAGCTGTGGCTCTGTGGGTCAGCTCATGGCACTGCTGTACAAACCCCAGGCTGGTTCTGGCTGGTTCCCAGGGGGAGCCCAGGACTGAGCTGGCACAAACACCCACCCAGCTGCTCAGCACCCCTAGAGAGGGCTGGCCCCATGGCAGGGCCGACCCCTGGGCAGGGCTGTGCCAGGAACTGGACACTGCCTGGCCTGTGGATTCATGGAACACTTCAGTGTCCTGTGCTGTCAGTCCCAGTCAGCACCAGCTCAAATATTTACCAAAAATACCAGGGTCACATTCTGCCTGCCTTGTAGCTCTCCCTAAGTTCAACAAAACCATCATTCAGCCAAAGAGGGTGTAGCCCTCAGAATGCAGTGAGCAGCAAAAGCCCACCTAAGCAAAGGACCATCATGCTCTAAAAGTTTGAGATATTTAAAATTTGTTTCAAAACCCACACTAATCAGCTACTCATTTGAAACTCTCAAATCTGCTTTTTAACTACACAGTGAGAATTCATCATCTCAAGTCAGATTTTTCACTCTGTGTGTATTATAAAACCAGGAATGAAATAAGAATGAAAGCCATGTAAGACACTTTACGACACCCTAGGAGCTGTGGTGTAAATACTTCAAAATGCAGAAAAATGCATATATATTTGTAAATTTTGAGCAGCCTAGCACCTGTTTTGTAAGAGGGCTTTCATGAGAGTAATAGCCTCAGTTTTAGCCTATTCCTGTTTCAGATCCTGGGCAAGTACAATTCTTGCACTACCAGGTTTCCAAACCTCCACAGTATCTGAAGAATCTCAACATACTCCTTCAGCTACAAATCCCAGTATTTTCTCAGAATTGTGCTTCAAGCTCCCTGCAGGGTAGATAAGAGTTGATCCCCAGAAATGATGTCTTTGAAGAGGATTTGGAATAAATGTATCTGTAAGTAAACGCACACATCCACAGCCATTTCCAAGGTCACCACTCATGGGGGCTGCTTGTTTACGTGGTTGAGAGCAGAACAAGAACCTCCACTTTTTCATTGAGCTCCTTAAGCACAAGCAGAGAATGATGTATCATATGGGTTAGTGCATAGGAAGGGACAGAAGATGTACAATTAAATTATTTTGATTTGAATCATACTGCATATATAACAGACATAAAAATAACCATTTTCCTCCCCTGTATTTTCTGGGTATGTTAAATATCAGCCAGCTGTAAGGTAGATATAGTATAGTAGGGAGTTCTGCCTTTCCTCACAACTTTCTTTTTCTGCCCTCTGACTTAACAGATATGTGAGTACCACATATACACACACACATTGTACATTCCAACAACACTTTGGGCGAGGACTGAAACCCCTAAGGCAGAAAAAACACCAGAATTTTTTAAATGGACCTTTCTTAGGCCAGACTAACACCAATTAGTCTGAGCACCACAGCACAGCCTAACAGGAATTCTATTTGTGAGAAAAGGCCAAATCAAAAGATATTACTTACATGTATGAGTCTTCTTTGTTACAGAAATACCTGTAGGGAAGAAACGACACCAGTGTTAGCAAAGCAACCACTGAGTAAATTCTTTTGACATCTAATTCATCATTAATCTATTTCATCAGACACACAGCAGCCACTCCAAAAGAGGAATGAAAATTGCCATGATTTGTACGTTAAAGGTGGAAGGATTTCCCCCCACTGTGTGAAGATTTTAATGGTATATTCTCTCCTCATCCCTCCCCAGTAAATGTTCCAACATGCAATGCATATCTCCACACTGCTGGTTCCAAACTGGAGCTGATACAAACAGAAGACAGCAGTAATGCTATGGAAGCCCCCTTTATTTTCCATGGCCACACTGCTATTAACCAGTGCCCATTAAACCACCCAGACAGAAGGGATTTGAGCAGCACAAGTCATTTGCTGTGTTATTAAGTTCAAGCAGTTCCTTGATGGCAAGCTGTAGCTTATGCTCATTAAAACCAAACAAACAGCTCTCTCAATATGATTATTGCTTGCTGTAATTCCAAGCCAGATGCAAAAATCTCCAAGCTGTTAAAGATAGACTTTCTGAAGTAATAAAGATGTTTTCATGCTAGACAGGCATGTGGCAGCAATCACCAACGATGGTCCAGTGCCAGTGAAATTTGAGAGGCATTTCAAAGAAAGCAACAGAGTGAACAGAATGAGGCAAAATTCATAATACCAAATAAAGATAAAATTAACTCTGTTAAATGTCATTGGAATTCATGCTTGAATACAAACAATATTGTCTCCACTTTAGTAGATAACTGGTGACTTGCTCAGACCCATCAGTATTTAAGCTTCACTCTCCTTGGGGGTAATTTTATGAGACGATGAGAAAGAGGTTACTGGAAGCAGTACAAGTATTTGAAACATTTCATTTGTGATGGAGGCCTGTAATGAAACTCTGGAACTGGGATTGTCTGGCTTAATATTCATGAAAGAGAGAGAGACCTGAATCTCCTTTGCTACCCTCCAACTCCTTCAACCATCTCTTCCAAAACAAATTACTATGGAAAGAAATAGACTTTTATTTCAGGCTTCTTGGTTGTGGAACATCTAAGATGCAGTAAATTACAATAACTCAGAAAAATGTAGACACCTTTTTGCAAATACAGAGCTAACTTCCAAAGCAAACAGTTTTCAAATTATTTGTGTTTTTGATAGGTACATAAAACCCTAGTGCAAATTCCAAATATTGAGCTATCAAGTTTGACATAACTGTCATGAAGACTTTTTTTAAAATTGGGACAGGGTTGCTATTGGCATTTTGGTTTTGAACTACCAATCTCTGCAAGTGTGAGCACTGGGACCTTTGTCTTCCCTGAAAAGAAAAGATAAGAGCCTTCAGGCTCTGGGAAGTGAAGTTCTGAGTAGTTCCTTTGGGCAGTTTTGTAAATGTGAGACACTGGTAAGCAATTTACAGAAATCAGAATACTAGAACTTGATTATGTATGTGTATTAACTTAAATTGAAACCGAACATGAATATGCCTCACACAAGGAATTATGGTTATAGCCACAGACTCTAGAGCCAAGGTAAGCAATAAAACAAAACAAAACAAACAAACAAACAAAAACCCCTAAACAAACAAAAAAACCCCCCACAAAACCCCAAGCATAACAAAAATAAACCCCTTTAGATATATGTATCTACTACAGGGGGCAAATTCATCCTTGGAATTCATGATTTGTAAGAGCAAAACTTCTCGGGTTTTCATTCCAGCCCAACCATGGCTGGTTCAGACAGGGGACAGGACAGGACGGGACGGGACAGGACAGGACAGGACAGGACAGGACAGGACAGGAGCGTGTGACAAGAAGGTGAGCATTGTTATAGGGACAACATCTTAGGGCAAGAAGAGGGCCCAAGAGAGAAGGAGCAGAGAGATCTGAAGCGCCCATACCAAAAAGCATTAATGTATTAATGCAGTTTTTGGTATGAGTGCAAACCCCTCTCTCTAGGTTTTTCCAAGGGTCTGCCTCACTCTTTGAACTGGAAATTACAGCTGCTCTTGGCCCATTGGCTCTTCCACCAAGAAAGAGCATTTTTGGTGCTGTTTGACTTCTTGAGTGACTCCTGAGCAGCAGGTACAGCTCCTGACAGCATCGTCATCTTCACAAAGTGCCCCAACATCCCCTTGGCAGACACTCTTGCCTTGCCCTTCCTGTCTGATTCCTGTGATTTTAAGGATGTTTTACGGAATGGAAATGCAAAGGAAAAGGTCTTAAATCTGAACACCATTTGCAAAACTTCCTCTCCCAACACTAGTGCTAATAAATGGATACAGCAGTGCTCTTTCAGCATTATGGGAGCCATATGTGTACTTCCCTCAGAAAATAATGCTTTCTGTAAAATCACTTTGAACAGAAAGTGCTTATGCTGTCACTTCTGATTACTCACAGCCTCTTCACAATGGGATTTGCCACAGCACAAAACAGACTTAGCTGTATTCGCTGACTGAGGGCCCACTTTCCCTGATACATGAAACACTGCACTGATGGAAATATTACTGCTTAGATTTTTCTACCTTTTTTTTGTTTTTTTTTAATGTGAGATGTGTCGTGGGTTTTTCCAAATCAGATGTTTCCATAATAATTACCGATTATCATCTGGAAAAACCTTTTAACTGGTTTACGCAGATATTTTTAGATAACCTTTCAAAGCAACAGCTTAGAGGTAGATATTTTTGCATCATCTTCATCATTCCACTGGTGGTTGCATTGAAAATAAAGTATTTTGCTTTGAGCTGTGGTTTTAAAGTGGCTGCAATCTGGTGTAACAAGGATAAATGCTGCCAGTGAGTTCAACAGGATTAGCTTTAAATTAATCAGTAATCTTCACCGACGTAAAATAAATTATGAAGTTTTAAGTAACCTTCCTTCTCACAAAGGTAACTCTAAGCAACTAGAAAAACTGAGCAAAAAGGTGTGAGCCTATCCTAAAAAGTTACTTAAATTATAACTAGTGATTTAAATATAAACATGGAAGTTGCAACACTGTGATCAGGTTTCGCTGCACTGCAGGGAGCCACTGACTGCTGCTATTCAGAACATTCAAGGTAGGCAATAATAACCTAGAAATGAGTGTATTGTGGAAAAAAAAAAATCAGTCAGAAAACTACTTAATGTAAGAAGGGGGAGTGTGGGGGTGTTAGCTCTAGCAAGGTCTGGGCAGACAGGAGAGTCACAAGATCTCTGTCTCTCTCTGGGCCAGTGCTACATCCCACTTCCATCTACATGTGAGCACCTCTCCTGTGCAGGCAATGCATCAGTTCTCTTAAAATCAACAGGGTCTCTTGAGAAACTAATTCTGCAAGTCCAACCTACAGCAGTAATTTTCTTCACAAGATCAGGCACCATTACCAAGGAGTGCTCTTGTTTGTAAATATTTCTGGGGCAGGACCATCAGTTTATGTAGATTTGAGCAGACACCACAGAATAAAACCTAAACCCAACACACCACTGAAAGACATAGGTTTATTTTTAATAAGTAGAGCACAAAGAACCTACTGATTCCTTTAAAAATGTTACTTAATATAATTTCCCATTTTTAAATGGGTTTCATTTCAAAATGTGATAGGCTGGAGAAGTGACTGCTTGCCAGTATTAGCACTCTCCTACACTGCCAGCATTCCATTCTCACTGAACAACAAATATAAAAAACATAAAGAGAGGAAGAAACAACACTGTAACTTCAGTGTTGCTAATACAGAAAGACTTCCTGACTTAACCAACTATGCTTCAAAGTAAAGCAAAGGAAATGTCATGAAAATACCACAGTATATCACTGCCATGGTTATCAGTGAGTGAAAGTTTCAGTATTACAGTTATCATAGAATGTATCACTTCTGCAGCGCAATTTGACATTCCTGATCAACACCAAATCTTAAACAAATTAACTTCTTAGGCTTTTCATCATGGCTAGGCAACGCTCTTTACAACAACAATCGATTTGTTTTTAAATGAAAAGAACTTCTACACCATTCCCTTTCCCCCTCCCACTAACAGTATGTAATTTGCCATGATGGGTGGTATTTACAAAAATAGCTTGCTGGATGCAATGAACTTTGAAAAGAGTATCTACCAACAGAGACAGGATATTCTTTTGCAAGCAGTTAGCCTGACTGACCTTCACTAGCCAACTTCAAATAGAGATAACAATGTCTTCAAGAACAAAAAGAGACTCAGATATTTTATACATCATAAGCTATTTCTCACAGTTGCCCATCCAAATAAAGCAGCATAATGAAACACTGCTTACTCTGTGAACCCAGATCCCTGCTGCTGTTGTACAGTTGTCAGCTTCCCATATTTCAAGGGGAAAACACACTTTGATGTACAGAAAGATAAGTAAAAAGGCCTTTGTCTGGCAGAATACATTACTCTGCAAAATATCAAAGAAGAATATTCTTGAGTGCAATTTCCTTAAACCTCCAAGAAAAGTCTCCCTCAGAAGCCTGACTGGACAAACACAATCATCACAGGCAGAGCTCACAAGCAATCTCAGGAGTTCTGTTAAGCTCCCCTGTGTTTCCCTTTGCTTTCTGTGCCCAAATCAGGTGATCAGACTAACACTGCTCTGATGGCAGCACATGCTGTAGATGCTCTGGGTGCAAGATGCTTTGCTCATGTGGGTGTGTGTATCAATATATGTTTTGGGGTTTTTTAACTTTCTCCTACCCTCCTCTCAAGCCAGTAGTAAGCCCCTAGCATCTTTTGGAACTTGGGCATTGTAGGATGCATTGGAAATCCCAGGGGAAAAAAACCCCCAAACCTTAAAATTTTTAACTCTAAGCCTCCTGCCTGACATATTGTGTAAAATCAGAAAGAAAACATATTACAAGCTTGGATCCCACTGTGTTTCATCCTGTCACTCCAATTCTTCTTTACTGTCACCACACAAAGCTGGCAATTACGGCAGAAGATTATATGTAACACTGGGGCACTTGCAGAGAACCCACCAAGGCAGAATAATAGATTTAGGTGTATTCAGAAAGGAGCTCTTTCTCTCAGAAACTTTAATAGTGGTTTCTATTTCAGTCTGTATGGAGCTCTGGCTTGAAGGAATTTTGGGATCCTTGGGGGCTATTGTTTACACTGATCAAGGTGAAATAACACATATATAAATACTGCAAACACAACTTTAGTGAATTTACCAAAAGAAAGTCATGTAGCAAAACAGTGTCCTTGTCTAGGACAGAAGAGCTGTTAATGATGATCAGCACACACTACTGAAAGTACTCCAAGTAATTTCACTAATTTGTTTCAAAACTAGACTCTACTGCTTACAGTTCACTCAAGAAAAAATTAAAATTAGATTCTAGGGTAGCATGGATCAAGGACAAGAGCCACTAGGCATGTATGAACAAGGAAGCTTTCCAAAATTATGACACCACCCCTCCAAAATACAACCAAACCCAAATGTCTCTTTTAAAAAAACCCTCAACTTAAAATATGATGACATAAGTTTTTAAACATTCCAGATTTTCCCAGACTTTTTCACATCTTCTATTGAAAAGGAAAGATCTTATCCTGTGAAACAAGGTTTCAGGTTTTTTCAGCAAGTCCAGATCAATCACATTCTCAAGTCCACAGGTACATAACAAAGCCATAGGAATCAATGTTGGCCTAAGTGCTTCAGTACTGAAAAACACCTCAACCTTTCCATGCTAAGATTCACAGCTCTTCCTAACTTCTATCAACAAATCATTCACAGCAATATTTTTAAGGGGTTGCTTTAGTCACATGGTTATATTTCTATATTAATTACATTTACTGCTCGAATCATATGGTTATATCTGAATTAGCTACAGAAAAATTTCCAGAAGACAATTTTTTACTTTTTACTCAAATACAGATACAAAGTATTTGAAATAAACAGATTAAAAAACCCAAGGATGTTTTAAAAATATTTTGACATTATTTTACTGAGGTAGATGACTTTTTAGCCCTTGGAATTCAGACTGGTTTCCTACTTCTGAGGGTGACTTCCTGCATCATCTAGGCATTTTATGATTTCATTTTTCAGCAGCTGACAGCCTCCCCTGCCTTTAAAGTGAGAGCAGTACCCATGAAAACATGAATACATATGACTTCTTTCCAAGTTAGAGAGTATTCATTAGAGAGAAATCCCCACTCTCTTGTCACCTGTATAACTGACAATTAAAAGAATTCCCTGCTCTTTCTAGACTTTTCCCAAATAAACAATTCTTATCAGACTCCAAACCGATTTTCTGATACAAAACTGCTCCTAATTGTAAAGAGGATGAACTTTAACCATTTCTTCCTTCTTGCACAACCTCACTGAGAGTCCCTCTGAGCCTTAACATATTTTTGTCCTCACAAATAAATGTTGTCTTACATTAGGAAAAAATAATAAAGAATCTGCATTAATTAGCCATAATGTTCTTACATGACAACAGTCACCAGAGAGTAGATGAAATATCCATCCTACATTTATACTGTATTCCACACATTAAAAGTCAAAGATAGTTCAGAACTGGATGCAAGACTGTTTCCAGCAGGAGTGTTTATGGGAAGACCACAGATCAGCTTTGTTTTAATGACTTGTTACTTGTTACACAACTGACTCAGTGAATCACAAGGATTTCACAACAGCCTTGCAGAGAGTGCAGTTACATGGACAGAATCCAGGCCAATGAACAAAGTTGCACAAACCCAAGAAACCCCTCCAGCCCTTGGGACAGACAAACAGGGTGTAAGGAAACCTAGCATTTCCTAAAAACAGTCACAGACTTTCTGAGTGTTGTACCTTTGCCTGAGCCTTGCTACAAGCCCGTTTCACAGAGTTTATCATGACAGAAGAGCCTTGGCAGGAGCATGGCAGACACCACTGCAGGCACCACACATTTTCCCTCCTGTGACATTCAAAGAACACAGTCCCCTTCAGCTGAAGGCTCTGTCCTACCAGCACATTAACAGGAACAATTTGTTTAACTCACATTAGATATATGGGAAAGAAGCTCTGCAGTCTCCTGAGGGGAATCAATCACTGAGTCATTTAGGTTGGGAAAGACCTCCAAGATCAGGGAGTCCACCCATGGCCTACACTGCCAGTTTTACCCCTGAGCCATATCCCTCAAAGCCAACCCTCACTGCTGGCCACTCAATTCATTGACTGCAGTCCTGCCTGGCCAATGAAAACCTCCCAGCAGGTGTGGGCATGACACCAGCAGCACCATTCCTGCCAACTCCCTGCTTGCAGACATTAGCAGGAGTCAGGCAGCAGCAGCAGGTTTGGCACACGCATGTATTCATGTGTGTGCTGGAGTTCCACACGCCACTGGACAGGCAGGGATGGGGCTTTTCTCCTCCATGGTGAAGCATTAAATAATTTTTGTCTGCTGTCCCAGGCCTCCCCATCAGACACCTCATTCAAGGACACTTTTCAAGTCATTTCAAAGCAACATTTCACTTAAACATTGCTCTTATCAAAGCCTTTCAGGCTGCTTTGTTCAAGACTACTGACAGCCTCACATTTAAAAGCATGAGCCTGGCCTCCAAGAATTGAGAGTATTTCCATAAAATCCAGAAAATTGTCACACTACAAATAAAACAGAGGGTGGGGGCTGTCTTCCTGTACGTTACCCCAGGCCAACCGTGCACGAAATCAAAGTGTCCTTCGAGCAGAACTGAAATTCTCAGAGCGAGGCCCAGGACCTGCGATACAGCTGAGATAACAACCACAAGGCTGCAGCAGTCCTGATTACACCAACCCTCACCTCGAGGCAGTCCCTTCTAGATGGGAGATAAAGGAAGCCTCAATGCCCCAGTTCTGTGCCTTCAGGTACCTAGAACTGCCACGTGAATACCTTCACACAGACTGCCAAGGCTCCTTCAGTGTGCAAACAAACCCAAAATGTAACAAAATCAAACGGCTGCAGTCCTTTTCACTTACAATTTGTGCAATATCAATTCATTATTTAAGAACATTGCAAAGCTCAACACACTGCATTATGACTTAAAATTATCTGATGGACACTCTGACATCAAGCAAGGGAAAAAAATGGGTTTCTGTTTAGAACACGCTTCCAGATAAACTGTAGATTATTTTTCTTATTATTCTACCCTGTCATATCTTCAACAGTAAAATCTGTTGATTTTAATGTATCCGTTCATCTTCTATGCTGTCAATGACCTTTTGGAAACAACCAATGAAATGTTTGACCAGAAGAAAATCTGCTCATGAGTTGTGCATATGTAGGATACGAGCATAAAACTCTGCCAATGCTGGCACAGAAAGTAATCGGTCAGTAGACAGGGTGCAAGGTGATCTGCTGGTGAGTTACATCCAAGTGTTTTCTCTCCTTTTGATCTTAGTCAAATAGGTTTTCTTCTCCTTAAATAAAGGAATCATCATGACTGCTGTCAGTTCAAAAATTCAAAAACTCATTACCAGTTCAAACATCAGTCTTAACTGCTTGGTTCTCAGGAACAACCATTAAAAAAGAGTATACAAGATGAGTTCTTAAAAGTAAGCAAAATATGCCTAATTAAAAGCTATAGATAACAATTCTTCTAACATTCTTCTGTGAGACATTAAATTTATATACTCCTTAGTAAAAAGAAAGAACCACCTACCATTTATCCATGCTTTCAAAGCAGAGCAATACTTTTGTGTGGCCAAACAAAAATGCTACTTGTTTGTGCCCCTTGAAGCCAGTGGTGATGGTGTATGGCAAGCAATTTCTGGCCAATGGAAGTCCTCATGGAAACACAGTAGTGTGCATTAAAGATGTGCTTAACCCATATCAAACCAAATTTTCAGCTTCAGAGTTTTAACTACCACATAAAGTGAAGACAATGGACAAATATTATCTGTATCACAAAGTTGCCAACACCAATGAGAAGAGCAACTTGCTAGTACGTTTTTTTCTGTACCACAGGCCAATAACTTTTAGCAATTCCTACTGTTCTACTACAAACACTGCTTGGTCAGCTCTGTGACGATGATCATTTTAATGACAAACAGATCCATGGGCGTTTCCAATGTACAACGCTGATGGCAGTGGAGAGAGGCTGGCCAGGTTATAAAATCGGGATGAGAAAGGATGCAGGGAAGTTACAAAGTAACTGGAACTCACAATATATACACTGGCTGTGTGTTTACCTGAGAGATGGCATTCTGAGCAGCACAATCCCCCGCTACAACGCTGTGAGGGCTCCTCTGCTGAGCTGGAGGAAGGGTGAAGGACACCACCAAGTGATTTATCAACCCCATTTTCTCTGACATCCAAGTTGCTCTGGGACATCTCCAAGCCAAATATAGCCACAATAAAGTCCAGGTTAACTTTGGAGAACAAGCAGGAATATCAAACAAGGTGAGATGCTTGCAAGCCACCAGCATTTTTTTTGGTTTTGGTCAATTCCTTCTCTAACTGACAGTCCACCTGGGCAATTGCACTTTGCCAAGTCACTCTTGTGACTGACTATAGGTAGAGATGTAATTAATGTTTGCAAAGATGTGAGGAATTCAGTCAAAAGAAACTACAAACAAACAAACAAACAAACAAACAAAACCCCAACAAGGACACTCAAGCAAATCCCAAAATACTAAGATTCATCCCACACTAAAAACAGGCCACTCTGCCATAGGTATTTGCCTTGGTGTTACTGGGTTGGCTTTTTTGCAGCACTTCCCATCATCAAGTTAGTGCTTATATATCCTCAAAAAGCAAACCCTCTCTGCAGTTTACAGACAAAGAAACAGAAGCTAAGTAGTTACGTAACTACAAGCCATGTATTTATAAACTGGGCTGCCTGGCTTATAGCAGCAATTTTAATTTAAAAACTCCCCAAGCAAGAATTTTCTCACTGCATCTTTCACAATCAGTTCATGACTTCATCAAGATGACTGAGATACCACAAAATAACCAATCTAACGTGTCTGAGGACCAGAATTTTAATGTGCATCTCATACTGCAACCCACATATATTTTAGAAATTAAATTTTGGCCTCTGTTTTAGAAGTAGCTCCTGGGCTAAGGTCACAGTATTACTTATGTGCTATGATCTCACGATGAACACACAGAAAATAAATGTTCACTGAATGTTCTTCAAATCATCCTGTAGTGTAAAATAGATAATCCCACATTGACTACAGAGGATTCAGTGTTCTTTTGTAGATTTTTACAGGATTTAAAATGACAGCTGTCTCATATGGTGGTTATTCCTCCCTGCAACCCCTTTCAAAATCAAAGTGCATTAGGCTGGCTAAATTCCTTTGTTCACCACAATGACTTTCATCTATTTAACATCTTGGACAAAACTGGCCCGTTGTGCATCAAATGAAGCCAGCTTTGGGTATCAGGTTCCTACTATAACTATTTTAAGTTTATTTGAAAGGTTATCAATGTTTTCAATAAGGATGCTTATTAATATGCTCTGCTTTTCTGCAAAGTATTTATAAGGTAATATTTATAAGGTAATATTTTTGATCTAGAAAAGTTGATTCCTCACACATTACTTTATCAATCCCAACCAAATACTTTAGCTGCAAAGTGCTTGTACATTTGCCTTTCAGTATTCTTCTGAGGCTGTCTCCTATCACAGTAACTTTCTCTTTTTTTTTTTTCATATCAAAATTTACTGAGGTCGAGTCTCAACTTCTCATTGCTTTGCTCTCCTGAGGGAAAGAAGTAAGATTCTATTATGTCGTCTTCAACAGCTGCAATGAATGAGGGGAAAACAGGGAGAGAGAAGGATTTGTGCTAGAAGCTCATGCAAAATTCGAGACTTGAATATAGCACAAGTAGCACTTCAACATTTCAGACTCCTTCAGAGCCAAGATCCCTGGAGAGTTGAGTTTAAATCACTAAACTTATTTCAGGAAAGTGGAGAACACTCTGGAGAAAAGTCTGTCGACTCCAGCAAAATTAATAAACTGGTTGCTCCTGATGTGAACTACATTTCTTGACAGGAGTTTGACAAATTTCTAATTCCCTCTTAGCTACTTGTGAATGCTGCACTTGTTGCTCCTTTTTAACAGTTATTTAATACTATGGCACAACAGAAGTAATAAGAATTGCTAAGTTTCACTCACCTTGCACTTTCAGTGCCAGTTATAAAAAGGAAAACTATGACCTTCCTCAGTGTCTGTCAAACAGCAGCCTATTCTTTCCTGATTTTAAATGGTCATGTACAGAAAAAGTGCGTAGCCCCCACTGGGTAACTCTGTTTAAAGAAATCAGAATTTATAAATGGAAACAAATCTCAAATGAAAAGTCTGTAACATTATGCATTTTTTTCTAGAGACAGGGCCAGTTGCCTCATATTTGCTGCAAATCTAAACAGAATTAGTGGCATTTAGTTGTCACCTAACTACATTTATTTAGCATAGAGACACTGAGTTTAGATGTACACTCACTTTTCAGGGGTTTTCTCATTCTTATTAAAGAGTATCACTGGTTTTGCTTCCATGTGTTTAGGGTGCTGACAGTTTTGCAGTGCTCACTGCACTGCTGTCATGGCTGGTGATGCACAGGACAGGCAAAACCTCCCCCTGTACTCAGGAGCTACTGGGAAAGCTTAATTCCTTTACAGAGATGATTATGCTGCAGAGTTCAAATGCAGCTCATCATATATGTTCTAAGAAACAGAATAAGATGTTATTATGCCCTTGACCTAAAGTATATTTTAGAATTTTTCTAATAGAAATGCCTATAAGATACATGAATTACACTGAATCAAGCCATAAAACAAGTTAGAATAGAGTGGATTTTCTTTTAACAACACATACCAAAAAGGGATATCTACCATCTCAGGAAGATCCTAAGAAGATAAGCCAAATCAATGCCCCCAAAATGACATAGTTCCTTCACAGCACAAAGACACTTTTTATTACTGTAAGGTAAAATTTTGTTTACTGTAACTATAGGATTAGAGAGCACAAATCCCACTCTGATGTACTTTTCACTTACATTAGGGCTCTGGTATTGTCTGTGATTGTATGGCAAGGTTAATGGTTATGCTTCTCAGGATCCTGGACCTGGGAGCACCTTTCCATTAAGCAGGAAAGATCTTCCATAAGGAAATGAAGCTTTTCTATGCAGCTCTACTCAAAAGCAGGAAAATACCTGCTGTGGATACAGGAGGGAAGAAAAGGTCACACTTTGTTAAGAAGTGTCCTAAAAGGCTGCCCAGAGACATGTGCTGTGCACAAACCCAGTGATCACATCCCAGCTACCATCACCTGGCCCTTGGGACTCAGCACCTGTCACTCCTCCGTGCTGGCAGCTCTGCCAACAGGGAAATGTGTTCCTGCTTGTTGACTGTGTGTTCCACCGCTACAAAATTGCCATTTCCGACTGCACCCAGGCTCCATCCGCAGATCTGTGGGATGGGATTTGCAAGGCAGCCCCGCTGCCTACCAACTTTCAGATGATCTGCTCGAGTCACTCTTGCCTGTTTGTTCTTTCACATCTGAAAGGTTTCTTGTCTTTTATACATTACACTCAAAGGACAGCAGAGCACCTCAAACAAGTATTTACCACTTTCAGTACGCACATCAATTTGGCACTGAAAAAAGAAAGTTAATTTTAGATAAAAGCCCCAAGCAAAAATTCTGCTTCCAGCACACGTTTCTCACTGACTTCAGCCTTTTTTTCCCCTCTGTGCACTGACCTCAGTGAAGCTGTGGGTGTCCTGCACCTCTCCCCTCACACAGAGAGGGTGGGAAGGAGCCTTGGTGTTGGTGTGGAGCCGTGAGTGGCACAGCAGGCCTGAGCCTGCCAGGCTGTGGCTGCACCAGCAGCAGCATGCACCGGGGCCTGAGGGGCTGCACCGGGGCCTGCGGGGCTGCAGCAGGCTGCACCGGGGCCTGAGGGGCTGCAGCAGGATGCACCGGGGCCTGAGGGGCTGCAGCAGGATGCACTGGGGCCTGAGGGGCTGCACCGGGGCCTGAGGGGCTGCAGCAGGATGCACTGGGGCCTGAGGGGCTGCAGCAGGATGCACTGGGGCCTGAGGGGCTGCACCGGGGCCTGCGGGGCTGCAGCACTCACGCTCCAGCTCTGCCAGCCAGTGACTGTGCCACCATTGCACAAATTTCCATCCTCCCTACATATTATCATCTCCTACCAACAAACAGGTTAATTCAGCCCTTTCCATCCTCTTTGCCTTATCAGTTTTTAAGATGGATCCTATGTTTGGATCAATTTTATTCATTCATGTTTCTTAACGCTTACAAAGTATTCTGTAGAGCTCGAAATCACAGATGAAAGTCATGATGAAAAGATTTTATTTTGAGAAAACAGGGAAATTTTGTTAAAATAATTATTTTTAGTCTATTCTGTACTTCATATCACCGTTTTCAACACCTACCAGTAACTGCAACTATCTCCAACCACATTTAGCCAGCAAAATTCTTTCCTTAAACCTTCTGTTCCCTGAAGACAAGGATTCCCTCAGGAACACAGCAAGAGATTTTACAAATGTTTGGAAGCAATATGAAGCTGTGTACCAG
>VXBB01005860.1:191967-336062 GCA_013399915.1 Illadopsis cleaveri
AAGAAAAGGGAAAAAAAAAAAAAAAGGAATGAAAATATCCAAATAATCCATATTACTTATTCTCAGGGCTCCAGGGAAATTAAACAAGGGTGGGGGAAAAGGCACAACCTTACTCCTTTACATACACAGCTCAAATTTACCAGTATTAGCAACTGAAGCTCAAGACAAGAAAATTGAGCAGTGGTCTGTAAATTCATTCTAATGACATCACTGCCAGGATTATCCTTTTGGGGATGGCTTGTGTAGGGGGTTGGGAGGAGAAGGCAAGGGATTGAGCAAGAGAGATTTGATTATGTTTGAGCTATTTCGATTTGAAGATGCTCTTAACTGACAAAACAGAAAGCGTCTTATCTGAGAAGGGATTTTGCTCAGCTGCTTTAAAAATCCTCCATACATACTGAAAGTCAGCACATTCCCTGGAGGATCAATTGGCTTGACAAACTCTAGACATCCTCTATACCATCTTAAGAAAAAAAAAAAAAAAAGTATTTCCATATAAAAACTTTCTCCAGGCAAAAGCATGACATGCAAAGGGTTGTCCTGGGGCAATTAAAAAAGAACTTCTCATAAGTAAATTTAGTGCTTGCAAAAGTTGCTGCAGCGACAACATTTGCTACCAAAGGGTTCTCTTTAATCCAACAAGCTGCAGCAGGGCAAATGTTTCCCCTGCCACTGCTCTCACAGCAGCATGAACGAGATCTGAAGGTGGGGCGAGAGCTCTTCAGGCTCATTCATCAAGAAAACTGACTTCTAACTCACAAGTTGTCTCACTGATTTAAAGAAAACCCTCATCCAAACACTTCAAGTGCTTAAATGACTCCCTACATTTTAAGCAGTGAAGTGTTGGTCTCTCTGAAGGGGCCAAGGCAACTGCCAAGTGCAGTCAACAAAAGCCCTGAATGCAGCTGGTACACAGTTAGTGAGAAAATGACATCTGCTTCAGATTTCTTGCATTTCCTGCACTAAAAGAGAGTTAATCTAAGATATTACCAAACAGTAAGCAACTCCCACAAAGCTGTTCCTCTTAAAAAAAGCCGTACTCTTAAAAAGACAAAATATAGGAAGAATGTAATTCAATAAACAAAGTCTTCAGTTTTAAAAATCTGAACATACAGATGATTATCCTTACAGGTGGGTTTATGATGGTTTGGAGAACACAGAAAATTTAGCAATTACCTATTTTAGAACACTAAAATTTAGCAGCACAAGAGTTGTACTGGCTGAAATGTGATCCCTAGCTGGAGATCAAAGCAAGGGCTGCCAGTTGACAGCCAGGAGGGTTCCCTGGCAGCTCTCAGCTGGGTCATCAGCTGGGTGGCTGAGCACTGCCAATTCCCAGCCTGGATCTGAACACCCCAGCATGGAAATCAGTCATGCTCACGTGCCTCAACTAACCCAGAGCTGCTGCAGCTGGGCCATAAAAAACCAGAAATGCAACTTAGTTTAAGTTTAGGCCCCTAATGAAGGTGCCCAGAGTTCCTATAACCTGCAGATAGGAAGTGTGAACGATACTTCTGTACAACTACCTGATAACAGTTGAAAATTTACTTTCCATTGTCTGCTCCTGAGAAAACCGAACTCCTAGACCACTACTGTGCATACTTCCCACAACAATTCCAGCATTTCCCTTCTTGTACACCTGGCTGCTGTCAAATTTGGCACCAACTAATGAAACAGCTGTTGGGGGGGTTTTAACTGTTTTCAAAGAGGACTTCACAGCTGAGGGATTCTGAGGTTCTGTGGGGCCACCACACACTCCACATGCCAAAGCCCCATCCTCTAACTGCAACACGGCCAGCACGGATTGGGGCACAGCACACCCTGACCTGCTGGCTCAGAACTCTGTGATTTGGCACGTGCCTTAAGGCAGGCAGCATGGTTTATCATGCTCACTTTGGAGATAATACAGCCTGCCTACAACACTCTGGGTAAACACCTCTACCAGTTCATATATGAAATAAACTGATCAAGAAAAAGAAATTAGGATGAGCTATACTAAAAAGAAATTAATTACTCATTCTCACTATAGTTACATCAAGGTATGCATTCAAAAGTGATGGGAAGTTTCCAAGTGGTTCTTGTGTTCTACAGTCTTAAGTACGAGGCTTTGCTACCTTAGAAATTATTTTTTAAGAAATATTACTATGGGTTTATCTCACCACAGTGCAGTAAACTGGACACACTTAGTTTAGCATTCTCTGGTGTCCAAATATTTATGCTAACCCAAGTATCCCCAGGAAAACGTGCACTGAGTGTTCTACCAATATTTTAAGAGTAAAGGTATTTTTGTTTTCTTATATCTCCAAATTGTGTACATTGAAGAATGAGAAGCTTAGAGAAACTCCTGCCTAAGACACTTCACATAAAAATAACACATTACCTGGTTACATCAGTAGCACTGCACAGATGCAACCAGGCATTGAAACACTTGAACCAAAAGGTAAGAGAAGGACACAGGAGAGATAACTGAAAAAAAACCCAAAAAGGAAGTTGGGAGAACTTTGAAAGCACCAAGCCACTAACAACTAATTAAGAACATTGCATCAATTCTCCAAGTAGCTCTGGTGATATTTCCAAAAAGGAATTAGATGTTTCAGTGCTCACTTTCACTCGTGCATTCCCATATGCAGCTCAGTCCCTATGTGTGAATGGCTGCACGGGTGTTTTCCCACACAATTTGGTCAGTGCATCCGAGGCAAGGATTTGGGTGTGCCCATGAGCCAGGCATTCAATTTCTGGTCTCCATCTGCATTACAGGGGTAATGTTGCCTCACAGGGATTCCATTGGTGAGGACAAACACAGTCAAGTTTGAAAGGTGCTAATACATCCCAGAAAACTCATATAAACATATCCTGATAGGTTTCTAACTAGCAGCATCATGGCACAACATTCAGCTGACAGATACACAACGACAGGAGTGGCTAGTTGGTTTAAATTAGTAATTGCTATCCATTGTTGGTTTATTTGTGGGGTTTTTTTCCATTTTCCCCTCAAACTTCTGGCAAATATAATGAAAAAGGATGACATGGCAAAGTGGAATTCAGAAAAAAACCCCTTCAAAACCAGATTTATATTTAACTTTTATATTTAACTTTTTGCAACCTGAATTGCCATGTTCAGCATGGGTCAGACAAGGAATTTGTTAATATTTGGAAAGAGCCTCCTTTGGACGCCCTGAAAATGAGCTGCATTCATTACTAAAAATCATACACGAGTTGTATAAATATTTACTGAGCTGAAAGAACATGTTGGCCAATGTTTTCCACAAATCAGTGGAAGGGAGTCTCTAATTAATGAAAGCAAAGCTGTAGGGTTTACTAGGCACTTAGGGCCAGTTCTGGAAGCTGAACACAAATGCCATAGTTCAAACACTGCAGTCTATTAAGTCCTAGTGCTCTCTTGCTCTCGGCTGACTGCTCGCAAAGTGTGAAGAGGATTAAGGTGGATGGGATCACTGCCAGCTTGAAGTTGTTAAATGACTGCATTAGGAAAAAAAAGCTCCATAACTCACTGCTGTTGAATATTTCCCCTACGAAATTCTCAGCCTCCGGAAAGATCAACAGGGAGGGGGAAAGGGTTTGGATGGGGGTTTTCTTGGGGAAGTTAAAGTGCATTTACTGCACTGACAACAGCAGGATCATAACCCATCTGACCCACTGAATACAAATAATAACTGAGGGGAAAACAGCAATAATTAATGACCAAGTCTTTGTGCATTCCATCAAGTACAAACAGCTGTCATAAACATCTTAATTGAAAGAGCTGCTGGATAGGGAATTATAGCACTGGAAAATGCTTCTTCCTTCTGCTGCTCCACAGAACTGGAACATATCAAGGCTTTAAATTTTTAAACACAGCTTTCATATTCTTTGGTCCACAGAAAAATCTCTGAAAAACCAGCTTGTTAAGAGATTCATCTAACACAGCCTCCTACCTTCCTTTCTGTCTGGAATACTTCCATGCACTGAACAGACATTACTCATCAAAGTTTTTAATAATATATTCTAATTGTTTAAACACTACATAACCTCATTCAAGGGGATACTATTCCTTATTGTATGCAGAGTGTAAGCAAATGTCCTGGCTAAATTGTCACATCTTCTGAAAAACTGGGCAGACCTCAAGGTTCGCCCTAGTTGTTCTTATGGGTAAAAGAGTCGCCATAACAAAGGGCTGAAATTTTTGGAAGTCAGAAAGACGGATCATTTCTCATGCCCAGAGTGTAGCCAGAGAAAATGTGGAGAAGGAGACCAACTCTACAGTTTTAGTAACAAGTTATTATCAAATGAATGGAAGAATTTTGTGCATGCCAAAACCTTCTCAAAAGGGCAGTCCACTGGTGTCTGCTCATTACACACAATATTTTCGAGATGAACAGATCCTACCACTGCTGCCTCCTCTATTAAGAAAAGTCACTTTATTTGCAACACCATATTTGAACATTTGGGGTTTTTTATTGCCTCCTCTTGCCAGTAAAGAATGACTAATACCTGTAATTTGTAATTTCCCAGCTTTCGTGGTTTCTGTGTTAAGCAGTGTTCCTTATCTTCTGCAAGTTTCAATCTGGAGAAAATTGTCTTGTGTACCATTTTTCCCCCATTTTATGTCAAATTAAAACTTTCTGACTCCTGACTATAGCACAGGTGACCAACACACCACCCAGCACAGAGACTGAGCTTTTCTGTTTCAGTAAGGTTGCAAACAGGGCAGGTATCAGAAGCACTGTCGGCCTGTGCTGGTCAAGCAAAGCACGCTGGAGTCAAACTGTCTTTTGAATTTGAGACTGAACCACAAGGACAGGTACCAAGAACAGGAAATACCACTTTCCCCCCAACCCTGAGAAAGGCTTTTCTTTCTTCAAAAACACACACTGCAGTGTCCCTGCCAAAGGCTGGCATTCATTTTGTCACTTGGCAGACATTAATTCCTTCCTTTAGATGCACAACAAGCAGCCTACTCGGGCTTTGGAAGACCTTGATCCTCACCCCTCTCCCAAGCTGTAACTCCTTTGCTGCACAACTCCTGGAAAACAGGTGGGGACAGCACAGATCACAAGGAAACTCCGGGCCTATCCTCCTGACATTTCATGTCTTCTTCACAGGTTACTGGAGACAAGAATCTGTTTTATATAAAATACTGATTGTTCTTTTGATTTATATCTTAGAAGATGAACAACCATGCATGTGTTCCCTCACAATGCTCCTCAAGCCTTGTTAACCTCCACTACAAATTGCTTATTTAACAACAAACTAGAAAGCACAAAAAACCATTTGAGTCATACCAGCTTACTAGGAAAGAAATTAAAAGCACAGATTTTAAGGAATGCAGGCCATTCCAATCACCACTGCATTTTCTCAACTCTTTCATACCTAGAACATGGGAGCTTTAAATGTTTCCACTGGAAAAAACCCACCAACGAACACAGAAAACCCCACAAACCAAATGAAAACCAAAATCACAGAGCTACAAAACTAAACCAAACCCCAAAACTCTAAAAATAAATTGTTTAATCAATTTTGTTTCCACAAGCAACTTTTCAGAGAACAGCAAAAGGCCAATTTCTTACTGAATTGGAGGCTGCCAAGACATTGGTTGGCACAGAGGATCTCAGGCCTTGAACATAGTGCAGAAAGGCAGGCCCAGCCTGCAGAAATGCCTTGGCAGACTCTTTGGGTGGGTTTCTTATAGCTGTGTTTTCAAGTTAGCCCCTCAATCACCACACCCCCAAAGACTCCTGTTCAAGTCACTTCACTTGCTAAACCAAAAACCAAGCCACAGAAGATGACTGCTTGGAATGTAGACTCCCACCCTCACCCCTTTTGCTGGCATTGGGATGTCATACACGTGGCAAACTCAAACCCATGGTCAGCCTTGGCTGACAGAGGCAGTGCATGCAGAGTCCAGACCTAGCCTTTAATGCTGGCAGATTTGCCTCCATTTTTTCACAACCTTGGAGGGAAGTGAAACATTATTTATTCTTGTTAATACAGAATAAAAAGAACAACGTTTTAAAATGATGGGAATATCTACTGCTTCCCCGAAAACGCAGAATTTAAGCAGTCTTTTGTTTCCTTACTTCCTTTCCCTTGATCTTTAGCTGAAGGTGTTTTTTACAAGCAGAAGAAATAGAAATGGCAATCACTCCTTTTGGAATCAAGCAGAGAACCCAGCAAAGCAGTGAAGGGCACGCTGGTGCCCAGAAGCCAAGCTGTGAGCTCTGCACACACACACAGCCGTTTCCTCTCGAGAGCACGTTGCCAGCGTATTCCAGGAACGATGCGCCGTCTGCTCCTTTTCCTCCTTTCAGTTTCACAAGCATAATACAAACCAACCGCAAGCACCACTCCATTCTGAGACAGACCCAGAGAGAGGAGAGGAGGAGTGATGAAACTAAAGTTGGACTGTACGAGAAGAGTGCTCCAGAACTCCCTAGCTCAGCTCTCTCTGACTGGGACGTGCCAACAGAAAGGTTCAGAGCCTACTGGTGCCATGGCCAAGCTACTCATTTTCAGCACTGCCCAGATCTCAGCAGAGATGCAGCACTGGAAAACTTCCCAGCAGTCTTCCTACCTAAACTTCCAGGTCTGGCAGCCTGAAAAACCAGTCTTTTCCTTCTAAAATACTTCAAAGCGAGGGCAGACACCCAAGAACGTTTTAAGCGTGGTGGCCAATGACTTAAAGCAAATGTATATTGCCTATGTGACACAAATATTCTACTGGCATGGAAGTTCTAGACTAAAAAAATGAAGAAATTTCTTCCTCCAAAAAAAATAATAAAAAAAAATCAAATATCACAAAGCACAGAAAGATGCACTTAAACTCATTCAAAAAATTATTAGCTTTACCTGGTAACACTTATTAAAAACCACCACTAGTATCTTTTCCCACATGAAAGAGTAACACCGTGCTCTTTAGCTAGGATTGCCTTCTTTTGTAGTATTTGACACCAATACCTCAACTAATATTACTGTTGTACAGAATTTTTTTAAGAGTTTGTTGCTGACTTTCCTTCTCCAGATGAGCTTATATGAGCTCCTTCACACTGGCATAAAACAGGCAATGATGAGATTCTTGCACCCAGCCCTGTGAACAAAAATACAACTGGTGCTCCTTACCAGATTGTCATCTCTCCTCTCCTTTTATTTTATGTCTACGTAAAATGGCTCCATATTTATGTCTAATAACATGTGGCTTTCCTAGTATCTGCTTGATGATTACCTTCAATGAAAAGCAGACAACAGACACTGAAAATCATGAAACATAACAGTAATTCTACCTCAGGAAACAAAACAATCACCTTTTCATCATAAAGCTCTTTTCCAGGTATCCGTGAGGTACTGCAGACAATTCCATGCTAACATTCACACCTGCTTAATCAAAGCCAGCACTGCAGAAGGTGCAGGATCAATCAGGCTTTATTTACTGCTACTTGACTGTGTTTTCACATCTAAAGCTGTTTGAGTCTCACTTTTTAACATTAGAGCGGTTAAGGAAATTTCAGACCAATATTTATACAAGCTAACGGAGTAGAAAACCTTCTTGTCTTAAAAGCATTCTGATTTCCTTCATCCTCAACCAACACTATTGAATCTGGTTTAATGCCACCAAATTAGCCTCACTGTGCTGAAATGCCACCTGTGTGACCCTTAAACAACATTAGCTCCGTATTTTGAGGTGCCCCTCCCACTGGTTTTATAGCATACACTGAACAATATTAACTGAAAGACACCTCAGGAAAATAACAACATCTGATTGTCCAAGTACAAACAACGTTCCTTCCCAACAGAGTGAATCTCCTACAAAAAATTCAGCTCCAAGAGAAACATACAAAATAGGGATGTTTACTGAGCAGCAAAATATTAGTTACTACTCCACCTGCAGGAAACATAAAAAGGAAATAACCCTTATTTTTCATGGGATCCAAAAAGGACTGAAGTGTTAGGTCCTGCTGTCCTCTTAAGGATACCAAAGAAGTGAGAAACATACCCTCTGGAAAAAAAACCCAAAACCTACCCTCAGCCTATTGCTCTTAAAGGTAATAATAATAAGAAAGAATATTCCAAAAATCCCATTAAAGGATAATTGAGAATAGGCTTTTATATTAAATCTAATGCTCACAGTCAGACCACTGAAGCAGCCTTGGAAATATCAAAGATCCACTAGATCTTATCTTGCCAAGATGTAAAATACACCCCAAGGAAGTTCTCCTCTCTCTCTGCTTATTCTCATGCAGATCAGTTCCTGACATATCCTTGGAGACTGCTTTGGGACAGGCAAGAAGCTGCACTACATAAAAACTCCAGGGATACCAGTGAGTCCCTCTCTGGTTCCTGGAGCTCTCACAGAAAAGAATTTCTCAGTGCTTGGTAAGCAAGAGGTTAATAGCCTATATAGAAAAACACCTCTAACAAAAATGTTATTCCAATTGTATTACATTTAGGAGCCCTGAGGGTCATGGGGTAGATAATCAAAAAGGACAAGGAGGAAATTAAAAAAGGGAAGAAGGCAATCAAAAAGGGCATTTAGAAGGACCCGTAATCCTCCATAGGAAGAATACTAATTATACTACTGCATCATCTTATAATTAACCCTGATCTAAATTTTTTTAATATTATTTTAGCTGTAATAACTTTCACATGTACAATGATTTGATTGCTAATTCTTGCCAGTTGTTCTTGAACAGCTATTTTAGGGTTTGTAGCTACTTTTTACATAGCAGTTTAACTCTCATTTATTAAAAAATAAGACAAAATATTTAGATAGTTGAATTTTTTGTCATCAGTCATTCCAATTAGCAGACTGATTTCCTTTTATACTGATAGTGCTGGCTGGTACACTCCTTTCCCCAAAAGTCCCTTCTATTTAGGAGGGACATTAATCTCCAGTATAAATCAGTGTGTTGCACCCACTTCAGGAGTCAAACTTGGCCATACATCTTTGTGATGACTTCCATCTGTATTTCATATTTCATTTAATAAACGTGGGATATCACTGCAGCCAGCAAACTAAATTCTCAACATACCTTCATTCCATAGCAGACCCCTGCTTGGGCTCACCTACATTCTTGGGTGACTGGGCACACATTGCTATGATATTTCCAATGACTTAGAAACAAGTCTGAGCTCTTGCCAAGCTGCAGAAAAGCAGCAAGGCCTAGGAGAAGGTGCTTCCCCTGGATGAAGACTTCTCATTTATTTATGAAGCCAACATTAAACCCTAAACTAACCTGAGATGTTGGCACATGCAGTGATTACACAAGAAAATCTGGCAGTGAAAATATTTATAAAGTGGACTCTACAACCAAGGTGGAGGACTGAAAAGATCCAGGAAACAGCCTGTCTAAAGTCTGCCCCCAAAGGAAAGCCTCTGCAGACATCACTGATTTTTTCCCTTGATCCTTTGGATTCATTCTAGCCATACATCCTCTCTGCAGATAGAAAAGCAGATGTGCTCCCCTCTAAGATTCAGATGCATGAACAAGGAACAACATAGCAGCAGAAATTCCTTCTAACTGAATTTTTGTAGCATGACATGAAGTTATCCTCTAATGTTTCATACATTCTTCACGGATCTGTAAGGCACCTTGGTAATTAGTTCTTAATGGTCACTAGATCCTCAGACAATTAACATTTGGAGGGCATTATTCCCAAGTCAGGGCCAATCTAAGGATGGCAGTCTCTAAGGCTGTGCCATGGGAGCAGGCATGTTTTCTTATCATTTCTTGAAAAACACCTCACTACAGAAAGACAGGGCCTGAGGGGTTTGGCTCACATGGTTTATGAAACATCAGCTTCACAGAAATCTGGAGTCTGTACTGTGCGGTCAGCAGAATGTTCTCTCTGGAAAAATCTATTACTCCTCTGGAGGAAACAGAATAACAGTAAAAACCAAAAAGGCAATCCCTGTTATTAACACTGATTTCCTGCTGGTGAACCAAAGAAGGTATTATTTTCAAAGCAAGAATTAAACCCTGATTAAAGGGCAAACCTCAAACTTTAGTTCTGCATCAAGAAATGCTGTCTAGGCACGGTAATAGTTTGCAGAGAGCAAATAATGCCACAATTTTTTTTCCATATCAGTCAAAACATCTGCATAAGAATTCAGGAAAAAGGAATGCTACCTCTCTGGAAAATGAGTAGGAATAGAACAGTAGGCCTGCCTGAAAATATGAGGCCTTTTTTGTTCCTTTAAAACTCTATCTTAACCTAAATGCATGTTCTCAATCAATATTTAATAACACCAAAGTCACATCACCCCGAGGCATTCAATATATTCTCCTGTTCCTATTATTTTCCATGTGGTAATATTTAATATAGTCACCGAATAATTTGAATTGATAGTTGCACTCCTCAAATAATCCTAAAAACTGAACTTTATGGCAAGTGTAAGCTTCTATTACAGCCTGCACCACCAAGTAGCTGAAACTGAAGTTACAGAATTAGGGAGTAATTATTATTTAATGTAACATCTCCTCTGATTCAGAAACACTGACTGCAGCTGCAGTGATTTTGTCACAGGAAATTGTCACACTAGTCAGTGTGTTTTCTTTTTGCTGCCTTATCTCACAAGGTAACAACACAGCCAGCAGTGAAATGAAGCACA
The DNA here is from genome assembly GCA_013399915.1 of Illadopsis cleaveri. Classification (NCBI taxonomy): domain Eukaryota; kingdom Metazoa; phylum Chordata; class Aves; order Passeriformes; family Timaliidae; genus Illadopsis; species Illadopsis cleaveri. Next base: position 202,571 of record VXBB01005860.1, read on the forward strand.
GAAATTACCTCATTAATGACCTATAATTCCTAATGCCTTCTTTTCATCCTCAAGGAAAGAACTGAGAGCAAACACACTGAACAGTTAACATTTGGAAACATAGGAAATGGCAGAAACGGCCACACTATGAATGAAGGTCAGATTGTCATGGTGAACAAGCACACCCTGTTATGCCCACTCAGACTGTGCAGTCACAGAATGCAACTAATGATATTCCAACTTTTCTTTGTTAGAAGTTGTGCAGTTATAACCAGTTTTGCCCTGGGTACCTGAAGGTGGTGTCTGCTTAAGCACCTGCACACTCAGCAGTCACAGTAAGTAGCAAGGAATTTTCTGCCTCCCTGGTTAAACAGAGCCCTCTTGTCTCGCCAGAAGCCTGACATGGAAACATTTTTCTGTGACTGACAGAAGCAAATAAAGGATTAATTCACCTGCTTTCAACTATTGCTTCTATGAATATAACAAGAATACCTAGAAAGGGTAATTGCCACTGAGAGAGAGTACCTGCTATTGGTTTTTTTTCTTTTTTTTAAACCACAGCAAGCAAAAAGTGCCTTCATTATAAAGAACAGGTATTGATTGCAGTTAGAGAATTTAAAAAATATAAATACATTTGGCAATAACTAGAAAATAACATTGTCAGAAGACCAATCTGCATGAGAAACAAAACTTAAAGGGATTATCTGACATTTTTTGGTGTGTATGTAAAATAATTGCTGGCTCAATTAAATGGCTCCCCTTTAAGAAAAGAAACATGTTGAATCCACCACACAGGTAAGTTCCACCACATGGACTGGGACTGACTGACATGGAAAAATGTAATCCTTGTTGGAAATGTTCTTAAACATGAAAGAGCATTTTGGGGTGTGGGCACCTTCTTGAAGCTGCAGCTGCTGGGCTGCCCTGTGGTGCTACAAAAATGCAGCAATAGGGCTGCCTCCTGCCCAGGGGACATTTGTTTTCAAAGGTGCGCAGTATGTGTTCTCTGGCTTGAGGAAAAAGGGTTTCATGATGTGGTTCAGAGAGTCAGGAATCATCTGAGAAATCAGCTTAAAGCACCAGTCAGCTAAATACAGACTAAATTTATGCTAAGGAATAAAGTATGAAGGCAACTCAACAATGAGAAATGTTAGCCTGGATACCAGGGGTGGGAGATGTGTATGTTCAATTTTTATTTTCCTCCACATGGGAGCCCTTTTCTACTTCTTCCCCAAGAACCAGGCACGGTGGGACCCCCAGCTCCAGGAACTATTGAGATGGGACACTCATTTTTGCAGACACTACAGCATCTCCCTGCTGGGTTTTCTGCAACTTTCAGCATGTATTGAATGCTGATGGCAGCTAGAACCTGATTCTTCTCTCACTCATTTGTTAAATAAGCAGGCTCCCAACTCCCTCCTGTGCAGCATGAAACAAAAAAGGGAGGCAATAATTTTAACACTTTAACTCAAATAAAACTGAACAGAATACAGATGAAACATTTCTTCACATATATTTCTCCCTGCTGAATTCCAAAAGCGTTCTGCAAACAATAGATGTGTTATTCTAAGGGGGGAAAAAAAAGAAATCTCATTTAAAATGTTAGGCAACCTAAGCATAGGCCCACTACATCTCCCCAAGCTTTGTTATTGGTTATCCAAAGCCAAGCAAGCCTGTTACCTGGATTACTGACAGGCTGACAATGGAATTACTCCTGGTATAAAGCTGCTTTGCAATCAAATTTAACTTCTGAGGTTTGTGGGGATTTTAAACCACTGAACTACAGTTCACCTACTTTTTGCACAGCAAACAAACCTACCGTTCTCAGAATTTCAGTTTATCAAAGTTGTCCTGAAGTTGTCAAAGAGACAAAAAAAAGCCAAAGAAACCACATAAGATATTCCCCCCAGCTCAGTGCAAGGGTATCAAAGCTCAGAGGATTTGTGCATTTCCCTGACACTGCTCAGTTCCTCCCTGCTCTGAGCACGCTCCCACCATTAGAGATAAGAGCCCAGATAAGGCTCTCCATTGCTTTGAAGACCCTCACCCTGTGCATGAACTCACAAACGTTTTCTTGGGTACTGTGCACTCACAATGTGGGCCTGGGAAAATGCAGGCTTGGTTACTAGAGCTGAGACTTTTGTCCTGTTTAGAACAAGCTCCGAGCTCACACAAACGACACTGAAAGGCAGAGCAGGCGACGCAGATTTACATTTCATTGGCAATCCTGTGACATAACTTGAAAATTGGCAAGGGAGAAAGACAGGCAGAAAGAGAGAAAGATACTAATTGGTGAATATTCCAAAGAAAGTTAAGTGAGATTAGCAGTAATTGACACTCTGCTCTCTAACTAGGTTGCTCTGTCTAAAAGACACTCAAGGCAGGTAAGGACATTTGGATAACTGGGGAAATACACAGGATGGATCTGCAGAGCCCACAAACAGGCAAGCTACAGGCACTGCAAGCCTTTGATGCAGTTGCCTTGAGAGGAACTGCTCTCCCATAAACACCCTCTTTTCCCAGCATGTTACCTGTAGGTAACTAAACTGTTTTCATGCATTTCCATTTGCAGCTGATTTTCTTCTGATTCTGCTGTAATTGGCTCATTTGCTTTCAGACCTGACTTTCAGTGACTTCTAAGTAGCCAGACTGGAGGAAGAGAGTCATTAATGTCACCAGGTGTGCTCTGCAGCCACTCCAGTTACAGAAGTGAATCACTGTGACCTATAAACAACTGACACTCATTGAAATCTCTCTGGATAGGAGAAATAGAATTTTAGTTACAGACTCTGGAATATGCAAAGTAGACCTGAGTGAACTGTTCATAGAGAATAATCTTTATGGCAAATTCTCCATTTTTCCTAGTTATGAATAGGCTTTGGCTTTCATGAATTCACTTGTGATTTAAAGGAGTTTGACCTGAGAAGAAAAGGTAAATTAGCAAACCATTGCCATTCCAGTCAGGATCCAATCTCTCCGATCCCAGCCATGTACTCGATTATTTAACCAAGGGGGATGGTCCTGCTCCCTGACTGGTTACATGTATGTTTATAATTAAAAAAGAATACTGAAGGATGGATTAAAGACTTCTATAAAATGACTGAAATTCAATTACTGGAAGAGGCTGAGCTCATTCTAATACACACCAGAGACAATTTTGAAGTGAATGCAGAGGGTGCACAATCTCCTGTACTCAGGGGACTGCCAATCTCCTCAAGTGTGAGCCCCTGCCTTGCCAAACTCTGGCTTTGGGTGCTGTGCTGCTTGTCTCAGCCAGAGGATATTTAGCAATTTGGGAGTGAGGCTCAAGCCTGCTTGGGCTGCTTGTAAAACACACTCCATATCCTCTTACCCATAATGTTCAGTGCAAACAGGAAACCCACTAGAGCTAAGTTTGGGACCAAGGCTTCTTAATTGTGTCTTGCACTTCCTTTTCACCAACTTTGCAATCTCTTATTGAATATGGATAAGAATAGTAAAATCTTAAAATGTTTCAGGGATTTGTTGGAAAAAGAATTGGGAAAAAACCCCAAAATCTTCCTGACAAAAATAATTGTAAAAGCCCTGTGCTTCTCAAAATAATATACGAAGTCATTTCATCTGAACAGTATGTTTCAATGTTCCTCACCTGCACTACCCTATGGCTCTGAGACAAGGCCATTGATTCCTGTTTCTCAAAGCTTTTACTGTGAGTGAAAAATGAACATGAGCTACCAGGATCAGAGCCCCCTCCAAGAGGCAGAGCGACACAGCTGAGCCTCTGCCCCTTGAGCTTCAACACAAACACAGGAAGTCAAGGTTTGGTCCTTCTCTCCCACACAGCCTCACGTGGCAGATACTGCACATGAAATCATCCTGCAGGACTTGGACTGATCTACCTGGCACTGCACGTGCTCAGCTACTCCAGAGAGCACGGACTGTGATGCAACTCTTCACTTGCACAGCCTGGGTTCTCTTTGCTTGCCTAATCTCAAGTCATCCTCTGCTCACATGTTTTATTAAAAGTTAGCCATGAGAATGTATCTGCAACAGTTGTAATGGGCAACATGATTTCCCCATGCCCTTTGTTGCTTTAGAGCACCCATTTCATAATAACTTCCACAAACGGGTATACATGTAAGGTCTATGGCATTTTCTATTGATCAGTTTATGAGATCTTCAGATACTCGAGTACAGAGGAATTAGCTGTCATCTATTCAAGCTCAGGATCTCTACATGGCTGTCATCTTTCACAGTTTTTGCCTCCAGTTACACTGCATTGACAAAAGGTATATTTTCCACAGGTAGCTGTAATTTATTCCTGAGTATTCACTGATTGTCAGTCAAAACATAGATCTGAAAGTAAAACTTTGTCTGAGAAGAAAGGTTACGATGGAAAAAGAAAAAAGAAAAGGAGAATCAATTACCGTCCCCACAGACCTTTTTAGCTAGGGGAACACTTGAGGTTGTACACTCCATCCTGTAGGGCCATTTTATAAATTACCATCAGATTTAATGTAAGGGTCATTAAACTCTCTGAACAATGCTAAACACTTCACTGCCCAGTGGAGGTGGAAACCACAACACACAAGGTATACATTCAAAAGCAAAACAATCCTACACAAAAAATAGACAAATAAAATAAAATAGCTTCAGGGGGATGTAAAGTAAAAACTGATCTTGTACTAGAACTTTGACTGTCCATTTAGAATACACAACTCTCACTATATCAAGGTTTTGTTTGGAAAGGCCATTCATATTCCTTGATGTGAACCAGAGCCTGGGAGACCATTAAAGACAGGAGTAACAATTCTGTTCGGTTTCATCAAATGCAGCACAGCCTCTGTGAAATGATTCTCTCTGAGTGAACAGAGGTAAATAACAGTAATTGCTTTGTTAGACTGCATGCCAGAAATAAAGCCTTTTATGCTTTTGCAGAGTAAAAGTCCAAACCACGGCAGGAAGACTCAATTTCAGCAAAGAGCCTGTAATGAAATAATGCTGCTGGTTCTGCTAGCCAGAAGCTTATTGGGGCCTTTGAAATGGTAATGTCCTTTACTGTACAGCGGAAACCTGCTAAATGAAGAATCTTGTCGCACAGAAATTGATATTCTTTGAACAGATCAGTCTATTTTCCATAACAACTCTATTTTCAAGTTAGTTCCACTGCGTCCCTTCAGCCTCCACTGCTCCTACTCTGAACGCTTCCCACAAGGTAACCAGGGTTTGCTAATCCTCTTCGGGCTTGACAAGACAGTGAGTCACAAGGAAACTCTTCCTTTGCCCGTCAAGCACATGTGTTTTCAACATCTCACTCAAACATCAGGTTCTTGCACATGCAAAGAAAGTCTGAGTCATTTGTGTACCTATGGCAATAAGGTCACCTGTCGTGCTCTCCTTGCCATGCTCTGCCTCTCCAAGAAAGCTCTTTTCTTCCAGACTTAATAGCAGGTGTTTGCAAGGTCAGTTCACGGTAAAATCTTCTAACAGACATTGGTTTTGCATCACCAATTAATTTCTGAAAGAAACTAGGCCACCATTAGGCAGTAACAATTTTTTGGGCATTAAATTGGGCAGCATCCTAGACAATAAAATTTGTAACTCCTTATCTATGCACCCTATGACACATTACACTGCTTAATGCAACAGACAATCTTTCTACTCTAATAAACACCTTAGCTCTTAAAATACCAATAAAATCTGACGTAACTCTAACACCTGTGCCTTCTATTTTTCTGTGCATTATTGGCCACATTCCCACTCCTAATTTAAAAAAAACCAAAAATTAAAACATCACATGAAGCAAAAAGTGGAATATAAGGTTAAGTGACTCCAAAGCATAGTTTACATTCTGCCACAGTGCCCTGGCAGGGTAAATGATGTTCAGTGGGTTTTAACAAAGGGGTCAGAAGTAGAAAGCTTTGGAATCCCATCCCAGAGTCAGATTCTGCTTTTCAACATCTGAAAAACTAGGAGTTTGCACGATCTTCATTTTAAATGGGATGGGGGTGATGGGGATGTTTGTATATGAGGATCTAAAAACTAAATGTCAGTTAGGTTATGTGGTGCTACAGTACTAACCAATATCAGGAATAAAAGCAAAGGCCTCACAGTTCAGGCTTGCTTCCATGAGGCCTTCAAACATATTGTTCTGTTTCATAATCCCCTCTCTTCCATTTACTTTTCCAGAGGAAATTATGCTAAGGAGGTCAAAGCATGCTGCAGAGAACATCTGCGTTCACTCATTTTGAGGCCGAGCTGGAATGCAGATTGCATTGCATTTACACAACATGAACTTTTGTTACATCTAAACCAAAAAGAGACAGCAACCAAAGCGGGGTCCCAAGTCTGCACACTTTGTACACACAGAGCTCCCTGTGCAAGTTTCCAAAATCCTGCCAGAAGCTCACACTGCATGGTTCTGCCACGGGCTGCAAGAGGGAAACTTTACACCCAGAGCATCACTGGCAGAAGAAAAACCTATAAATATCAAAGTCATCTGCAAGGAAAAACGCTCTCTTTTCTCTGATCTCCACTTGAATGAAAGATGTGGAGGTTACATTTCAAGAAGCTGACTCCAGTCAGAAAAGATTTTATGAAACATCTGCCAGTAAGCTCCTGATAGTGACATTAATCAAAGAGAGGTTTTGGAGAGAGGACTATAGGCCCATCTGCCCATTTGCTCTCAGTTATGAATCTGATTACTCTCTGAGAAGGACAACCCGTGGGGATACAGAGTGGGAGCACAAGATCTCACATTCTCATAAAATGCAGACAAACATATGAAGAACAAGATCAAAGAAAGCTCATTTTTTTCCCTACCATCTTCCACTAGAAAATCGAGCACTTTGCAGCTCTCTGCCCGAGACAAACACAAAAACCTCATGAACAGTATTAGCAGGCTGTAGTGAGCAAAAGGCTCTAACTCTCAGACAGCTACGATGTCTTCATCAGAGAGAGAGACAGGTGCTATGAGCAGGCACTGGTAACACAATCTCAGAAGTGTTCCAGCTCAAGTCCTGACCAACTGCCTATTCCACTGACTCCCTTTCACTATCCAGAATGTTCCCTTCTGTTATTTCTGTCTGTTCCCAATCTTGTGATGTGATTAGAGTAGATGATTACGCTTACATAATAGTATCAAATTAATTTGCAGAGCACAACAGCAGAGGAAATTGTTTCGAGTTCTGAAATCTCCCCCTCCTCAGTTTATTTCAGTGACATCAGGGGATTAAAGCAAAATGGGTCAGTAGAACACTGCTGGGAAAACAACCAAAACATCAGTCCTGACCTTGTAAACGAGAGTGAGAAAGATTGCAAACAAAGCAAGAGGCTTATAGCGTGTTCTGCAGGAAGAGCCATCAAGGTGAATCAGCTTTCTAATCACCCATCACCGCCTGAAAGCTGATACAGGCTGGCAGGTAAAGCCACACTCACAGAGTCCTTCAGAACAAACAGGTGTTTTGGGAATACTTATCCAAAATGCCGGTGTACAGACTCAATTAAGTTTAACTTTCTGTTAGAAGATAGCTTAACATGGACAGTAATAAAACTGTAAGTTCCTGGTGCTTTAAACCAAGGTGGGGGCATTCAATAACCCCACTCTGTGCAGTGCAAGAGGCCTGACACAACCCACCTCAGCTCTCTGGAGTCACTAACTGCACGGCTCCTCTCTCACTTTCTGTACAAACCATTTACTGCTGCTGGGAGGCTGAGGTGGGAATAATCTTAGAGGAGTGTATCCATGTAATTTTTTAGCACTCCAGAAAGTCTTCTGAGAATGTACAGAGATGGTGCCTAACTACAGATTTATATTGACTGTTAATAGTTGACTTGGTGCAGGAAAACAACCATTAATCAGGTTCACCACCCCACACAGCTGGAACAGCTGCTTTGTGAGCACTGCTAACCCTTTATGTACAAGGCACCCACAAAATATTTACCTTTCCTTTGGAAGATGTTTCTTCAACAGCTACACCTTAAAGCTGGCTGGATAAATAAAAGTTGGGCCTGCATCCAACTTCTCAGAAATAGCCAAATGACTCCTTTTGCTAGCTGTTTGTCTTTTCATCCTTCCAATGCAGACACCTACTTTCCATCCCAGATCTTTTAATGGAGTTAAATTAACATAACTTCTGGCTTAACAACAGCCTCAATTTTTACACTCGACATGCCATAGCAGCATATTTTGTGTTCTGCCAGCTCCACAAGCTGAGCTAAGCACAAAAACTGGGAGTGGTGTGCATTTATTTGCATGCCACTGTTGCAGGCTGTACCAAAACAATGGCACTCCTGCACCTGGAGAAAAGCAGCATTTCAAAAAGATATCTAGGCTCTCAAACATTCAGATTTTATCATGACACCGTTTAATTGCTTTCTTGTATTCTATTAACGACTCCATTGCACATTTATGCTTTATATTAGATTTACAATGTTAAAACTGCAGATTTCCATTTTTACTGAACTCAGCATCCTCCAATAAGGGCACTGTCACACATCCATTCAGCTCTCAAAATAATTCTGCATGACTGGAAGTTTTCTGCTATAGCACCTACTTACTATATTTGATCAAGTGTTCAGTGTCACAATATGTTGATGCATTTAAGGCTCTTTTTTTCACCAAGGTAAAAAGACTGGCCTTTTCTTGTTTCTAGAGCATATGAAATGACACAGGCTCTCCATATAAAAATTTCATCAGTGATCATGGTGAAAAATGATGAAGATCACACAAAGTACTCTGCAGTTCTTTGCTGAAGTGTTGTAAACACAGCATAAGGTAATCATGCTGGAAGCATAACCTAAACCCACTTTTCCTGTTCCTTCCTGTTTGTTGTTCTCTATCAACATTACAATGCTTTGATGAAATGCAAGTATGAATACACAGACATGCTGTAATTTGTTGTGCTTTTCCTTTCCCCATGTCTGTAATTTCTACATAACTAAGAAAACCTGTATTAATCTAATTTACACATAACAAGAAACACCTAACTCTGCTCCTTTGACCATATAATCATGAAACTTGCTCGTCATGTTACTGGATTATAGCAGTATAACCTGTGGTCACCTTTATTAGCTGTTCAGTCTGCTCACAGATATTTATAATGCACATATATTTATAATGTTGAGAAGAAAGTTTGGTCCATTAAAAACTTCACATATGCTTATGTTGACACTCTCAACACCACACATAGTATTCTATACTGCTCTCTGTATCTAAGATACAACAGCATAAAGCATAATGTGGAAAAGAAAAAGAAAAAAAAACCAACAAAACAAAACAAAAAAACCCCAACCCCAAACAAACAACTACAAAAACCCAAAAACCAGAAGTCACACTTCATGTTTCCTTCACTCTGGCTTTGTGTATTTCTCTAACGTTGCCACAAGGACATTTCTCTTACATCATTTCTCCATATAAAATGAAATGGACCTTCATGGGGGCAGACTGGAGGAGGAACTGCAGTGTTTGTAAATTGTCTAAACCAATGAAGCTTCCAATGCTGTCAGTGAAGGATTTACATCTGAAACACAGCCAAGATACTTCCTAGACTGATCCATCATCAAGGTTTTCTTAACAGAACATGTTATTTCCTTCATGCCTGTACTGCTGGACAGTGCCAATAATAATTCAGAAAGACAGACACTTAAAATTCCATAGATTAACTCTCTGCTTCTGCTTGGCCACCCTATAATCAAAGTACCAAAACCAGCTAGACAGGCAGAAGAATCCCTTACAAAATTATTGCATTTATCGATACAGAACAATTTCACCTGCAGAAGTTATGAATTCTTCCAGCCTCACCTTCAGCAGTGCACCAGATTCCTCCCTTATGCTGATGAAACTTTTTACTTTTTCAGCACCAAGGAAACACTGCACTGCAGCCCTCTGACCCTCACACCACTATCACCAATGCCACCTGCAAGGGCCCTTGCTCCAGGTCTGCTCTAATGTCAAGCCTGATGCCAACAGGGAACTCAACACTACCAAAGGCAGTTCCTCCTCTCCCCCAAATCTGGAGCAGTTGTTGCTCCCATGGATACACTATGAAGACTCTCAGCAACATTAAATATCACTGAAGTTCACAGACTGCACTTAATAACCTTTAAATACTAAACCAAATAAATGGAAATCTAGGCCCCAACTTCTGTGGCAGGCTGAGCTGAAAAGAGCAGCTCTGGATAAGACAACACCAATTCTGGCTTGTGACTTTTGTGTGGAGAGAGGATTGTGGGCAGTGGCAAGATCTTGAATAATTCTGGTTAAACTGCTGTGGCTGGTCTGCCAGAACTCTCAATTCAAACGCTTTCCTGGACCAAATATTAATGCTTTTAAAAATGAAGGTTCACAGCGTTGGCTACTAATGCAATCGAGCCATAAGAAGCTTTCATATCTCATTTCTCTGTGTGTAAAGCCAGAACACAGAGCATAATCTATGACAATAGCCATGACACTAGACAAACAGCTGAGGATAAAAGCAGGAAATCAGACAAAAAGGATGTTTTGGCTGGCTATCTCTATTGCTTTATCATGGACTGAAGAGTTAATTGTAGTAGCTGCTTGGGCAATTTTAAAATAGACAAAGATCTACCAACGCAGAGCACTTCTGTCACACCCTTTAAACCTTCCTATTGTTTCAAAGCACAAAGGGAAGAAGACATCAGTGCCTTCCTTTTTTCTTTTTTTTTTTTTGGTCCAGCAGAGGGGAGGTGGAGGAAGAGGCAGGAATGGATTCTATTGCAGAAATGCCTGGAGGGTCATACGGATGGTTGAGGTTAAGCAAAATGCCAGAGATTTCATCCAGGTGCTCTGAGCAATGTTTTCCTCAGGCTTGCACTAAGACACCAATTCTCCAGCCAGCATCTACTGCTCAAGCCCTGAGCAGGAACCTCTGCACCAGTGTGTGTTTACCCTTTCTGATGCATAAGCAGAAGACAATGCTGAGTTGTAGCTCTGCTCATTTTGAATTTCTGCCTAGGAGAAACTCCAGCCTCAGACTCCTGTGTACTTAAGATGGATGATAGTACTTTGAGGTGACAGCTGAGGGCACTGTGCTGTAATATGCAATTTGTGTCTCTAACGTGTTCTTAAGCCACTAGAAGCTAATCATAAAGAAGCAGAAATCATAAAATACATACAAGTACTTGCACCATTTGAAAATTCTTCCCCAAGTATCACAGAGAGCACCAAAAGTAAAAGGAGACTGGCATAATCTGGACACTTGACTGAAACGGGCAGAGCTTTCATAAATCAACTACTTACATGCCTGAGTCTTCACAGCACTCAAACTTCTTGACCACAGCAGGGCCAAGGATTTTTCAGAATAAAAAACATCCAAAAAGAGGGTATTATTTTATTGGACTTGTGATTTTAGGAGTATTTTTAATAGAAACAAAGCAGAATTACATTATAAACCAGCTGATCAGCATCCTGTCCATTCGTGGGATGTGCTCTCCCACACTGAGAGAGCCAAGACAAATCCCTATTGACTTTCATGGGGGTTTGCCTGAGCAGACAGGCAACAGAGCTCCTTTAGAGTGTACGTGTACTCGCCAGTGCAGGGAACCATGGACTTATTTCCTCAGACAGCAGGAGCCAAATGAATCTAATGAATGTCATTTTATCTGCTGCTGAGGCTGTTTATAATAATAAACCTACTTCATTCCTTAGTCTCTGCCATTTCTGTGGAAGTTGACCCAAGATTAAGTCTCTATGAAAGCAAATATAAAAAAAGTGTTGGGAACCACATGTATTTCTTCCCTCTCTACTAGATGTTGTCTAGTGGTTTCAGCAATCTATATTCAAGATGCTGCTTTCCTGATTAGAAGTGTCACTACCTGATCCTTGAAGGCCACAGCCATGCCCCTATGTCCTTATGTGCAGACTTTTTATTAAATTGTGGTCTCTGCTCCTTGTGTTTGAAGTGTTCAAACCTTCAAAGATGCTTAAAATATTACACCCTGCAACAAATAATGCGTGTTCACAGAGGAGATAGCAGCCATTTTGATGCCTGTCATTTTGAGCAAAATCCAAGTTTTATATCAGTTTCTGGACCACCATCTGAAAAATAGCTCTCTCCTGGATTTACCCATTTTTTTTTCAACCTTTGTATGTAACACTGGACAACTAACCTAGAAATCCAAAAATCCTAGTACCAACCACAGAGTTCGAAGATTGATGACACAGATTCAGAAATATCTGTGGAAGCATGGAGAAACAGAAGTGAAAGGTAATCTTCTATGGCACGGTCTGATACAGTCTTTCCTTCAAAGATCTAATGCAGTATTTTTTCCTCCAGAAACTAGAAAAATTGGAGAGAAAAATAGTGCTGGCTTCCCATGCAAAGGAGTGAGACCTTTTTTAAAGTGGCTGTAACACTTCCTGTCAACTACTGCCAGCAGATATTTCAAGAGAACTAAAAGAATATAAAGTTTATCCCTGCTCCTGAACCCACAGAAGCACTTCTTTCTCCTCTGGGTTTTTTTGCTGTAGTTCAAAAGAACTTCAGGGTTACCTTATTCATGTCCACAGCTCCTTGGAGTTTAACATACCAGCCTAAATATTCACATTGTAGTTGTGGCTATGAGATTTTCACCCAGCTGCTTGTCTGATTTGGAGAGATGGAAAGAAGAAAGTGCAGGAACCAACCATCTGTGTTCTTACCTGACTGCCATGTAAAACTTAACCCTCACGAGTTCAATGTAAGATGGAATTAAAAATAGAAAGGAAAGAGAAATACCCTGAGGATCCCATGGAAACAGAGATCATGCTCGGGTTCTCCCAGAACCTTGTGTTAGACAAGTACAGCAGCATCACACATGAACAGCAGGAACTGGGCTGCAGAACTCAGCTCCTTGATTAAGGAAATAAAACAATTAACTGTGAATAGGTAATGAAAACAAACAGACACTCAGAAAAATGACTCCATGTCCCACACTGTTGCCAATGCCTCTTGAGCAGCAGCAGTGCTGTTGTTGTGATGTTACAGCAACAGCAATTTTGAAGTTTAGCAGCAGCTTGGCCCTTCCAGCCAGGCTGAGTCACTCCCTCTCATCAGACAGAAATGACTTTACACCCTGGAACAGCAGAGCCCTGATCTCCACCTGTGTTTCCTTTCTCTCCAGCCTATTTTTTGCCTCCTACCTGCTTGTGCAGTGGCTGTGCTGTCCCAGCAGGCTCGGAGCACTGCTCCCAGTGTGACTGGCACGTTATTAACGGAGAGGTGGCTGGTGTCTCTCATTATGTTTCCACTGAGTGAAAGCACCTCAGAACTAATTTAGCTTTCACTCACAGGGGAAGACACACTGCTCCACCAAGAAGTTCGCTATTCTGCTGCCTTTAGCAATAAATTCCCCTTCTTTTTTTGTTTTAACATTAATAAGGTGAGAGAATAGAGTATTTCCAAAAGAAATTAAGAAATGCAGAAGATAGATGCAAGTGCAGAGGCTCCCTGTGAGTAACCACCAAGCCCAAGCCAGAGAGATAACACGAATACTGAAGCAGATGTACAGGGTGGAGAGGAGCTCCACAGGCAAACAAGCAGTAATAAAGCCTGTGCCTAGTGCACGGAGTTAAGCAGGTCTCTCAACCATTTAAACTTTCTTCCCTGTTTGTGAGAGTTCTCTGTGGCAACAAATGCAAAACTCCTGTGAAATTAAGGACTATGGAAATAATTTTGCTCCCCAGGCTGAGAAGGTCAAACAGATTCAGAAAGTACTTCATATCCATCACTGTAAGAATAGAAACCTAATTAGAGACCAGACTTTGTCATCTAAAAGAGATCAAATTCACTTAAAGCTATCATCTGAAACATATTTTTTTAAAGACTTTCCCTTGATTATTAATTCATTTACTTGCACTGCACACAGGTTCACTCAAATGAACCACCTCTTAACTGCCAATCATGTTGGATTTTTGAGGATCACTGTTTGTTGCACTTTCTTCTTCTCCTGTTTCTAATGTCTCCTATCTTTCTCTTTTGGTGCTCTTTAAGACAGGCTATTTTACATTTTGTATTCTTATATATAACTTTAAGAATGTGCATTACATGGTTGTGATTTTGTGTTTCTCTAAGCAAGCAGCACTATCACAGTGAACTACCAGAACAGATTGCATTGTACCCATGGGATCTGGAGGTTACATGCAGAGATACCACAGGGTCTCCTCTGCCATGGAATCAAAGCCAGCAAGAAAAGGGATCGAGAAAGATTTCTCTTGCCATGTGCACTTAAAGATTTTCCACCTAAGTGTCAATTAAACAGAGTAGTGGAAGTGTCAGTTAATCATTGCATAGATGGATCTGGATCAATAGCAACGACCAACATGTGTGTGCTTTACATATAAGGAAAACTTAACTGATTTTAATGGGTATTTTCTTATTCCTTCATATTTGAATAAATTTAATGCCCAGAAAAGAGTAAAAAAGAATAATAATTACATTGGACTGGAATGCTTTAAACTTCCTGTGCCACTGCTTCAGCAAAAGGGGTGAATGTTTCTTTAATGGGCGAGTATAGAATGAGGATAAAATGGAATGTACTTTATCTTTCACTCTACCCTCATTTGAACAACTGTTAGACCAAGTTTGTAAGCCCAATATTTTGCAGAGATATTTTGGTTAGTGTTTATCTTAGGTTCATACATCCTCTTACTTCTTACTCTGTACTAAACACTGAAGATAAAAATCAAACAGAATTAGATCACTATTCCTCAGGCTAGTGATAGATGCTGGGTAGAGAATCTGAGTTAAAATTTTTTCTACCCCAAAATTATCTGCATCCAGAAAATTAATCAAAATAAAAGGGGGGAAAAAAAAGAGAGATAAAAAGTTGGAGAGCAGTTACACAACCTAATTTTTTTTGCATATAAAAATATTGTTGTAGCTTTTTGCTTGTTACTACCTATGAAAGTATCAATTGCTCTTTCGATTATGCAGTTATTGCTGGAGAGCATTACTACCAGACAAATGACTTTGGGGACTTTGACCACATTATTTACCTGTGACATTGAAGTTCAAAATGTGATCCTAAATTATCCAGCTTGGGCTTGCCCAGCTCTGTGTCTGTAGATGTTTGTACAGAGATATAAACAAACCCCAAACCACAGCTATTAGATCTTGGAGTGCAAACTACACCGAGATGTCTCACTATCATTTCAAAAGGCTTCCCACTGTCAGGCTGAAATGCCCAGGTGGGAAGACTGCTGTGAAATATGTAGGCGATGCTGCTGACTGGTTTTCAGAAGATGAGGAGCATTTGAAGGCATCAAAGATTCCTGTGTGGATGTGTGTACATTAATCCCTGCCTTTGTGATACCTAGACTCGAATATTGTAACACGTTGTTTAATAGATTGCAAGACTCATCTCCTCACACACTGAACCCTATTCAGATATGTCAGTGCTCCTGCCAGGCTTCTGGCTGATTTTAGCTATTCTAAACTTAACATAATGGTTGCTGAGAGATTACATTGTTTGAAGGCTGAGTTTGCATCTTGCTTTCAGGTTTTTGTCTCCACTCTTCCACTACTGGCAGAACCAGAAGCTCTCAATGTCCCTGAGATAGAAAACATGTGATGAAGAAAGGGTAGGGCTTTCCTGAAAATGGAGCTCAGCTTATATTTGCTTTTATAAGAAGCAATAATCTATTGTTAAAAATTCAGATCCCCACCCTGCTGTAAACAGAAGAAAGATGCTGGAATACTTGTTTTGTTTGTGGTGAAACACAGAGTAGGAAAGCTCAGATGTGACAGTGAAGAAAGACACAAAGCACCCAGACTTCAGTAACAGCTTTTCAAAGCAGTAGTTTGAGTTTTCATTACTCTGTTCCACCTGATGGTTTCAGCTTCATTCTTCATTCTGGCATTTCAACAAGTAGTATAAAGGTAAATATGTGTTTATCCACCCCCCAGAGCCAGCTGCTTTCAGTCCACCACACAGCCTCTCACAGCACTCAGGAGGGTCACACTGAAGAAGCACATTTAATAGCTCAAAGAAACTAAAACCCCAAGCACAATATAATTCAAATACACATCCCAAGTTAGTTTTAGTGGGTTTTGTAGCATTACTAAGTGTTTTTATGGGTAATGATAAGACTGAGCACCAGCCTTTGCTGAAAAAAAAAATCCCACTTGATGAGGGCCTGCAGGCCTCCCTGCTCTCCAACCACACAAAAAATGGTGGGAGAATGTGCAAACACTTTGTGGCACTGGCCTGCACCAGTCTGGGCTCATCTGGGGGTTGCTAACAAACATACCCAGTTTCTATGTCTATTTTCATACCTTCTTCAGGACTTGTAGAGCAGCACTCACAAAGATCAGTCAGTGCCTTCTTTATGTGAGAATGACTCCTGGCTCCTCTTTAAATCCCTTCTGGCCCTTCCATACAGTTAGCATAAGAATTTTCCACTGATAGGACTCGCCAAACTTCCCCTACATCTATTTCCATTTCTCTTCATTTTTCTTGCTCCTTTCATTTTTTTCCTCGGCATGCTGACTCCCTGGTTCCTCTTCTACTAAATTATGCTCTATTATTTCCACAGCCTAAAGAACTCACAGCTGAAGCATTATTTCTAACCTTATTTTGTATTCCTAGCACGTCCTATAATCTGTTTTGAGCGTTATTTGCAGCCAAGATGCTGACACAGCATCAATTTTGTTTTCATGGTTTGACTGGGTAAAAGTGTGCCTTACTACAGGCACTGGGTTAAAAACAGGCAGCTCCCCAACAACAACACAAACACATTTAGAATCAGCCTTATTTTTTCAGGTGTTATTGTTTCTAAGTGGCAACTGCAAAGCCTCAGCCCATCTTGGGGAAAAAAGGGAGAAAAATGATAAACTGAAATGGTATTTTTGTTGCATATTCTTTTTATTCCTTTCCCAATTTTACTATACCTTTTTTTTCACAGAGAATAAGCATTCACACCTGACCCACATCAAAGGTAACTGTTGTGCATGAGAGGGTCCCCAAAAGCTTTTCTGACCTGTAAAAAAAAAAAATCTTCTTTCCTTTTCTCAGAAATTACTGGTACCTAATTTATAATTTATACTATAATTTTGTAGTAATTTATACTATAGTTCCATGTTCTATGTGCTTAGGTATCCCAAGATATTCCCACCTCTTTTTCCTCTTTTCATGTGAAATTATGTTCTGTGAATGCAAATAAACCTAAAATCCCATATCCAAGCCCTTCTGAAGTTTTAGAGGAAGTCTGATATGTGAACCACTGCCCCATTTTATAAAAAAAACCTTTTAACAGCCAAACCAACTTCTTTAGCACTTTGAAGAAAGCCAATAAGAACAATGAAATATTAACTTCTGATAACCTACACTATCCATTTATTATGAAAGTCTAAGGAAGTTATTAAGAAAGCTTAACTTAGTGAGTCACTAATAAAAAAATATTGCAAAATCATCATGCTTATTTATTTCATGTATAGATTGCAAATATTAAGTCACTGCCAATCATGCAAATTCAATGCATTAGAAAGAGTCATGGAGAACTCTCTTCTACTACAGCTTGTAAATAAGCACCATGCAAACTGCCATGAACAATTTAATTAAGAAAAAAGAAGCACAACTGCAGAGGAGTGAAACACCTGAATAACTATAGGGTTTAACACCCAGCAATACAGGCTGTGTCCAAAGATGCATCACTTTCAAAACAATTAACTAATAATGGTACTGGAAAGCCAAGCTTGCCTCTGAAGAATGAGATAACTGTGGGATGCACACTGTCACCACCTCAAAAAAAGGGGGTTTTATCTCTCTCTTTTCTCCCTTCTGTTTAAACCAAAGACCAGGTTACATGAACACTAGGGAAGATGCCAGGTAGGGTGTCTGGCTCCTTGTCTCAGCCTGGCTGGGGTGGAAGGGAAGTCACTAAATGACAAAGTGCCACAGGTCTCCTCAGAGCGATTCAGCTGTCCTGCACCTGGGACAAACACTGCAAAACTCAGGACAGGGCACTCAGCAGGGCTGGCTGGGGAAAAGGCTGCTCAGTGAATTTCAAATCTCAGACCTGCCACCTGTTCTTGTTCTGGCCATTACCTTCCTGCTCTGCATATTTAAGGTGCTCCCTTTTGTCAGCTCCTCTCAGGGGGCAAAAAGTTAAGTGCACCTATCAGTTCATCACCAGGAGCCATGTGCAAGGCTTTTGCTACTTCCATTATTTAGGCTGAAGAACCCACTACAGAGAATTTCCTCAGCTAGAAACTCCCAGGTCTCAGCATGTGTATGAATTCCATCTCAAACACTTGGATGGACTCTGTGCTACCCCTCTTGCTCAGAGCAGAGCTGCTGACCCCACCAGGCTTTAGGCCAGTGCCAAAAGAGGCTGCACCTGCACACAGAAGTCCCAGAATGTGCTGCCTTTCAGTCCTGCCAGAGAACAGACCCAGAGTTATACTCCCAGTCTCTGGCTGAGGGATTTGCATCCCAACAGTGCCTTGGCTCCGTGCTCATGTCCCAGCAGAGACACAGACATCCCATCATACACGTGTGGGCATTTCAAACCTGCAGCAGCCAACTCAGCCTCCCCCACACCCAGTGAGGAGGGGCAGGGACCTCCAGGGAGTTAGTCTGACCTGGTGATACCTGAGGATGAATCCTGGCATTTAGTGACCATCCTTTGTGACTCCTTTTTACATAATGGGGGGCAGAGGGGGAATAATCCAGAAAACTTGGGAAAACCAGAATGAAACAGTCTTATAAAACTACATCTCTCAGATTTCCAGCCCCCAACTTCACACTGGGGAAGGATTATGTGTCAGCAGCATAAATGGCACTTATAGACTTGGCATCTTGGTTCAATACGAATTTTTATTTGTTTTCCTTTTTTTTCATAGCAGAATGATTTTTTTTCTCCAAACTTCTTCAATACTAACTCTATTTAATGCCAAAAGCAAGAAAGGATGGGTAGGCATAATCTGACCAACCTTACTTATATTCAGTTTGGAAATATTCCATTCAGTTCACCTAGACTGAATTCTCAATGATATGCCTAATTATCTTGGTCTTAAATTTTTTTTTTTATGACCCATTTTAGATACGCTAGTTTCAGTGCTAGCAAAAATACTCACTGATGTTGATGGGCTTCTGCTATTTTTTCCCAATTTACATTAAACTACCCAGGAGGTCCTCTAATTCTTACCACAGCCAGGAAGCCCCAGTAACCTGGCCAAACCAGGCTTTCTATAGCTTGACGCACCCTCCTTTTCATGTGGCTTTTGTTTTCTGTTGGCTCTGCCTTTTTCTCTGACTCACTGCTGGCTACACTGTCACACAATCCCACACGTTCATTCTCTGCAGCTTCAGCTTCAATAACCAGCCCATTTCCATTTTATATACATGCTGTATCCATTTTTTACCTCAGCAAAATACTGATTTCTATCTGACCCTCCCGTGCAGAGCACCACGCCTGCTCTGCAGCATGAGCCAGCTCCAGGTGCTAATTCCAACGCCCTAAAACCCCCATCCCTTGTGCATGATTGCTCTGTCACTTCATTCCTCTCTCTTCTTTGGATCCATTGTTTTAGTCTCACTACAAAATTTGTATTTCAAGAGCAATCTCTGCTCTCTCTCCTACTTCTGCTACACAGACAATTTTTGCACCCTGAAGAACTACAGCAATCACTTCTGTATCCCTCAAATTATGCCCTCATCTTTTATGTAGATTGTACTCTCTGTTGAACTGAAGTATCCAGTCTTTGGGACCCCTGTACCTCTTATCCTGTTCTGCTCAACAAAAACATCCAAAGGCTTTCTCCTTTGCACCCTTTCTCAGGAACTTCATCAACTGCTCAGGGAGACTGTAACCCCTCTCCTGTAATCCTCTGCCTTCTTGTGCAGAGACAGATCCTGACTTGATAACACAGATATTTCCCAATTGCTTGAAATAGGCATTAGTGTAAAAGGGGGAGAAGGGAACTGGGGAGCTCCTGAAAAACTGCAGCTGAGATTTGCTCTCTCAGACTCATGTGCAGCTTCAGAGTACACCCTGTGAGGTACCACTGTTATTTCCCTGCCTCTGCTCAGGGTGCTGCACAATAAAAACACAGCTTTTGCCTCTGAGTCTTTGGGTGCTACTGAAATATATGTGCTAAACAACACATTGCTCAACACTGCCTAGTTAGTGTTTCCTTCTTTTTGCCTTTCACCCAACACCTGCATAGCCAGCAAAGTGTAGCACAATTTAGCAGAGATAGCTGAGAAAAAAATTAGGATTCTCTTTTTCACTGGGGGTAGTGCATTATGAGCTGTTTATTTTATTACTTACTGCTTACACTATATGGTACATATGAACATGATGAGAATTTTTTTTTTTTGCTGTTTATAATCTCATCTTTCACAGGAAGAAAATAAAACCAATACAAACAAAACCCTAATATTCACGTCAATGCAAGAATAGATCAATGGATCAAAGCCAAAACAGTCCCAAGAGGAAAGCAATAGTCTCTTTTTCTGTTAATGAACAGTCTGTTGTTGCAAATTCATGTAGGCTTTAATTTAATAAACACAAATGGATGAATGTGCTTACAGGATGTCATCCCCTTCAGGCTTGAAATCACTGACATGGAAGAATTGTCACACTTCAGTGAATTGAGTGCTACTCCCTACCCTTTCAAACCTCATTCACTGTGGCAACACGGATATGGAAAATAAAATTTAATTTTATAACTAATTCTTATGCCTTTTGCTGAGTTTCACTCTTTTGCATTAGAATGTGGATTTTAAAAGTTACGTCCTGTTTCACCTGACTTGTATAGTCTGACTAAAAAAAAGATAAATTAAAAAACCCCTTAGCTTGAACATAGAATTTTAATAAATTAAAAAACCCCTAACCATTTGGAGTTAATTTGACCTCATGTGGGTAGATTCAAAAAAATGAGTCCAGTAATGTCAATAAGCTTCAGTCCCACATAAAATTCAGTGCAAGTTCAAATGTATTTATTTACCAAATGCTCTGACTTTCACTTAGAGGCTAACACTTGCAATCTCCAGTGAGCATTACACAGAGCAGTGTTTTTAATCCACTCTACAAAACAAGGAGCAAGCCCTAACCTCTGCCTACCATGCAGTAAAATCTGTATAAAACTGATCCTACTGCTACTCAAGGTGCCAAGGGTTAACAGTGCTTTTGTAGACACTCCTTTCCTTTGCTGAGCCCACTGACACTTTGCTCCAGCCCCAAACAATTAGCAAGGAGTACATTTGGGGGGAACAAATGTAATATAGAGATCAACTTTAAAAAAAAAAAAAATTAAGAAATTTTCCTAATCCGTTTTACAGTTTGACTAATACCAGCTTGTTAACTCAGGCATGTCTCACAGTTTCTGAGACAGATGGATTTTGGGGTTCTTTTGGGGGAGAGCGGGTTGGCTTGATTTTTTTTTTCTTCCAGGAAAGTCTTTTCAAAGTGCAATCAACTTTGTCCTTTGTTGGTTGCAAGGGTTATACCTGGCCATAAAAAACTTTATTCAAACATTGTGTCCTTTAATCCGCATGAAGCAATTTATCCAAATACTAATTCAAAAACAAATCTGTGACTTAGCAAAATTAGATTTAAAGCATTTGCATCTTGCTGTTCTCTAGAACCGAAAGGAGAATTCCTTATCAGAGATGGAAACAAACAAAAAGAACTCCAACAAACAAAAACAAAAGAAAACCCCCTGAAAGTGTACTCTGATGCTTCTAGCATGGAACTCTGCCCTACAGAAATCATAAGAAATGTACAATGTACAGAAGATCCATCTTTTGCTATTCCTAGAGTCACAGGGGGGCAAAAGAAGCTGGAAGAGTGGAGGAAACCAAACATTCCACAAAATATGCAGGCTACAACCTTCACACCACGTCAACTTCATTAATTTAAGTAATCTTCAACATTTTAATGGAGTGATTAACTGGCACGTCAACCACATCAGTCATGTCACCAAGTAGCAAAGTATATTTTAACTTAATTCATTATAAATGTCTTGCTTCCAAGTGAGAAATGGGGATCAAAAACTCACCTGATGGGATATATAAAATTCAGAAATGTCAAGCCCCATTCCTTGTGAAGAAAGCAGCCCAAGAGCTACGGCTTCATGCTTGTCTCTAACCCTTATGAGACACAAATGGCAAACTTTGCTGTGCACCACAAATGGTGGCAATAAAAAGTACCACAGAATGGACATTTTTAAAACAAGCTAAAAAACCTATAGTGGCCAATGCTGAAACTTATTGACAGATAAAGTTAA
This sequence comes from Illadopsis cleaveri, assembly GCA_013399915.1. Classification (NCBI taxonomy): domain Eukaryota; kingdom Metazoa; phylum Chordata; class Aves; order Passeriformes; family Timaliidae; genus Illadopsis; species Illadopsis cleaveri. The sequence continues at coordinate 224,761 of VXBB01005860.1, forward strand.
TCCCCAAGACGTTTGGAAGACTGAACGGGTAATTCAGATGAGGGAAAGCACAGAAAATTCCAAAATGTACAAAACAGAACCTCAGCTACCCTTGGAATGTTCGCACACATTTCCTAAAGAAGGTGGAGTCACTCTAAGTACATCATTAACTCATTAACAAGCTTATTCTACCTATTAAACCCATTAAATCCTCCATACCATCTGAGATCAGCCTATCTATAGCTTTGTACCAGAGATAAGGACAGGCTCAATTCACAACCCTCACAGCATCCTCCTGCCTGAACACTTTGATAGCACAGAAGCCTGTACATGTACCAGTGAGCCACAAAAGAAATAGTTGCAGCCAGACTGATGCCCTGTTTCTGCTCAGCAGGTTTGCTGGGGCATGCTGAAGAAAATACAGAAATTCTAGTTCTTCAGTTAGGCCAGGCAGGGCTGGTTGATGGATCTCCAAACTTCACCACACAGTTTAAGCGTGCCAGGTCTCAGGTAAATCATTTATTTCGCTGGAACAAACCAAGCAAAGAATGTTTTTCCTGCTTCTTTTCATCTTCACTCCTTTGTTACATTGCAGACCCCCATGGGTTCAGGGTACAGAGAGACCCAGCACAGTTACAGACACAAATATCAATTGCTTTGGGATGGCTAAAGGTGCTGTGTTCTCACAGCTGGCAATTCTCTCAATTATGCAGAAATTACCCCATGTTTGCACTAATGAAAAAAGGTTGGATTCTTTCCACATGAACACTAAGCTGTATCTTCAGATGAAGGTGACAATTACTGAAACAAAAAGCCACAGCCATATTATGGAACTCCATGCTGCCTGTATTTGCATCCCTGGAATTTGACCAGGTTTGGAGCTGGAGAACAAAAGAATCTCTGTGTGAATCACAGAAGGTGTTACTGAAAATCTGATGATAAAGCTCATGCTTTGAAGTTTTATAATTTTGGCTGCAGATCCAATTACACATCAGCATCCAAATAATTAGGTGCTTATCCTAATCAAAGCAGTATTTTCAGAATTTCTATCTTATCCTGCAACCTCTGGTGCCTTCTTGGTGCTCTAAGCAGCCTCATCCCCAGGTGAAATTAAAAGGACAAAAGGATCCTTTGCAGCATTAGGGACATCATCAGATCACCTGCTGCTTGTTAAGGCAGAATCACAGCTTATGCTTTCCCAATGTTTTGACTCATAAATTGTTTCTGCTCAGTGAACCTGCTCCAACTAAAAAGACACCAGGACATAAGTAGCCCATATCTGCTCACTGGGGAGGTGAAAGAATGAAGTTTCAGTTCCATTCTGAATCTTGCTTACTGGTGGTAGCTGGTGAGTCAGAGGTCTGGCCCAACAACCTTGACTGGAAATTGCCTCTCTCTGCACCAAGAGCTACCTCTGAATGATTACATGACAGGCACTGGCTCTAGCAAATTGGGATTTCCTGCCAGGAAGTGATTTTGTGGGAAGACCTCATAACTCTCACACAAATTCCCTAAGCCACCTTGCACTACAAAACTGAACTGACCTGGTCTGGTTTTGCACCGTTCTGTACCTAACACAGTTTTGTGCATGTGAACTAAACTCTGAAAGTGTTAGGTAATGAATGGGTGGGGAATATTGGTCATGGACAGATGTCAGCAACAATATTTCTGGATTTTATTTAACACATTTTTACAGAAAATATTAAAGCAGGATACACAATAAGAATGCTAATGTAGTACCAGAGTTTTTACATGCAATTAGATACACAAATCATTCAACACTGAGATGTAAACTCACACCCAAATTTGGTTCTGCTGTCAAGTGCTGTCATTTGCCCCATCTCTAATTCCAATAAATACATGACTGAGGGGAGGGAGCTGCATCACAATGAGTAAAATCTTTAGTTTTGCTCTCCCTGCTTAACGTATTTCTCACTGACTGCTGGAGATACTTAAATCCCTGCAGAGTGCAGGAAGTGCCCACTCCATGGCAATGGGTTTGGAGAACTCCAAGGAACAGACTGACATGTCCCTGAGGATTTTTTGCACACATGGGCCTTTTTAGGTCCCTTGGTCTGTGCCCACTGGAGTGGCTTGCTGTGAGCACTCCCATGAGACCACAGAGCTGCTTCTGGCAGCTCATGGTGGCTGACCCTGTGCACGAGCCAGGAGTGGGAGCAAGCCATGCAGGGCATGTTTATCAGGTGCCCCTGAGAACATGCTGGAAATGAAATGTAGCTGGCTGAGCCCTGGCTAGCACAAACTTCATGGTCTCTCATGAACTTCCTGTGACCCTCTAAGGAACACTGAGCTATTGAAACACAGACTTACTTACCTTTCCTATAGCTGCTGCTGGTTTTTTTGAAGCAGTTTTTCCTGTAAGCTGAAGTGGTTTTTTATTTAGACTGACTCACTAATGCTGATGGTGCCTAATATTCAGGTTAACTGTACCTCTAAAAAGGCGTTTTTCACATTTTATTACAAACCATTGCTCTGAAAAATAGAAGTTGTAATGTTCTAGACAGGCAAACAAAGTTACTGTGAAATTAAGAGGTTTTTTCTAGGGCTACCTAGGGGGATTGACATAATCCTTTTTTGTATCAGCCAAAGATCTTAAAGTAAATGTTTTAAATGTTAGCAAATACTAACTTCTCACTGAATGCCTATAAAACCCAAAACCCATAAAAACCAAAAATGCGTCTCCATCAGGGTACTTCAGATTTATCCATGCACATCCATGTGTGCAACAACCCTGCCTGTACAAATCACTTCCATTTAGAGCAATTAAGCTGAACGAGGCCGAACTAAACAACTCTGGAATTTAAGGCTTTGGAAGTACAAGTAAAACAAAACAAAACCTGAGCCTACAATCCAGCCACTGTGCAGCCACATTGCACTGCTGGAACAGACTGTTGCTTCCATGAGGGGAATACTGAGTGTGGTAACTCCAAGTTGATGTGGCAGGGCTGAAATGCAGATTGGAACCACAGTGCCGTGAATTTCCCTGCTCAGGCTCTGGCCTCTGCTCAGCACATTTTCCAATATTCCAACGGCACAGAGGCAGCAGGAGCAGCCTGTGCACTAAATCCAGCTGCTCTGGAGCACTGAGCCATCCCTCACCCCAGGATGTGCCTCTCCCTGCTGTCAGCACCCTGCCAAGTGCACCAGGACAGTTCCCACCCTGCCACCCTGGCTAAGCTGAGCTCCAGAGCCCCGGGAGCTTGGCTGGGTCAGGACACAGCCACGAGGGGCCAGAGCCTGTGGTGTGGGGAGGAGAGAGAACAGGCAGGCAGGAACCCACACCTCAGAGGTGTTAGAGCTCCCAGTGTTACAAAACCAGACTTTCTCATCTTCTAATGGGCTGTAGATTTTATTGAAGTTGGTTTCTTTACTTTATTATTATTATTTTCTCACGGTGGAACATTGCATAGTTTGCATCTCCACAATTAGGGAGAGCTGTGGAGTGAATTAATCTCAGCCACTTGTATACACACTTCAGGCTGTAATCCAGAGATAAATGATACTGAGCACTATTGCAGGCACTCCTCAACTAAACTTAATGAGCAGGCATGTAGGAATTAAAGGATTGTGCAGGACCCAGGCACAGACATCTGCATCACTGCTGGAAATCCTGAGTGATCCAAAGGAAAAGTCGCTCATCTAGAGTCACCAACGGGATTGAATAAATGAAATTAAATGACAGATTTCTATCATGATGGTAGTTTGTTGCTTGTTTTTTGGTTTCTTTGCTACAGTATACAAATCACTTAAAGAAGGATAGGAGCACACAACAGATGATCAAACATTTGTCAGTAGCCCCTTCCAAACCTGATTTTGTTCATTCAGACCCTGAGATTTTGTTATAGGACAAAGTCAGTTCCTGAGCAAATATGAGGAACTCGATAGGATCCAGCATATAGATCACTCCAGGTTAGCAAGAAGTTGCTTCTAATCTGGCAAATCACTTAATTCCCGGTTAGTAATTAACACTGCTCTGCTACATACAATACATTTCTGTATATCTGTAAGCACAGAGGAATTTTTACAGAGCACATCACAAATTCTGAACCAGGAGTAACCTGACTGACTGTCTCCATCAGGGAAGAAGGTACCAGCAATGTGCAGCTCTCTAAGGAGCTCATGGATGTATAACACTAACACTTGAAGGGAAGAGAGCAATGGCATGGGTTTTGAAACTACACAATCCAACTTCTTGAGTATTTCAACTCTGAAAACAGAAGGGGAATTTATAATGTTTCTTTCAAATAGTAAATACTTTAAGTAAGTGGAGATTTAGATTTTATCTGAAAATCACTAAGGGACAAGGAAGGCAAAGCAGTGCATACGAATACCAAGACAGCCTTATATCATCCCATTTCTACAAACACACCTAAAAGTAATGGGCATGTAGAGAAAGTCTTCTCAAGTCCTCTCAAGTCCTCCTATTGTGAGGTTTCAGTATAACATTCAGAGGATTCCTTGGTCACCTTCACTGATCCTCTGAGACTGAGCCAAAAAGCTTAAATTCTTCAATTATGCTGGGAAGTTCCAGTCAGTGTCAAGCAAATTATGTAGTTAATAAGGGATATCAATTTGTGCATCCATGTAAGCACTGACCACCCTCTGCTCGTTTTTAATAGTTTCGAGGAGAGCAACTGAGGTCCTGCTGTCTGCTCCTAATATTTAGTCTGTGCTGTGTGCACTGCTCAGAAATACTCACAAGCACCAAAGTAGGACTCTCACTGACTATTATGTAATGCAAAAGCACAAGGGGTTCTTCATAAAAGCACTCAGAGCCCACTCAGCACCTCATCTGTTGAAGACAACCCGAGGGAGAATGGAGCATTACATTCTGCAGGCCCCCTGACAACAATCTGCAATATGAAGGTGCTGAGAGGGAAATAGTACCCCCAGTATGGAGGAGCATTTGGGCATCAGAGCAGCACAGGACAAAAGAACTAACAACTGAAAAACAAAAGGCCTGCTCATTGGAGGCTAAGTACTGGGGCATAAAAATCTATAGTACTGTCAAAGCAAAGGATGTAAAAGATAAACAGATGAAATGCATAAAATGGATCACCTGCATTACAGAGGAACATCAGATTTGTGAAAATACTATTTATCCAAGTATCACAAGGGTGAAGCCCTAGGTAAAAACATGTCAGACTCTCAGGCTTACCCAGAGAGGTTATTTAAGAGGGAGGTTGCCAGGAAGTAACACTGAGGTTGTTCAGCAGCATTCTAGGGCTCACAAGGAGGCAGAAATGGATTCCTGGAGCTCTTACTGCCCAGTAACATCCACCGCATCACCCTGCCCCCAGGGCCAGCTGGTCCTTTCAGAAAACTGTTAACAGAGTTTCCTCTCAGGTGATCTGTTCTGCCTCCAGAGTCCTTTAAACTGGAGTGCCACAGCAACACCTGACATTCTGGGTGTTGGCTTGCAGGTTTGTTTAAACATGACTTAGAGCTTCCTATCTCTTCAAATAAACACCACAGCCCAAAGCCTCCAATTGCACGTTAGGAAATGTTGTGGTCTGAAAAATATAAATTGTTGTGGGTTTCACTAGCTAAAGCCAATAGATTCTCATTTTGCCCAGGCAGCAATACTGAGTTCCAAACTCACCTATCACAGCACCAAAAGCCTGTTTGGATCTATCCAACACATCTTTTCATGGCAATATTACAATGAATCTGATTCTCTTCATAGCAGCATCCAGCATAAACAGGGTATTGGGAATATCAAAATAGGCTCCATGTTCAGACAACAGATGAAGTGAGCCAATACTTATGGGATATATTTAGTATATAGAAAAAAGATGTCTTTGTTAGTGCTTTTTTATTTTAATTAGAGAAAATTGCAATGTATACACCAGTGCTGCAAGGCACTCTACCAAGAGAGCTAACTAAATGTATGAAAATACTTTTACTGAAATAACTTAGGCTGAATTAAATGTTTTGCTACTTTATTTGATTTGGCTTACTGATCATTTAACTGTCACCAAATCCCGAACTTAAGAAGTGACAATGTTTAATGACAATAAGACATTGTAGATCATGTGTTAATGCTGATTAATGCACTTCCCAAGCGTGCTGGAAGCTTTTGGCTTGCCTTGTACCTTACACTGTGCACCCAAGGCATGCATTCATCAGCACTACTGCTCTGTCTGTCATGTCTTATTGCTGAAGTAGTGCACCATTCCCAGAATGTTTGCTTTGAGCCTGCCTCAGTCAATTTACATTACACTGCCCACCCAAACCCACATTTTTGAGGTTCACCCAGCTCGTGATGATCAGGGGCCTGTATGTTTAATAACGTTTTGCTCTGCCAGTCTAATTAACTCCGGCACTGTATCTGCAGTCAGATAAAATGCTCATTTCACACCACATTAATTTTTATCAGCTGAACATTAAGCAACACAAAGCTATCTATGCTTGGTTTAATTTACATACTGACAGAGCTACAAAGAATTACTGCAGTGACTGCAAAGCAAATAAGTAGAACTGGCATCAAACATGGCTTCTTCAAAATGAAATATTGATTTGCAAGGCTGGCATCCCAAAGCGGAAAAGAGGAAAAGAAAGAGAATGAGAAATTACTTTCCCCTGTCGGCACTAGGAAAAAAAAATACACAGTTTGTAACCTGTATTTCCTTAAATGTTATAGCTTGAGAGGGGTATTAAAATTAAAACTTATTCTTCAATTGGCCAAGAAAAGTTAGAGGTGGTGGTAACATTTGTCATGGCTTAGAAAGAAAAGAACAAAGGGGTCAGGAAGGTGGGGAGGGACACGACGACTGTGTTAGAGAATACAACTTTAAAGTCTTTCCTGCTCTTTTCACTGGCTAAATTTAGCTGAGCAGTCCTCTTTTTGTGGACTATGACCACAAGTCAAATTTGAAGGCAGAATGTATGAAAGACCCTGGAATTCTAATATATGAATAAGAACACAGAAGAAAAATTCTGGGAGCCTGGGATTTTATTCAGAGTCTAGCAGTGACCCTTCAGTGCTGTTTAAAAGCATCAGTGACCCCACAGTAGCCAGAATAGTAAGTGTTCATATGAGTTAATCTGAACACATAAAAGCTGGCCACGTACATCAATGCTTTTCCAGAATGTTGCACCACAGTAGTGAGGTGAAGACCTTAGCTCCAAAAATAAACTATCCTGTCTCTGCTCAACTGGCCAAAGTCAAACCTTCACTAAAGCTAATTATGAATTGCACACCACTTAACTGTTACAGAATACATCTTCCCTTGGGCTTTATCTAGTCTTCTGTTGGAGGTTAAAAAAAAAATTAGCAAGTTCAACTGGGCTGCATTGCAAAAATCTCACAGACATTTAAAAAATGAGCAAAATGAATATCGTAGCAATCTGCCACTTCTGCATGATGTTAACGTCATCTTTTCAGTCCTGGAGTTAGTGTGTGCCACTGAGAGATCCTCTAATGCTTTTTTCCTCATTCCTCAGCCACCCTAAACATTAAGGAATGATGCTTCAGTAGCAGGAACGGTTCCACTCCCAAAAGTGCAGGAGGTCATCAGCACAAGGAAGACAACTCACAGCTCCTAGAAGAGGACTGAATAGCTCATATTCAGTGCTCCTCTCCTGAGGAAATATGTCCAGGAAAATACTCTGTAAAGCCTCAAGAGCGTTCTTGAGCTTTATTTGGTTTGTGAAAAGCTACCATTTGGGCCCTGTTCAGCTCCACGGTTTTCTGGCTGCCTGAGGAACTGCCCTTGGCACTGATATAGTTAAAAGTCTGTGTGACATTTGAAATGTTCCCTGTCCCTGTCTCTTCCTGGGCTTCCTTGCCCCTGCCTCTAAGTGAGCAGAAGAGTAGATCTACATTGGACAGGGAAATCATGGAATTGTTCCCTGAGGAAATTGGCTACTGCTGTGAAATTTTCCTTTGCTGTCGAAGTCACCTTTATGAGGAGCTCTTTTCTCTTCAAAGAGCAAATACAGTTAATAAGCTCCTACCTAGAAGCACTAATATTCAGCTTGACTGGTAAGTGAAAAATAATTTCAAAACAGGACATGGTATTATAGCTATTTCTATTGACAGCAGCACAGTTTATTATTGTATTCCAGCTATTTTGGGAAACAAGTCAACTTAAAATGTTGTATTAATTATTTACAAAATACTGACATAAATGAAATGAAGATTTGACTGAAATAATAGTTCAGTGCTTCACTCTGCCTTCTTAATGAACGTAACAGGGAACTGCTGAATAATTTTCTGCTTACTCTACCACAATCCTTCCTTCTCCTTCCCCTGTAAAACAGACCATCAAAAAAAACACCTCAGGCTCAGACATCTCTGAATCTTGGACAGGTCAAACAGCATAATCAAATCTAGATTCCATCTACAGCTAATGCTGGGGAACTCTTTGGTTTATCTTTACAGAACACTCCTTCAACATATGTTACAGTCAGTGTCTCAGGGCACGCTCATTTTATTTTCAGCTGTGCTTTGAAATATGAGAAGGAAAATGGCCCTGAAATACCATTCTAACTAAAATCAGTCATTGTTTTGGAGTAACTACAATACAAAGAGTATTGACCCTTTCTGACTTCCTTGTCAGATTACGTGCTGGCAGTTTTCTAAAACATTAAGTCAGTCAGAGCCCAAAGGATAACATGACTTCTAATTCAAGGTAACTGGAATAAAGAAAAGAGAAGAGAGGCTGATTAATTAGAACTGTATAGTGAACTAATTTGCATCCCTATTCTCACTGGTTTTCTAAAAAGAGAATCAACGTGTGTTTGTGCCTCACATCATCTGGCTCTTTCCCACATTAAAAATGACAGGTTTTGCAAGTGAAAAAAAAAAAAAATCCTATAAAAAGGTATATTTCCTATTGGGACACAGATGATTTTCACTGAAGTAAAATTTCCTTCATCACTAGCGAGTTTGGGATAAGAAGCATGGAAATTTTTTTTCTTGGATTTCTTCCAAGAACTAGCAGGACTTCCAGGACTGCTGTTACAGAAAATTTGAGAGATTAATCTAAATTATTTCATGCATCCTGCCACCACATCATCTGTCATGTCACCACTTCTGCCCAGCACACAGAGCAGTGTAACCCCTCCTTGCAACCAAAGGCTCACCTGTGCCTGAGCTGGGAACCTGGCAGCATAGAAATGATGCGATTGTGCACCTTCCCACCATCCCTCCTCTCTTTTGCAGCCACAAAAAGGAAATCCGTAACAACTCTCCCTAGAGAGCAGCAGGGCAAATAAGGGATAGACCAAGGAATCTCTGCCTTGTTTCCGTGTTCCCAGCACAAGAAGATGCAGAAACCAGTGAGTCATCACACTGAATTTTCCATTCAAGACTGCTGAAATGAGAGGGCTCCCAGCTGCACAGCAACACCATGGGCTCACTTGGAGGAGATCCCTCTCAATCCATCCACATTTCTGTTTCAAATCACGTTTTTACAGCGCTGAAATTTTACCAGTAATCCCAGCTGCTTTACTGAAGTGTTTTGGAGGTCCAAAGATCCTCATAAATTTCCTTTAGCGTTTAAGGCTACTTTAACTCATTTGAACTGAAGTGCCTCTGATACTTGGAAATAAATCTCACTTTACGACTTGGAAAGACCTGGGCAAATATTAGCCAGTGAAGTCCCCTGTGACTTCCTGCCTCAAAAAGTGATATGATAGCCTGCAAGAGCAATCAAACTGAACCTTAACACTGCTTCACATCTGCCTAAATGCAGAGGTGGCAAGAGTGGTCCTATGGTGCACTATGGTCCACTGTCTCTGCAACAACCAACTAGTCAAAACTTTTTTTTTTCTTTTCTTTTCTCTTTAATTTTGCTAACCAAAAGGCTGTTTTTCAAACTAAGACAAGAAGTGCTATGAACTTCCACCCTAAAGTGCTCCCCATTCTGTGTAATACTGGGGGGTGGTTTGTACAATATTACTTTCTGCCTTTCTTAGAAGGGGGAACCTAATTTCACTCTCTGTACATATCTAATGTGAAAATGAAGAGATTCCTTTTCATCACCCCATTCCATCCAACTTTTTTTTCCTGGGACTCTGCTTTTGCCAGCACTTCGTGTAGGCTCTGTCTTTGGGAAGTGAAGTCAGTAGTTTATTGCTATGCAGGCTTCAGGAGTGGAACGTCACTGGCTGAGAGGGAGCAAGTATTGGACTTGACAGTTTGGATGCTGCTTCCTTTCTCAAAGATGACTTTTTTGACAGCACCAGAAAGCTTTGTCTGTTTTCAAACTCTAAGATATGACAGGGATTCAAAAGGCAGGATAAGACAGACCATGCCAGGTCAGTGTTTTTTGTCTACACAAGCTTACGGTCTCTTTGAATTTATAAACTAGTAGAGGAGAAGATGCTGGGGAAAAGGAGGGGGAAGAGTATCTCAAATGCTTGCAAAAGGTCTGCTCTGCTCAGCCAAACCCTGATGTATTCAAGAGGAACCACATAGCCTTTGTTGAGCTATACATCCCATACTTAATTGAGAAATGATTCCTAATAAGTCCTGGAGAGCTACAGGTCTTTCTATCCCTCAGATGGGAAACAATCATATCTCACGGCAACTCATTATGTATTCTTTTTGTACCATGAGTTGTTTTAAAACCGTGAAATTAGTTCTGGCAGAGTGTACAGAGAAACACCCATGAGATGAGACTGAACGAGTTATGTAAGGTTTCCACACATTCCTCCTGAAAGTTAACTCTTCATGGCTACAAGTCAGCTCTTTTAGATGAAGAAATATTCACCTAGTATATAAAGCAGACAGCTTTTTTCTTCTCTCCCTGACATTCTGTCTATCCAAAATCTCCATAATTACGTTTAGCACAGAAACCTCCTTTCTCCACTGTTTCTTTGATACTTACCACAAAATATAATTTATCAACTGATTTACAATATTTATAAATTCGTTGAGCTGGAGCTGCCCGTGGTGCCAGGTAAACTGACCCTTCTGTGTGGTATATTGCAAACTTTCCAAATGTATCAGGATCATTAATATGTAAGTTGTTATACAGGAGCCCGAGTGCCAGAACACAAGATCAATGGGCTGATTTGCCCAGTGGGTTGGACTCCCTAACCTGGATACCTTGGACCTCCCAGCAAGGATCACAAGCCTTTCCAAAGCCTATTGCCACTCTGTTAGTGAGCTTTCAGCCTCGCTAGGAAGAGTATTAGCCTTGGAATGATAGCAGGACATTTTTTGGTAGATGTCAGTCAGTGAACTGAAAGCTCTTGAAGATGGAATTCTTCTCTTGTCCTGCTCAGCCTGGAGAGCCACAACAGCTGGGGTCAGGTTAATGGCACTGCTCAACAAATGCACACTTAGAGCTGGGAAGAGATTCCTTGTGCTCTCCTGCCAGGGGGATAGAGGGTCAGGAAACTAAGGCAGAACTGGAGTTCAGCTTTGAGAGCCATGGATGAGGTCAGGACAGAGCTGCAGCTCAAGGTACAGGTAAAACAGGATCATTTGTCACTCTCCTCTCAGAGTCCACTGCTGACTAAACCAACAAGCCTGCCTGTGATACACAGTCTGCAGAGAGAGAGGGAGGAATTAATGAAACTGAGTGTCAGGACACAGCAGCGTCCATTTAAAAGCACATACTGCAAACTCAACCTTGAATTGCAAGTACACTCCTAATTGCTCAGTATGAAAAAAAAAAATCACAGGAAACTTGCAGTGAAAGCTTTAATTTGTTAAATTAATGTTGAAAAGATTCTGTGTAAAGTCCTCACTGCTTGCTAAGCCTTTATGAGTGCAATCTAATGAAAGAATTGCCTTTGCAGACCTGCTGAAGAACAGGCTATTTAAAATCAACCTTCTTTTAGCATTTAAAACATAAAAACATAGCAGAATTTTTAAAAACCCAAACAAATAAACCAAACAGAACCTCCCACCACAACATAAGCACTTCAGTAGCTAGATTCAGGAGCTGAGATAAATACAAGTAATAAATATTCATTACATCGCAGAAGATGACCATCCCTTTTGAAAAAAAAAAAAATTAAAAATCTGCATGTTACACGCATCTTAACTCTTGAAATTTCTTAAGTTTCCAGGATAAAATGGCCTCATTTAAGGCCATGTGATGCTAATGAAAGAAAAACAGTAAATTTGCATTTTAATTCTAACAATCTTCTGTTGACACACTCTGTTACATACATAATGAAGAACAGAAGACAGACACTTCCTGTTAACTGATGGGAATTGGAGTTCTGAATGTTATACAAATGGCAAGAGGAAAAAAGTTTCATTGGCTGGTTCTAAAACTCAATTAGGCCATTAAAAGAGGAAACAATTAAAGTCACCTAAACATTTCTCAAAGTAAATGGTACCCTGGAGTTCAGCAAAACTGTAGGGCTGTTCCCAAACATCTTCTTTTCCTCTCTTTAAATGTTACGGAAAATCGCTCTGAATATGATGCCAAAATGTAAAACTGAAAAACGCAAAGGATATTAGAACTGTCTGAATTACAGATGTCTCTACAGACTAATAGCATAAAGATGTGAAGCAGGTTGACCTCAAATGTCCTTATTCTCAACCTGTTGGAAGGTCTTTGTTTCTTATGGTTTACTTTTGTGCTTAGGCTGACTGGAAATGATGACAACCATTCACAGAAATCTTATTAAAAGAATCTAAAATTGCTCCTTCATGCACCTGAGCCCACTGCATGTGCTAAAAATCGGTGAGATTGCTAAAATGCTCACCAACTTTTCTCTACAAGGAGAGGAACTGCTGAGCAACAGACACATCCAAATCAATACCCCCAGTGGAATAGGAGAGCTTGTGGCACCAGTAAGCATCTTCCCCCAGCCACTAAAATTTAAAGAACCATTCACTAGCAGCTGATTAAAAAAAAAGAAGGAAAAAAAAAGGAAACAAAAAACCCCTCTAACAACAAACACTTCTGCTGATAAAAAAGGGAAGAGACAGAAAATCTTTCAGGATGTCCTTCCTTGTTTACTACTTCAGACATTGCCACACGAGAGGGCACAAGGAGTGAAGACAGATAAAGGCTTCCAGTGGTGTAATTCAGCTTTAAAGTTACAAAAGAAAAGAACAGCCCATAGTTCTTGGAGTTATTGCATGCTACCTTTATAAAATTCCTGTTATTCCTGTTATTATATAAGGGCCTGTTGCCCTTAACAATGTTTGGTTTATTTTTTTAATGAAAGCATTATCACTAAGGTTTGCAGAAAACTGAGACAGCTGCTTGCCTTTGTTTTAATTGAAACAAAATAAAAAGCTACAAAATTTAATTATTCTCTATTTCTCTGTCCGTTCCAGAGGAGGCCAACACAACTGACCCCTGGGTGCAGTCATGGGCATGACTAGAAATCACTTTTTTGCTCCAATCCATGTTTTAAAGATAGCTCTGACTTGATGCTTCAAAATACTTTTCTGTGTGCCAACTAAACCATGCAAGGACAGAAACTCAGCCTCTCCCTCCAAATCTCTAGGAGGGGAAAGGAATCTCCATACCACTAATGCCTACTGCACTTCAGTAGGGTATTTTTCATAATTTGGTGCTTTCTTTCCAACCAACAGTGACCTGGGGCTGCAGCTCTGAAGGCACAGTAGGCACAGCAATGCATGGCACACACAGCTGTGTCTCACACTGAACAAGGACATCATTGGACAGAGCCCTCCTAAAATGTGCTGAGTCACTGGGAATGTGCTCTGGAACATCCCTGGGTCTGTTTGTTCTCAGTAAAGATTCCCACAGCTTGCCTTGCACTCTCCTTTTCACAGCACCAAATCTGCCCGAGTCCAAGACACATTTGGACAATGCTCTCAGGCAGATGCTGTAATCCCTGGAGTCCTCTGCAGGGCCAGGATTTGGACTCATTGATCCTTGTGGGTTCACTACAATTCAGGATACTCTAATTCCTCATAGCTGCTTTCACTTTGGTAAAACTGAGAGGAGATGAAGTGTCAAATCTTCCAGGAGGGGAGATTTAAACTAATCTCTCCTTGCAAAAAAATGACCAGCAATCCCCTTCTCCTCCCACCATTTGAGCTTCTCTGAGTTTTCTTCTGCATGTGCATTTGGGGGATAGGTGGAACAGGAAGAAACCACTTGCAGTCAAACGAATATTTTTGGCAGAAAGTATTTTTGTCTACTGTGAAAACCAAGACAAGCTTGTGATTTTATCCAAATTATGGTTACTTCAACATAATCTACAGCCTAACGTGTGGGTCCAGCTCATGAGATTCCGACAGGATTCATCCTAACATAGCTAAACTCTACCTCCAACAGCCAAGGGAAGACCCACCATCACATGAATTACTTCATGGCCCAGAGCTAAGTTGACAACAACTCAAAGATACGTCACTCCCAAAGTAGGCAACAGGATCTTCAGTTGTAAATGACCAGCTATTTGTTAGCACAATCCAAGATCCAGTATTACAGCTTATAAAAGTGAATGCAGACCCTCCCCTGTTAAAGCAATCATACCAAAAAAAACCCCAAAACTGTGCAATAACGAGGTAGAAGAATAAGTGACTCCGGAAGCAGAAGACAAAAACATTCTCTATTCCATATGATTCCCTTATTTTTAGGGTAGAAGACCAAAATAAACCACAGCACCTTTTAACGAGAGTGGAAAGCAGCATAATTCATTTACCTTCACTTGCACAAGTATTTCAACTATGACTGTATGGCTCATCTCTAAAGAGCCTGGGGTACAGCCAAAGCATCTTTCAGATGTGTTTTGGTCGATGAAATACTGCTTAGAACACTTTCCTTTTTCTTAGAAAAGTCAAAGCTGTCAGAAGTTTAAATTTTCCACTCTTTCTTTATTTATAAGGCACTTAGGGAAATACCCATTAAGCTGAAAATAGTGCCTAGCTCATTGTATTTTTTCATAAGTTCATCTTCCCTAACCAAAATAATGCAAGTCACCAGAAGCAATCACACTTTGCAAACACAAGACTTTCCACGTTAACAGGGTATTTTCAAGTGGCAATTACAAGTAATGAAAAATTAAGAAAGTACAGTTTGTCCTTTTCCTCTTTGGGCTGCTGTACATTTTAAGCATTTACACGCCCACATTCCCCTAATCGTTATTCAAGACTCTCACACACCTATTAAGGGCAGTGAACACTGCAGTCCTCACACTGGCTTAACTCTGCTGTGTAGGTTATTATCTTGTACTTAAATGTATCAGTAGTTTCAAACTCCATTTTTCTGCCCCTAGAATTTCCCCTCACTCGGAGGAAGGGAGGGGGCATAAGATTGTTTCCTCTCTTTGTTTCTCCGCCTCCCCGCTTTTCTAAAGATACTCCCACACTGTAGAGTTGTCATCCAGTGTTGTATCCCTCTGAAATATGCCCCCGAGTTATGCTTTCATTTACAGTCCTTTACAGAAACAGCTCTCCAGCTGTGACAATACCAGAGGCTCAGTTAACTAATAAATACTTCAGGAATTTAGCTGGGAGATTGATGATCCCTTCACTAAAGTGGAAGATTGAATATAGATGGAGAGCATTCCTCTTTACAATAAAACATGTTTCCCCTAGAGATTTAGACACAGCACACAAAGATTTTTCTCTTCAGTTATGAAGTTATTTATAAGGAATATATTGAGACTTAAAGAAGTTCCTGAGACTTGTTCAGAAAACTACTTTTTTCTCCTTTGTAGGAAGTCAGAAGAAGCCTGACAGCAATCTAATCAAAACATGCAAATGAGGTCAACTTTCTTGAAGAGTTGTAGGATTTCTCCAGAGAAATTTACAGAATGTCCTGGCACAGAGGTATTTTCTTAAGTCGCTGACTTTGTCTTCTGTGCTTCTATACCATTCTATAAGGCCTCCTTGTCAGTTTGTACTCTCTGCTGGCTACACATGCCCCAGCTGGGGAGACTCTTCATTTTTAATTTAATGCTGAACACCTCAAAGGATGGTGAGCTTCAGGAAGCAATGGAATGACAGAATCTTACATTTAGCCTTCAAAAGTAATAATAAAAATAATTTAAATAATACAGTATTCAACAGTCTAACTTAAATGATTTGACTTCATTTAACATCAAGTACAAAACCAAAGCAATTTTTTGTCTCCCTTCTGATTACACTCCACTGCAGTTCATATAGAAGCTGACTTTGCATGCAGATCAGGATGAGAATAAAATAAAATTTTCATTTTCTTGACTGTATTCCTTCTCTTTGCTGTCTGAACCATCCCTTTCCATGGCATTTGGTGAGAGGTTGATGAGCTGAAGAATGTTAAGATCCACGTGCTTGCAATGAGCATTAAGTGAGTTTTACAGAAGCCAGAGATTACCTTGGCTGAGAATTAGAATGAGCATTCGGGAAACCTCCCCTAACCAAAGGAAGGGCTTCTGCTAATAAAAGCAAAACCAGCCAGCACCCTGCCATGCAATGGTTTATACCAGGGACATGTTACCACAAAACATGAAAAATATCTCTGGTTTTCCAGCCCAGTAAAAGCACACAATTCCCTGGATTATAGAAAAGCTTACATGGAATATCAAAACCTTGCATGGAATATCCAACCACCTCATTTTGGTTTCCCACAGGTTGACAAAATGGATTAACACATTAGTCCTCCTGCAGCTTGCATTTACAGCAAACTACCTGCTCAAAGTCTCATTTTCTCAGGTTACACACAGCTTCCTGCTCATCGTGTTCTACTGAAAGAGCATGAGGAGCTCTGGCACCCGGCAATTTGTACAAAACCACACTCCAGCACCCCTCTGCTGCCAGACCACATTGCACTGAGCACTACCACAGAGGGTGGCCCTACTGATAAAGAAAAGCACCAAACTGACCTGAGTATAAGCAATAACAAATGTCAGAGCCCATCAGTGCACAGGGGACAGGGTTTTCAGAAGGGCAGATACAACAAATACTGCCACTTCTATGGAACAGGAACTGATCAAACACAAATATCCCCATGCTATAAATACGGTCTAATGAGGACACTGTTACAATTATGTTTATTATTATATCAGCTATTATCATAGCTGGATTATTAAAATACTCATTAGTAAGGAAATGTAATGGCATCAATACCATTTGCTTATTACTTAGGAAAAGATTGTGATACTGATGCATTTTTAAGATTTCTGTTCATTAAACAGAATTGAGCAAGTGAGTAGTTTTTCTGTAGAATTGTCTAAATATTACATTTAACCCTTCATTTTTTATTACTTTCTATTGCTTACTCTAGAATTGTCCCTGTCTTACAGAAAGTATAAACTTCTGTCTGCTCCTCAATTCACATGCAAATCTGAAGAGGCAGAATTTATCTCCATAAACAAATCTGTAATGATCCTGATGTCTACACACTTACAAAGCAGATGCTCAACATTCCGAGTTGTGCAACTCAAACCGTGCCTGACAAGTGGAAATAGCAGCAGAATACTGATCATGACATCAGGACTATCTGGAGATTTGTTTAATTCCTCCCTTCTCCCACTCCCAAGCTCTCAAAAGGAAAGCCAGGAAAGGAATTCACTCTAGACTTGTACTAGGAGACAAAGCAGTGCAAACTCCCAGCTACAGTGGTGCCAATTACCACCCAGATTAGTGAGGGGCTCTGGTTTGTTAACCCTTAACAGTTCTGACCTGGACACAATCAGCACACAGGTTTTCTAAATCCTGAACCAACTACATCTTCCACAACAGCAGGTTGGTTGGTTGCATTATATTAAAAAGTTAAAAAAAAAAAANCTAAACCTCATTTCGCGTAAACGCTAAATGAAGAATTAAAATGAAGTTGAAATTTTCTCTTTGCTTTACTCTGCCCCCCATTGAGAAGGATGTAAATTATCGAAAACCAGGTGATACTTTCCTGGCACAGCCATGACAACTTTTATAAGAACAGTACCATCTTTTCTTCAGTTACACCACAAGTGCAAGCACTACTCCAGACTTGAATGTTAAGTCATTTAACGCTTACAAGGCTTTCGAGCCACAGCTCAAACGACATTCATCAAACCCCACGCTGCTCTCAGGTTTTACAATGTGATCACCACCCTTGCTTTACAATGGAGAAGCAAGAACTAGGTTCCCCAGTACCAGGCCAGTGGCTTAGCCAAGACCAACACCAGGAATCTGGAAGCACAGGCTCTCTCTCACCAGCACTCCACTCTCTCAGACAATAGGCCACAGGCTCTGACCTCATAAAACCAGAATAAGTTAATGCATCTCCATGGAGTCAGATCCACATCGTGTGAGTACAATCAGAATCAGACACAAAATATTTAATTAGATTTTGCATGTGGATTTTTCAGCCCACAGTGATTTAATACAACTGA
Organism: Illadopsis cleaveri; assembly: GCA_013399915.1. Classification (NCBI taxonomy): domain Eukaryota; kingdom Metazoa; phylum Chordata; class Aves; order Passeriformes; family Timaliidae; genus Illadopsis; species Illadopsis cleaveri. The sequence goes on from VXBB01005860.1 coordinate 243,013, forward strand.
GTCACTCATCCATTACAAAAAGAATAATGCTAACTTCTTATTAAGAGTACAGATTAGAGGTAGTTGAGATGAAAGCTGGGGGCAAGGGGAAAAGTTTGTTTGATTCCTATACAATTCTGATTTTTTCACTGGGTTCATGCCAGTGTGAATGCAAACAGAACAAAGCCCAAGCTAGAAACCCCAAATCCTAAGAGTTGGTTTCTGCAAGTATGGGCTAGCTGGCCTTAACTGCTAAAGCCTCCATGCCAAAGAGTTAAGAGCAGCCCCACTGAATTCAAGGAACTCATCATACACTCAAGTTTTAAGAGCTGAAGATGGAGTGACACTGCTTCATTGACCCTAAAAGCCACCTCACAACCCTAAATTTATATTAGAAAAAAACCAAACAAGCTACAAAAAAAATCCCAAAGACGACGTACAGAAGCTACAATTGCAATGGCCTTTCTGTATCTTCAGATGTCAGCTAATCAATCTCAGCTAGCTAAAGTAAACAGCCACAAAAGCAAAGCACATTTGATCCTGAATGTATTGATTTAGGGATTTCAGCTGTGGTAACAGGTCAATTGTTCCACTAGAAGAGTAAGTGTTCTAGGTGTCAAACTGCATTAAGAACACAGAATACTTCTAGGGAGCCTAGCTAAAAAAAGAGTTACTAAATAACTACATGGAGATCAAACTCAGGAGTTTTACAGCCCAGACTTTTCAGACTATGAATCTTTTAGTTTATGGAAGAGCTTTCAGTCTACATTAACACCTTGAGAATGAAGCCCAGGCTTTCAAATGCACAGAGCTGAATCCTGCAGTTATGATTTAATTAATAAGTTACTTGTGGATTTAGAGCCAAAATGCTTAAGAAAAAGGGGGACAGAAGGAAAGCACAAACAGCTTCCTTCCTCAGTGTGTGCTGGACCCTACTCAGAAATAGAGTGTCTGGAAGCACATTGCCCAGGGCTGGATCTCAGTCAACTGGATTGCTTTAGAATTTTAGGGACTTCTCAATAGCTTAATGAACAGGTCAGAGAAATCCTTGTTCACTTCCACAATCTACCTACCCCAGTGAAACCAGTCATAAATGTTCAACAAAAATTCTGAATAAGCAACAGGACTTCTCCACAGATTTCAAAAAGCTGTCCAAGGCACAGGCACAAAGCCAACCGTGGGGACGGAAACTGAGCATATTTCATTCTTGCTGGATGGCAGAGTTGCCACTGCAACATGTTCTCCTCGTCAGCAGCCCACAGTTCTGGCAGGGTTAACCATGACAGACTCCCTCTTCAGAGTGGGCTACTGTACAGCATCCAGACAGATTTCAGAAGGTTCTTCACTGTACTGAATCAAAAACAGGTTGCCTTTCTTCCCTTTCTGGCACTTCCTTAAATGTGTGACATTGTTCCATTTTAAAATTGTTTTCATCTGATTACTGTTTGTATCCATAGTGCCAAGCAGCAAGCAAACAAAAGAAAACAGGCAGTCCATCACCTAAGCAGAATGCAAGATTGCCTACTTCAGAAAATTGTCCCATCTGACTAGAAAATATAACTGAAAGCCAGTCTTCAGAGGGGAAGGAGAGGTGCTATACTTAAGTTGATTTTGATCTTGTGAAATTTTCTAAGCCCAGAGAAAAACAACTTTATGGAATCATCCAATTCAAACTCCTCCCTCCCCAAAAAACCTGAACTCACCCAGCCAGAACTTCCAACAGTGCCAAAAATTCAAAGAAAAACAAAGAAGGATTAATACCCACAAACAATAGGGAGGCAAGAACCTTATCAAATGTCAACTGATTCATTATTGATCTTAGGCTTTGCAAGTAACAAAGGGAAAAAACAAACTAATTTGTGTGTCTCAGTGGCACTGCAAAGCGCATTTCAACTTAGAGTCCACACATTTCTCCACCCTGCACAGGTATTTGAGTTTGGTTCCTAGGCTGTACCATGCTACTAAAAGGCCTATCAACCTACTGCTGGTGCTTTTGTGTTGGAAGAGCAGTCTGGGATCACAAGCCAAAACTATGGAGCTACAGAAACAAAATCTATCCACTCACATCCATCTGATACGCATAGTGAAAAACACCCAGCAGCTTTCATGGCTTTGCTTCTGTCTTGAAGAAACTTTAAGGGCTTGTTGGCAGTTTAAGGAACACCAGGAAACAGGTGAAATGCATTTTTGTTTCTTCTCTGGCAGGGATACATAGAGAAAAAACTCCTCAGTTCTGATAGTACCTTTATATATTTTCTGCCAAGAAATGAAGGTTGGCACTGTTACTTACAGTGGGAAAACCAGATATGGTTTAGGATTGCTAATTAAATTTTTATGCTACCTTAGCATATACTAAGTTTCATATTTTTACCTCATTGCATAAAAATATCTGAAAATGTAAATCTAGAGCTTCAAAACCTAAAGCATATTAGAAATCCTAATATTTTAAACACACGGGTATTTCAGTTTTAGTATTTCATGTTGCCCTTAAAAAGTTTTTGAACATTGTACAAGACAGTAATCAAAAACTTTCCACGGAATCAAAGGCTAATAAAAATGGATACGTGAGACTACACTCCAATGTGACCTGTGAGCATCTCAGTTTTACCTGAACTCAGATCCTTTGCTTGTCATCCTCACAATCAAAAATACTTCTAGCCAGACATGTGTGAGTACTGAATTTATAGGTTAGCTCCTTTACTTCATCTTAGTCAACAGATCCCAGTCACAGTCTTTGTAAGAATGCCATCTTTGAAAAGAAATGTTAACTTTCAGTTTTCACTGTGACAAGCAGAGTGAAAAACAGGTTCCGGTAAAATGAGAATTGACACAAAGACTTCACTCAGCTCTACAAGTAAATTTAAAACAGAAATAAAGTCTTTCAAAACTTCAATGTGATGGTGCACTCTTACTCACTTTCAGGTGTATGCCTCCTTCCCAGTTTGTTTCCTACCATCAAAAAATAGTGGAAAATTATCAGACTAATTACTTGCAGTGTAATTGTGCAGTTATTTGCTTATCAGAACATTTGAGAATTGCTGCATCTTTTGGTTTATACACAGCAGTAAAAGAAAAAACCAGAAGTACACAACTAACTGCTTTTGACTGAAAACCGACAACGGCCAAGCTGCCAAAATTGTGTTATCCCCAATTTGACTCTAGAAGTGGAATTAAATAACACCAATGGCATGGAAATTTCAATTCATTATCATTTTTTCCTGTGCTGTGAGCATACTGTGATTTGCTAGGACAGTCATCTGTTCAAAATAAGGCTGAATGTCACAGCTTCTTTGATGCTTTTATCTTCATCAACAAAAGCAAAGAGCCAAGTACCACACGTGTCAGAATGGGAAACTTTCACTATCACTTAAGTGACCATTATTACAAGAAGTCTGGGTTCAACTGCTACTAATGCGAATAAGATTAAATCCAAACCAAAAAACTTAAACCCAAAAGCCAAACCCACCACCCAGAAAACTGGTTTTCCCTCATGTGAGTAAATCAGCTGCCTTCAATGTACATTTTATCAACTCTAAAACAGGCTATAGTTTATAGAGTATCGATCAGATAGTTCTTTTTCATGTATGATTCAATGGGTAAAATATAGGAACATCAATGCAATTACCACAGAGATATCACCATCCACAAAGTACTAGTTAGTCTATGAATACAAGCACTTTTTCCTGCTATTTCCCTCAAGCTGGGACAAAATTACTGTCTCTTCCAAGATGTCCAGCATATTTAATACTGATTTCTATTAAAAAGGAGCTTCCTTTTTTGTGCATCTCTAGTGCTTGCCACACTACAAGCTTAGTCTCAATAGACAAAAAAAGCAAAATTTATTAGGTGGGAGCTAAATTACCACTCAGAAACAAACAGCTTTTGTGAAACATTTTATGTTCTGGGGAAAATTTTAAGGCTTGGTAAGCAATTCAACTACTGCTGACTTCATTACCTGAGGAAGAATGCAGGAAATTCTTTCTGTAGGACAATAGTTTGGAGGGGAAAAAAGCAGCAAAGTGGAGAGTGTTTGTAAACTGCAGGAACTTAAACCTTGCTTTTCTATTGACTTTACGTGCGGGGAGAGGCAAACTGCTAAACGAGACTGATTTGCTTCAAGTGTTAAATCATTACCTCACCAACCCTTCTGGTGGTACGGTAAGGATTGGCAGGAGCCCCAGGAGGGCTCTGGAAATGCACAAAGCGATTTTTGCGAGCCCTGAGGTAACGCAGCTCCCGCGGCCCCGGGCAGGGCAAGGCTGAGGGGAACGGCACAAAACTCCAGCTGTTCCCCCAACACCGCAGCCTTGGGATCGCAGGGATTACCTGGGACAAACAGCACATTCCTGCTCCTACACGAGCCTTCGGAATTCTCTGAGCTTCGGCATGTTGCCACCATTTCATCTCCATTGTAACCTAAGCGAGCGGCGATCAGAGTACCGGCATCATCTCCTCAGTGTGAAGCGCACGGGAAGGAGGGTCAGGTTTGCACTCCTCGGGGCTGCCACTGAAATGCCATAATGCACATCAACAGGCACAAGGGACTGCCAACCCTGCCTGTCACATTAGTAGGAGAGGGATTCCTTTGAGAAAACCCCAAACAAAGCAATATTTTCCAACTGACTTCAAAATGTTTGTCACAGAAGCTAATTGTGAGGAATATTAACTTTAATTTTTTTACCGCTGTTTTAATTTTTATTATTATTATTTTGCCTTTGAAGAGATTTCTAAGCGTGACAACAGATTTAGCAGGTACTGCATTTGAATACAGAAAAAAATATGCAAAGCTCCTATATTTCTGTTTGGTATGAGACTCTAAAACCAAAAACCAAGTGTCATAGTGAAACCAGTAACAACATGGTCAGATAAACAGTTTTTTGAGACCAGTCTTTGAGGAAGCTTAGCTGTTTCTACCAGAGTTCCAGCACAATGATGTTGGCATCTAAGTAATGGGGTAAAACGAAAGGCTCTTTGCCCTGCACCCCAAAAGCATCTTCTGACACAAAATAATACTTCAGAGTTTAATGCTGTTCTGCAGGGCTGCACAGCTGATTGCAGGACTCTGCAATGCTGGTACAACTAATGAGCTGCATCTGCACCTTGGCATAATGTGGAGAAGAGCAAGCAACCTAAAAAACTGATTTTAAACTTAGCCACACAAACATTTTATTCATCTGACATGCTAAAATAAGGCTGCCTAAACTTTGTTTCTGCTGCAGTTAAAATTACCATGTAGCTATAGACTGACAGCTTCAGAGAGAGCATGACTGTCACTCCTCAAGGATACAGACTGCACACACCAGGAAGGTAAAATTTTATTGAACTGTTTGTGACTGACAAGCTGACCAGATAGGGTGGGATTTCTTGTTTCTTTTGGGGGTTTTTTGGTTATTCTTTCCCTACAATTACTAAGTATTGCAGGAATCAGGCAGGCTCAGAAAGAGCAGAAGATCCTTTTTTACTATAATCATGTATGGGCAGTGACAATGAGCTGAAAGAAAACAGTAGAAATTTTTGGTTAAGTAGTTAAGCAACAATTTGTCAATGTCAGAAGTATTGTTTTAGATCAGTATTTGCCTTCAGTCTGAAATGGCTTTAAATGTCCTAATTCTCAGCTTCAAGTAAAAGACCACATTTTGGAAGCAAGAACTTTAATGTGATGTACTCATGGTGAAAATATATCCAGGATTGTGCCTGTGCCACCCCCTGACTGCAAAGCACTTCAGAAAATCCAGATGGGATCTGCTCCTTGTCAGTATCTGAGTTCCTGTCTTTAATGAATCAGTTTGCAATGACAACAGAACAGATAAAGGGATGAAAATATGAATCAATTACGATGGTTTTCAAACATTCATCCCTTCCAATATATTTTTTCTCACAACTACAGAACAGAATTCCCACAGATTTAATTATGATGGGGCTCTATTATAAAAGCTGCCACCCACACCTACCCTGAGCTGGGCAGCAGTAAAGCAGTATTGCAAGGGCCATTAGCAGCCTGTGGAAAGCACATAGCAGGACAAGCAAATAGCCAGGGGTTACACAGTCCATGTGCAGCCCTGTGGTGTCCTTACAAACAAAGAGCAAGAGGTTTGCCAGAGAGCTGAAGAAATCATGGCTATCCCATGGCATGGATTAGCTCGGAAATAAGGAAAAAGATTTATGTTTTGATTTGACCAAAGTGCTCTGCCTATATGATGTAAAATTCTCATAAGCTGTTCCATCGAGATTTACACCATGAGTAAGGGGAAATACTCTGCCACTTTCGTGTTCTTCAATTAGGTTGAAAGAGTTGAAGAATGACTAATACTGCAAGATTTCTACTACACCTATTCCCGAATGAGTCCAGCCTAACTTGTGTAGCTTTTGCCCAGAGAGCATTGCTGGTTAGAGGTGTGATTTTTTTTTCCTTGTTAATTTATCCACAGTACTACAGCATCAGAAACTGTAGTACAGAGGCAGTTATAAAAAACACGATGAGTGTTTTTGCTTCTGTTCCTTACTGTATTCAGGGAACTGACAGAAGCTGCACCATCACCGACTCTTACTCATTTTTTCCACTACAAATATTTATCCATAAGCCTGGAACTAATCACCAGAACAAAAATGGTATTTCCCCCCTTGCTTGGGACAGGGGGAGGGCAGAGCAGGGAGCTGCAGCAAGGTAACAAGGGTTGATAAGCACCAGATAATCTGTGGCTTTAAAAACTCTAAGTACAACAAAATCCAAAAAATAGTAGAGAAGACTAAAAACCTCAAAAGGGCAAAAGCAAATGATAATCTGAATAGACAACATATCTAATAAGAAAATCATGAGAGTTTACATCTGAGACACGTGTAAGATCTGCACAACAGGGCTCATTCGTTAAAGTACTGCTGGTGATTAAACCAACTATTTATTTCCACACATCTACAACAGGGACAGATGCAAATCTCTACAACCATCTTGGCAACAAGCTCACAATATCAATGCTTACTGGCATTATCACTTTACTGCCACAGTGACTGAAGAGGGCAGTGAAAGTGATCCCCCAAATTACTCTCACCATTTAAAAAATCTCAAACTCCAAAACAACAAACATTGCCAAGAATAAAACCTCCAAATTAAATCACCCAGAACCAACATCTCTGTCCTGCTTTAGACCAGAAGGTCATTTATACCATGACCCTGGCCACCAGTTTCAGCTCTAAAGTTTAGGTCCTCTCAGCCTCACTCAAAACACACTACAGGTCTCACACCAAAAGTAGCCTCAGCACATTGAACATAAATCAAATAATCTTAAGTGTGGCACAGCTTCAGCCTTTTCACTTGAGTTTCTTTAGTTTCCATAAAGCAAAGTCACAAAATATGAGACATTTCCACACTCTACAAAAGCCTTCAATTCTAATTGGATGAGTTACAACCAGCCACAACAATTTCCCTGTAAAATTTACACCATGTGCTCAGTAGTAATGAATAAAATGAAATTATAATAATTTTTTAAACTAACTAGTAGGAAAAAAAGGAATTGAATAAAATGCTTAAGGCCATTAACCATTCCTTTCCTTGACTGTGAGTGTTGAGCTGACATTCTGGTGGCAATGTGCTGAGATTTGTTGATACCTCTGCCGTATTTCAGCTTCAGGAGATAAAAATCTGTATTTAAACGTGAACCAATCTGGTTCTTTAACTATGGCAAGATTCCAAGCTCCCCCTTCAATGAGGTCTGATGAGAATCAAGCACACTATGTACAGGACAAGGCTGTGTTACAAGCAGAGAGCAGCAATCAATTTAAATGAACTCAAACGTGGACTTCAGTGAAACTCTGACATCTGTAACCACGCTACTTTTGTTGGTTGTAGGCATCATGATATAGGTGAAGTCCCAGATATTCACCACAACCTGAACTGTGTCAGGGCTTTGGTTTTTGGTCAGCTTTGAGCTGATTTATAGAATCATGCAAACCTTTAAATACTGCACTAACAAAACTGGCTCTCTTAGGGTATGTTAAAATTTTGGAGTCAATCTAAGTCCAAAATAAAGAAATAAAAAACTGGAAAAAACTAAGCTCAGATGCAATTTCCACGCTGCCCAGAGGACCAGAAACCAGTGGGTTTTGCTGAATGCAGCTATCAGCCTCCGAAAGCAGACAGATTTTTAACTGTCACACACCCCCACATTTTAGCTTTGCATGTCTGACATCCATATGCAATTGATGTAAGTAATCTCAGTAGCAATCTTGACCACACACAGAAGCACCCACATACTTCTCACACCCACAAACACTTTCTCCCAAAAGCAATTCATGGAACATATAACAATATTATTAAATAAATGTTTAATCATTAAATGCATAGCCCAAAGTTAGTGATGTGGGGAACACTTACTTCTGAAATGAAACATGAGACTAACCAGAAGTGCAGCCAAATAAACTCTTTTGACTAAACAAACTAAAAATGTTATCATTTTGGACAAAATCAAATCCTGAAGTTGTATGGGATTTGCACAGCACGGATTTGTGGTTTTTTCCATTGCATGTGGTGGCACATTGTTCAATCACCTGTTGGTGGACACTGGTGTTTTACACAGCAATCTGAAATGGCAGAACTAAGGGAAGTGTGACAGTTCCTTACACCTCTCCATTTGTGCTTATGTCCCCTCAGCTGTGGCATGCCTGAGGACATGGGGAACAAGTGGTGCAGCAGGACAGGCTGGAAGTGTGGAACAGATCCCTCCTCCCCCTCCTGCTGCACAGACTGGCAATAGGCAGCTCCCAGTGCTCCAAGTGCAGCCCTCCAGGCACAGTTTTATTGGGAGAGAGCTGCTGGAAGGAGGCTCCATGCCCTGGCACCTCAGATATCCACAGGGCTTGTGTACATGGCTCATTTTTACCTAGTGCTTGGCCAGGACTGCACGTGTGCTGCAATAACATTCTTGGGAGATGCCTATGCATGCCACACTTGCAGCAGAAACACAATAAACACAAGAACAACTGTACTATATATTGCTCAATTTGGACTGGAGATACAAATTTTGGTCTCCCATCTGAGGAATTAAACCAATATTTTCAACCCACACATTTTACTGATGGGCTGTCAGTGAACTGACATTTCTACTACTGATTTACTTCCAGTCCTCTCTTTCTCCCTATGGTGTACATGGACTGAATGCTTTGTATCCAGTCACTTTATGGTGTAATTAAAAGATGGAAGGAACTCTAAGGTCCATATAGAAGGCAATTCTCAGAGAAATCCTCTATTTCTTTCAAACGAGTCCACATCCTCCTCCACTACTCCCATTCCCATTATAATCATGCATGAAAAACCTGCAGAAGACTTTACATAAGGAACTACTCAGGACTGGAATATTTAACCCTTCCATTGCAAGAAACCCCCCAGCATTTCTAAACATCTTCTCACACTGTTATTTTCAGACCCAATCTGCATAGAATATTCAGTGCAGTGGCCTTTCTGAGCTAGATCACAGATTTAAGCTTTATGGGTATCTGGAACTCATCTGTTGAGCCAAGAGACTATAACGAGAATGTCAGCTGAAATCTGTGAGACACCTGTTTTCCACATTCCTCTCTGCTCCCTGGAGCAAGCTGTATCAAAAGAAAACAACAATGCTTTATGAACTCCTCTTTCTCCTTTCATGTTTTCTGAGAAGATAAACAGCAGTTCCCTAAAGCCAATGGTTATTGCAGAAGCACAGCAACTGTATTTGACATATATATATATATTTGTATCACAGAACAGCTACAAATGAAAATTCAGAACACTTACCTTACCTACAATTACCAGAAAATTTCACAACCATGCTACAGGAAAATAAACCCAAAGAGGTTGTATGGTCACCCTTTCGTCCCACACAGCAGAAAATGTGAATTAAAACCCTGGGTTTTTACAAAATTTTTCAGCTATTCAAAATATTCAGCTCCAATAATCTGAGCACTTAAATATATGCATAGTGATACATTTTAGATGAATCTGTGCCATCTATGAATATCTTACCAAGATAAGCATATAAAGTAACATGTGCCAATTCTCAAAGGTCACTCAGCATTATTTTAACGAGACTTTCACTGACTTTCCATTCAGTTACTGTACTGGTAAACAGGAACAGGTTGCCCAATGCATTATGTGCACAGGCAGTATGTTCTTCTCATTTCCCAAAATATGTGATAGAAAGCGTGCCTGGGAAAAACATCAACTATCAAGCAAAAAGCATTTTTATACTCAAGGTGACTGTATCAATCTACTTACATAAAGCAATTTAGTAGGATATTTATGATTTAATAAAGGGGCACGTGTGTGTCTTCATTTCCTAAGCACTTAACTCTTTGGTTTAATTTTGCAAACAATCAGAGGCAGTTAAAAAAAATAAGAAAAGTCACTGTGACTCCTCATATCTTTATACTGTCTGAACTATGCCCACTACAGCAGCCTACCTGAACTAATACACTGTAAGTCAGGTTGTCTTGTTTCCCAGCTTGCAGAAATTGATAGTGCTTCTCACTGGAGCTGAATGACTCCTGCTCAGGGTACAGGCACAAGGACAGACACCAGTCCTTGGTGGTGTTTCTTTTGCTTTCCCTTGCTTTCTACTTCCAATACAGTAACAACCAAACCCTTTATGGAGAAGGTCCTTTGTTGAAAGAGTGTCGAACTTTTTCATGGCATAATTAGAAAAAAACCAACCCAGATGCTACAACTGCAATCAAGCTTTAGTTCAGTTGGCATTCTCTGCTTTTCTGGAGACTGGCTGCATAACTTGAAGCCATTACAAAGAGCCTTCAACCACGTGTCCCAACATATTTCCATTCACACATTCAACAGGAACAATTTTCATTAGAATTTCCAAAGCTTCCAAACTAATCTAGTCTATCGAACAATAACCTGGATTCCCTCACAGTTTATCCATCCCATACCCTTGCCTTGTAAACTCAGCAGTCCTCTTATTCCTTAATGAGAGTCCTCCAAAATATTTTCATCACACACAAAACAAGACTGCTTGAAACAAGCGGTGATAACGTCATATTCAGATTCTTTGTAGCGTTCCAAGAAACGCACAGCATGCTCTGGCTTTCATTCTGATGTCTTTAACTGCAGGATCCTCAACTGACTTTCCTTTTCTGTCCCACCTTTCACCCATCAAGGGAAATGAAGATTTCTCCACCAATAAACTTGCTGATGGTGTTTAATAAGTTTGCACTTTGAGTGGGAACTGAGGGCCATCCCTGCACATCAGCACATCAGCTTACCTGTGCAAAGTGCCACAGTGTGCTTCACAGCCTCTTGCAAATGTGTTTGAGATTTTTAATACAAAAGACTAAAGCAAATCATCTTCTTCCTACTGAGGCATATACCTATAAAGAATCAGCTGAAGGCCCCATAACTTCTGATCAGTTTGTGTCTGTAGCTGATTTCTTGACTAAAATGCCGAGAGGATGGTTTGCCCATACTGCAACCTTAATCCACCACAGGTGTGAACAAAAGACGAGAATTCCTTCTAAATCCTGCACACATGGTAGCAATGTAAAAGCAAAATCAGGTCTATTCAGCAAAATGAGTGCCAGGGAAAAACCCTGGATCTTCACTAGAACTGTGTGTCAGCTTGCATCTGTAGCACATGTTGGTCAGCAGGCTGCTACAGCACTTCCAAAGGCAAGGAAAGGGCCTGCCTGTCAGTTCTGCCAAGCCTTTCACTCGGCCTCAGTGCTGACATGCAGGGTTGTGGTTGCCATGTATTGCTATTTACTGCTAATAGAAACAGTGGCATAATCTCAGCATGAAAATGCACAGCAGTTCAGCCACAGACAGCTTGGGACACAGCAAACAAGGGACCCAGCCCAAGGAAGCATCTGTGCAGCACAACGGGCCGAGGCGGGACGACATTCACAGCACAACTGATTTGCAGTCCAGAGCAGAACAAGATGAATACGACTTATTGCTAAGGTAATGGTGAAGCCATTTCAAAATTATTCTCATGCATATGAGGACAGGAACTCTAAAACACTCTAGCATACAACAGAGTCCTGGCACTAAATAACCTCTGGAATAGCTTTTTCACTTTCTCCCAATAAATAATTTCTTTCAGTTTCCATACTACTTTCCACACAGTTCTATAATCCACCACACTGTGATGACTTCCTTCAGTGCCCTTGTGTTGCCATCAAAATTGTCCAAGATTTGTTAAAACGTGAACTCACGTGCTTGCCTATGCAAATTATGTTGTGTGAAGAAATGATGCTACACACAAACTACCAAGTGAGAAATTGACACAAGGAACCCACAAAAAGTCACCATATTTTGCAGCAATTTTTTTTTACAGCCATTCTTTGTAACCATTTACAATGAATTAAATAAAGCCTGCACTAAATAAACACCTGGCTCTGGCAGCACAAATTCTTAAATTGCCTTTAATCCAAAGATGCTACAAATCACACTCACTCCCTGGACTTCTCTGGCACATACATAGGTGTACACATGTGTTGCTGTCTCTTCACAGCATTGGGCCAAACTCATAAGAAACACAACACAAGAGGCCTCAACAGCTTCAAGTGCATCCCATTTTACAGGCCCAAACTCAAGTGAATTTTGATTCAATGGTTCAACTTGTTAAAGACAAGAGGAAGCTGAAGCCAACACAGAATTGTTATTTTCTGCCTTAAACCAGGACTGAAGTCCATCATCATAAGACCCTCTTGTATTGTTCACCTTTATAAATGGGTATCTTGCAGTACCACACACAGATAAACCCCAAACACTTACTCAGTGACATACCACATTTCCTTAATAAGAGCAGTACAACACATATATAAGTCTAATATAATGAAAATGGTTATAAAATAAAAAACCCAACCATTGTATTTTCTGCTCTGAGTACAAAAAAATCTCAGGGGAAAAAAATGCAGGTGAAAGACGGGAATGGGGGAGAGAGAAAATATTTCTAGGTTCCTTAAAACAACTGAGAAAAGCTGTTTATATGTAAATATGCTTCTAAAATGCTGTAACTGCTTTTTGTCTGTACAGCAGCTCAAACTGCTCAGTCTGGAGACATTAACCATTGCAAGGTACATTCACATTTTGCTCTGCTCTACATCACACCTCATCCTTGCAGGCTCTGCTCTCCTTTTACTCTTGCTTTGGTTGTCTCTCCAGAGAAGGAGAGCAGGCTGTAAAGGGTAACCACAGCAGGTACTCAGTAGTAATAACTGGCATATCTGAAGTTCAGCAATTTGTTTTTCAACTTAGTAGCAAACCAGTGGCACCAATGTGTTTCCACTTAACTTGGACATCTTACATTAGATCTAGAACAAGCTACTCCATTACAGGGAGACCTTAAGCTACACAGTAAGAATTCAGAATTTTTTTCTCTGTGTTGATTTCTGTCTATTTCTGATATTAAGAATGAGGCATTTGTGTAGAAGTAAGCCTGGCAAAGTAATGTATTCAGAGCTACAGTCACAGGCTCTGCTAATAATGATAAACAATGGTGGAATATCCTCCATATGAAGGGTCGTACCACTCTCACAGGAGTCATCTGTGTCTTTTCAAAAACCTTTTCAGGAAAGTCTTTAGCACCTGATTTATGCACAAAAATGAAACTATGTCCAAAATACAAAGATATAAATGACCCACAGTCTGCCTGTTGGAGTCTATTAAGAAAAATATAATGTACAGCAGGACAGAAAATTCTCACCCAGTTGCTGTCGAAATATTTATACAGCAGATCCTCACAGAATTATCTTTTCACCACTCCATGTGGGAATACAAATCCCTTAAATTTAATGATGCTCTTGGTACCAATTGTCAGGGGATACATATGCATAAATAGTGTATAAATAACAGTCATGTTCAAATTCTAGGAACTGCAGATATACACTTTGCTTGCATTTTTTTTTAACCAGTTTTAAGCAACATCACAGAAAGCTCATACTAAATCTATGTTAATATCATGCTCAAGATCTAGAAAATTGGGATAAGGAAAAACTTACCTCTTAATCATTATGCTGGCACTCAAAATCACAGTAAACTTTTTAACTGCTATGGTCCTCTAAGAAACATTCAAAACAATGGGAAATCTGCACACACTGACCATTTACTAAAGCATAACAAGCTGAGTTATGATCTCTATTTCTACTTTAACACAAGATTTCATGGCTTTGGACAGCTTTGTCTCAATCCTGAACTTTTTTCTTTTTTTTTTTTTTTAATTATAAGAAATACCTTTAGGATTAAAACAAAGCATGGATTTGTTTGATCAGACAGATTACTGCCTGAGCTCCTGAAAATGACTGTTGAAGCAAAACATTTACACTATTAGAAATTAATAATACAACTCATCTATAATCTATTATTGAGTGCTTGAAGAATAGTTTGTACTCAAGTGGACAGAAATTCTCTCTGCAGTCCATTTATTGCAGAAGAAAAATTTAAGAGTAGTGTCACATTTTGAAAAATGTTATTTTATTGGCTGTAATTTTTCATGGTACCTGTGGGGACTGGATGACAGCTCAACACTGCAATTGTCCTTCATGTTGATATCCTTTTTTTAGTTGAGACTACCCTGGGAATACACTAGAAGTGATTTATTTGTCCCTGGACCTGTAAAAGGTTTCAGGAAGGTGGAAATGGTTGCACGGCTAGTTGAGAAGAAATAAGAAATGAGCCCAGCACACTTACTTAGGCAGGAAACTAACAACCAGCAGGGAATATTTAATCACTTCACATTACAACTAAGCAAGGCTTCTGATGGCTCATCCCCTGCTTGCAGTGCAGCAGTCAGGCAGCCCAGCAGCAGCCCTCTGCTGCACGGTAATGAGAGATCCTTTGGCACCTCCTTTCCATTGTCATCCTCAGCAGCCAAACCTGGAACCCTGTGCTGCACCTGCTGCTGGCACCCATTCCCCAAATGGAGCCACCCTCCCAAGCTAGATTTGACTTAAGGAGTAGCATTCAATGTTCTCTACCAATGGCTCCTGTTTTAACAAATCAGCTGGTTTTAAGATGGATACTTGCACTTTTTACCATCCATACAGCCCAGCTGTGTTCTGCAGCTCTATTGGACTTGCTGACTACTGAGTCAACAAGAACAACAGCTGGCATTCCCTCAGAGTAGGTGACAACAATAAGAGAGGCTAAAGCCATATTGGAGCTTTGTAACAGTATCATATTCATCAGACATCCTCCAGAAAGCAGGTGTTTGCTTAAAGAAAAAAGGAGATATGCCTTTAATTTAAGTAGGCCAAGTTTTATTACTATTTAATGAAATTCAGCCTTTTGGAATAGCACATTTCAAAAGCACCCAGACAGCACTCTGCAGTTTAGCTCAGGCTGGAGACTGGGGGCTGAGAAGGATCGAGGCAGTCTGTCTAGACACAACCAAAGGCAGCATCAGAACTTTGCTCTGCAAATTATAATGGTAGAAAACTCTCATTTGGTTTGATTCTCAGCAGATAACTTGCTAACAAGAGTAATTATAACCAACTGTTAGCAACAAGACAAAGAAATAGAACAAGTTCCACAGAATTTCCTGCTTTTGGGTTGTTCAATTTATTGCACCATACCTACACAAGGAAATTGTCTACTATACAGGCCTCATGCACCATCCTTCTCCCTCTCAAGCCCAGTTATTACAACCTGGACTACCCCAGCAAAGCATTCCCAATGGCATTGCTGCTATTTAAATACTCTTAACATGAGCTATGCAGTGCCCCTTAGAAACATGCAGGTTTGGAAAGAATGCATTGAGATCAGCAGTGCTCACGGCATGCTTTAAACTGAAAAAAAAGAAAAGAAAACAGAATGTCTGAAAAGTCCAAATACCACATGCAAATTTCAGCTCCCAGGCTCCACCTCATAGTGCTGCACGGTGTAGCACCTCTAATATATATATAAATGAATTCTAATGTGTTGTGAAGCATAGCTAATCATTGCACTTGTAACACCTTCAGCTGAAATGTGGCCGTGCTGTATTCCTGGCATGGAGCAATCACAGATATGCAAACACGGCCTCCTTCAGCCAGGCAGAGAGGGGGCCCCCTGCAGCACCACAGAACATCACACCCACGACAACACGAGGCCCTGCCCCATCACGGCTCACACCAATCTGTTATCAACAGAGAATTGGACATCATTTGCAGAAAAAGGACATCAGATTTTGTCCATGCTGAAAATTATGTTCTTGTGCAACAACAAATCAAGTTATACCCTATTTGCAATATGCTGTCATTTGTTTGTCCAAACTTGTTACATTGGATGATTACTCAAGAGTTATTTTCAAAATACATTTCAAATGTCAGCAAACATGAACTTACTCCCTTCTTGGTTCACAACTTTTTCAAGTAATTGAATTAATTTTCTACTTCAAGTTTCTATTTATGCAGGGAGAAATAAGTCTTTATTCTGAGCTACAATGAAATCATCTTTTCTCATAAAATCTTTTCAGATGGAGCCTTCAGCACTCAGAAATTACAAAGTCTACTAAACCACTAAGAGAATAACAAACTAGTTATCAAGGTAATGGATTTGTGATGCCTATTTGAAGTACATAAATCATAGGATACTGATAGAGAATATTATTAGGTTTTGTTTGGGTTTTGCTTCTAACATTCAGGGCTACTGTCACAAAAAGGAAAGCACAGCTCTGTGACCAGGACGTTGTACAAGAACACAGTATTTCCATTAACTTCTCCCTTAATTCAGTAGCTTTACTAGGCAAACTGCTTTGCTGCCATATAATTTTACACTATAAAAACAAAGTGCAGTCACAGACATCCAGAAATGCTCTGTGTTTTAGTCTTTAAAACCAAAACATTAGCACTGTCCTCAGATATGCACTCTGAAATTTTCTTTTCTCCCATACACTTGGACACCTTCAAAATTAGACCAAGGTAATTACATGATTAGACAAGGGAAATAAGCATGTAGTCACTCATTTTAATCTTCAGACTATAATAAAAAAAATTATAAGTCTAGACAGTTTCTGTCAAATTAGCTCTGTAGAAGCAGTTGTTTCCTGCAATTCAAGTTTTATTAGGCAAAACAAAGCCAGAATGACTTGGACACTGCCACAAACTGATACTTCAAAGATAAAACAAATGGATAAAGAACCACAGGCAGCTCCAGACCTCTAAGGCTCCATGGGCAGAATTTATATCAATTTATCTATAACAGTAACTATTTCTGCCTAGTTGGAGGTTTTGAAGGATTTCTCCAAAAAACATCAGACACAATGTTTAGATGTCAAGATACTGACTATCCTTCTAATAATACTCCCAGGAGCAGTAACTTGTAGGGATGGAACAATTTGGGATGCCTGACAATTCAATAAATATCTTGACAATTTTGGCTCCATCCTGTTTTTATAAGCATAGAGCCCTTGTAGGGGAAAAAAGTTTTTTTGAAACTAAGGGCTGTGAGTTTTGATTCAATATTGTTCAAGGCCACTCAAGCAGATTTCTGGAAGTCTGCTGCTAAGCTTTTGAGCTCAGCTCTCAAGTGCAATGTGCTCTAAATACATGACCTGCATTGAACTGCTGCCCCAGCAAGCTGTAGCTATTATTCACTTCACAATACAAAGTCCACAGCACTTGAAGGTTTGATCTACATGATATATTAAATACTTCTGGAACACTACTTTCTGTAAGAGAGCACAGCCATCCAAACTGTGCACAACACCATTTATCAACTACACCTCACAATGACATTTTTCAAGTCCTCCACCTCTTTTTCACCTAGATACAATTCTTAGGCAGAACATGATAAAACAATTAAAATGTTGTGTGAGATACAAACCTACAGTATTTTCTGTCATTGAAGACTTTCCTTTTAACTCCCATTACGACCTCTGTCCAATGATACCAGCCTTTCTGTGACCTCTGTTATTAATAACTCATGGACTGACTCAATGAGTTGCACATTAATTGTTCATAAAGTGAGGAACAATCTCTAAACAAATGAAACACTACAGTTTGTTTCCAGTGCTTTTGCCCTGATCCCATGTAACCTTACATTTACAAAATGAATTCTGTTAGAGATTAAGGACAGATTTTGTCGTTTCAAACCAAAGCTATGCGTGGCATAAAGTAATCACACAAATCACCTTTCCTCTTTTGTTTTAACTCACAAGACAAATACACATTTTACATCTGATCACAGGACATTTGAGGCCCTCTCAAAACATAGAGAAAATCAAATATTTACTCTTAAATGAATGAAAAAAGATGCTTTCTCAACAAACTGGTATCCTACAGTGGTTCTGTCCAAAGAATATTCATGAGGTAACTGAGCAAAAATCTCTTTGAATCAATTAAGGTACTACAAGTGTCATCAGAATGCTCAAGACTTGCCTTATTTTTCACCATCATGCTGTGAGCACCTGTGACTTGGTGACAACCCATTTATTTGCAGTGCAGGAGACCTGCAAGTTCAAACCTAGCTCTGCATCCCAACTCTCTCAGGACACACCTTCATAAATAACAAGTGTAAGAAGGAGCGAGCCCCTCATCAGCTGCACTTGGTAATAGACTGATGAACACCTCAAACACGAAAAGCAAAGGCACTGAGAAAGGACACAGAAAAAAAGCTTTGTGCATTGAGGGAAAATTAACATTGTTAAAGTTAAAAAAAAACATGGATCAAAAGCTCTTTTTCTGTTCTAGGGGTTTTTTAATGCAGTCCAGGATCAAAAGTCTGACCATAAGGAGGCATTAGAGAAACCCAGTCTTGGGAGAGGAGCAAGGGAGCAGGCAGCTGGAAACCCTGGGAACTGACTCTCATGGCCAGGGGGAGGTCAGGAAAGGCTTCCTCAACTCCTGAGGATCACCTGATTCTCAGAAGGACAAACAGGGAGTGAAAACCAACCTGTGGATTATTGTAAAATCAATAAAGCTCCAATGACAAACTAAAACTAGCACAGGTCTGTGCTGTACATCTTCACAGCCTGTGTGAGTGCAGCTAAAGGCATTTGAAGGATGCAATCCCCCAGTCAGACTAAGTCAGATGCTGAGACCACTGAAAGTCACAGAATTTGGAACACAAACCTACTGCATTGTTTCTCTTGAAGGGCTCTGTAAGCAGCAGAGCCAATGCTCATGGTCATCAGGCATTAACAGCATTTCCTGCTCTGTCTGGACCACACAAGGAACTGATCTATTCCAACTCTGATGCTTTTTCTACACAGCTTTGCTGGCAGATAATACATATCCTTGCATAAGACATGCCAGATAGTTCTCCCTCATAAATTTCCACCATTTTCCCCTGATTTAAAAATATGATGTCACATTTTACCAATGCAGCTACAAGTGTAAGCCTCATCCTTTTGAGCTCTTCCTTCTATAAGATATTTGAAAACTGTGTGACTTTTGGGTCAAATTAGAACAAATGGGTCAAGATTAATTAGTATCACTGGAAGTTACCATGACTAAGCTGGAATCTACTACTTTATTCACACACCAGTGTGGGCTATACCTGGTGGAACTGAGGCCCTGCTTTATTATTAAAATGGGGTATTTCATCTGGTAGGGACAGGGCACACATTTGCTCACGTCCTCCCCATTTCACAGTTGGCTTTTTGAAAATGGCAGCTGTGGCAAGCACAGCTAACAGAGTCAGTCTCTGCATGAAGTGCAATATGCACACACAGCCCTCCCTCTCCTCCACTAAACCTGCTGTGGGCACTTGAACAGACCTTTGTCTGAGGGCAGCTCTCTTCATTTTAGAAGCAAATACCTCTGGAAAGAGAGAGAGGCTACTTCTCCCCCTGCCCTTGACATCATAAACTTTGTCATAAGAATTAGAGAACCCTCCCTGAAGACTCTAAAATGCCAGTTTTTCTTCATAGTTACTTTTCTACTCAAATGTAGGTATTTGCATATCTGTGTTCCAGCTCCACCATGGTAATTTCCATAATAGTTCAGGAACATCTTTTTTCAGAACATTTCCAGAACTGCCAGAAGTGAGAAATACCTGATATTTTACCAGAAGCTCATTCCCTCAAGAGATTTCTAGACAACTTTACCAGAATAAGCTCTGCAAGCTGTCTATTGCAAGGTTTTCTACTCTAACAAAAACTACTGTTCCTTGAAAAGCAGAAAGTGAGAGCAGAATAAAAGTAATGATAACAAAAGCAGAATAGTTCCTTACTTGCCTCTTTGGTGTTAGATAGGTGTGATACAAAGTTTTTACCACAGAAATTATCCTTTATCAGAAATAAAGAAATAACAATCCTTTTTTTCTAAATTAACCCACGTTCTTTGCCAAAAGAAACAGCTATTTACTCTCCAGACCTGAAATTTAAACAGGATAGTATTTGTCACAGCCTTCATCTGTTGGGTCACTGACAAAAACAAGTTGTGAATGTCATTTGGGATATGTAATGGCAGTCGCTTGAATTGTCCCTGAAATGAGAAATTTTTTTCTTAAATTTTTGCAGACTTTAACTATAGAGAGAGGTGCACTTCTTCAGCGTGTCTCTAGCATTACAGCAAAAAATTACACTGCTCCCAAGATACAAACATTACATTTTAATGTTTGATAGAAGTTAATGCAATTTGCCCCTGAAATGGTCTGCTTTGTGCAGCAAGCACAAACTGTTGATTTACACCAAGTACATTCATTAGAATTAAGGAAAACATTTAGAAGCCAATAGCTGAAATAAACTGAAGAGGTTTAGAGGCCAGACTTGCCTTTGAAATATAATTTTCATATCGCTCCAGTATGCTGTTAATATTTGGGTTTGTTCAGATTAGAAGAGGAAAAAACCCAACTGTATTAACACTGGTTACCAGTCACTTGTTTTCTGAAGCAAAGGCAGGACAGGAATCAAATACAAAAATCAAATTAATCAAATACAGCATCAGCTACATAGAGCCTCTAGATCAGGGACGAGACAGTTTGTCAGGAGAACGATGGGAAACCATGGGAATGTGATCCAGGATCTTTTTAGCTAAACAGCATGACAGCTTTTTATTAGACACAGACAATGTTGGTAGTGCAGGCCTGTTATCCTGCATCTTGTGCAAGATGAGCACATGTGCAGAGCCACAGATAAAACCTGGGAAATCTGACACAGCTGAGCTGCTCTCTGTGCATTCTCAGTGCTGTCTCTGATTGTGAAGAGGGACATGAAGTTGGATATTTGAGTTCTTCATAAAAAAAGGAACAAACAACACAGAGGCATTACAAGAAAGCTGGCTTATTCCCCTAACTAACACAGTCACCACAAAACCAGGACTCCCTGGTTACCTGTGCAAAATGTGAGGAATTGGATTGAAATCTAATACTGGGCATTGCTCTGGACACAAGGAAAAGCCTTCCTGCTTAGAAAGGATAACAAAAAATTCAGAGTTCACTGTCAAGAAAGCAAGATGCACTTCCACAAATTGCTGAGCAGGCCACATAACACATTAAATGAAATCCAGATCTAAGTACCCTGTGGGCTAGACAGTGAAATGGAGATCCAGGAAAATCCAAATCTTCCTGCTTTTTCACAGTAAACAATTCAAACTGGCTTTTACTCCCCATTCCTGTATGTACATGAACTTCATTAACAAACATGCATCAAAAAGGTGCTTGAGGACAAATCAGTAATTGCTCTTTTATAACAAATCAGAAGTTACTGAGAAAATCTTCTATAAAGAGAGTCTGTCAAAACAAGTCCCTCAAGGATTAGCAGAAGCTAAATCCTCTGTCAGAGATGCTTTTCTCTCAACAGCAGTAAAAGGGCCTTAGTATCAGAAGATCTTAGAAAATATCCTTTCCTGCTCTCAGAAGGGGTATCTGAACACTGCTGCCTTCTTCAGAAGCACAGATTCTATTTCTTCCCTTTTGTTTTTATACAAGCTCTACTTTTCACAGCAAATACAGCATTTAGCAACTACTAGAGCAACAACATTGATTCATTCCTCATTTCACTGGCGTTATTGTTGGCTAGGACAGTACCTTCAGGAACATTTGCCTAGCATCAATGAAAGGCAATTAACAACACTTCAGCTAGCTACATATTTTCAAATAATAGCCCACATCATGTCTAGGGAATACACAGAGTTAGATTATTTATTTTTTTTTAATGCAGAAAGAGTAGAGAGTGGTCTATGTTAGCCATACAAGTCAATATTTGCTCTTTCAATCTGTAAGAAATTTTTGTGGAAGATTGGTTTTAAATAGTCAGAATCTTGACACATGTCAAAGCCTTTCAAACTCACAGTTTGAGAAATTAATATTTAACATGCTGTCAATGAGGAGCCATCATGTTTATTGTCTTAAAGTAATTTGGACAAGTCTTTTATTTTGACTTGTCACTTGAGCTTACATCACAAAGAGAACGCAGCATCTGTCTCACTCTGAGGGAAATAAACAACTGCCATCGACAGGCACTAGGAACAACACAGGAGTTCTCCCTCCTCAGCAAATGGACCTGCATGTGCCAGCACCAGCACAGCCACACTCACCTCCTGGACTGCAACAGGATGTGTGCTTTTCTCTAATGCTTTTCTGACTGCAGTTTACCAAGCTTCCCTGGATTGTATGCCCTGAGCACAAATCCATAGTGAGACAGAAAATCACTCCCATGTTTAGCTTAGGAACAGACCTTCTTCTTTGCCGATGTTTATGTTTTTCAAATACTGTCCAAACAGTTTCCAGTATCCAATTTCTTTTCACCACAGCAATTCCTTTCCAGAAAAAAAAAAAAAATAAAAGCCTTAGGCTGGCAAATTATGTACCACCACAACTATCAATCAACAGTTGGTGTAACCTAAAAGCAAACAAGGGTTTTGTTTCTATGCCACAAATGGGCCATTAAGAGAAAAAAAAAAAAAAGTGGCTGTTCACTGAATTGAAGCCTTTTTCTTTATCACAGAATTGGCAGTATTTCCTATGTAGAAAGGGAAATCTCATCTTGAAAGCAGCTCCTGCACATGGAGAGGCACCCCAGGCTGCAGCCCAGCAGCCTCCAGAGGCTGCAGTGGCCCTTGGAAAGGAGTGTCACATGGAGTACCCACACAAACACCTGCATTGTCATTGGTTCTGTACCAACCTTCAGCTGCTGGTAAAAACCATACACCTGTAGATGTGATCACACCCTGGCTCATCAAATCAGGCAAACACATGAGACCAACAGATCAACTGCCTGAATTCATGATCCCCACATTAAGTTTCTGCTGGTTTTTCTTTTTTTCCCTAAACACTTCATGCAATGTACTTTTATCATTAATATCTCAGAATGCTCAAGAGAGTCCAAGCTGCAATGCAGAACTTTTCCAATGTAAAGCTCAATACAGAAATAAAAATAACTTATAACTCATTTAACAACAATAACCTACTGCTATTTCTTTTTGTTATAAAAAGACTGTCTATGGGCTGATCACGAACAGGTCACCAAGTTCATCACTTGTGATTAGCTGGCTCCCTTAGCAATTCTGGAACAGATGAATCATATAAAAGACACTCTTAAATCACACACAAATCCTTCTGGTACAAATACTGATGGTATATAACACCAAAACCTTGTCAATAGGAAAAACCAAACTCAAAACTTTAAACCTTGTGGTTTCTGGTTTTCAGCATCTTAAACATGTAACATAAATGTTTTCCCTTGAAAAAAAACCTTGCTTCTGAAGCTCTTGGGAAGACAAACTCAGCTGTACTGACTGGCAAGAGACTGTGAGCAGAACAGCCTCCCCGTGGTCAGTGCCACTCTCACAAGAGGCGTGACAGACAAATTGGACACACAAACCCATCCCTCCTGTCTGACAGAGAACACAAGCATCCAGCTTAAAGCAGCTACCAGGAGCACTGACACTTGAAACATTTTTATAGAATCTCTAAAATGGGAACAGACATCAGGATCTTGGCTGCTCCATCAATCCATACGCTTGAACACCTACTGGATAAAACTGAAGAATTTGCACAAGGTGCTGCCTTAATCCACATACATTAAAGAACCCTTGGCAGCACTGCCTAAGGACTTACTCTAATACAAACTGCAAAGAGTTTACGTGAGCTGAGCTGTTCCATTCATACATATTTTATAATTTTTATTAGGTGATGTCCAATAATAAATCAAATAAATGCTATTAAAAAGTAAACAATATACAGTGTTACAGAGTAATTTTTGCAGCCTAAATTCTACAGCTGTAATCCTTAAACTTCCTGAGATTTTTCCAAGAGATGCAACTAAATGAGCGATTTCTAAGCTGATGAGTTATAGGCATCCTTCTCAAGTCAACGCAATCAACAGGAATGCAAAACTGTCAACTGCAACATTCCAGATTTGTTCTGATTGTAAAGCTGGATGCCAAGCTTCAAAGAGACCCTACCAAAAGCAAAACGCATTTCCTATGTACCCCTCTACTTCCATTCATGCTGTACATGTTACTCCATATTAAGATGTGCTTGTCTTCAGGCCTCCCAAAGGGGAATCAAATTTTAAAAAAATGCTTACAACATTCACTGGTTAAAAATGTTGACAATGTAAATTTTGGCCTGTTGGAAGTTCCAAGTTCTAACTGTTCGGATATTTTATCTTTCCAATAAAAAGCTTCATTGGGAAACCTTATCAGTGGCCTAACTTAGATTCAGAAGTGAGGAGCTCTCCTGAAGGACCTGATTCCTTGAGATGATACTCCATAACATCATATATTTAAAAACCTCACCTTGCACCCTTACCAAGGCAACACAAGGCCCCAAAAGCCACTGGTTGGTTGACTTATCTGAACAGCAAAAGAGTCATTAGCATTCCTCAAAACAGTGACAATTCCTTGGTTAGTCTACCCTAAAAACAAGAAATCAACAGAAAATTCTCCTTGTGTAAGACCATAAGCTGATTCTATGTCTGCAGAATAAATCACAAACTTCAGATATTTTTTTTTGATTCATCACTAAGTTAACATACATCTCAGAACATTTGATAAATAATTTTCTAAAGCATTAATAATTATGGCTTTCCTAACACAGACTTCAAGAGAAAAACCCCACTGTCCTAGATTTGAAACGAAACATCTTGTGCCAGGCAGCGAGTGAGTAAAGCACAGTCAGGCTTCGAATGTGAACCATCCTGTTTGCATCAGCGGGCAGCTCTTCCCTCCCAGCCTCTCTAAATGATACTTTCACTACAGGCTCTGCCCGGATGATGAGCACCTCTGTCCCTGAACTGCCTTGGATCAGGTCCAGCAGCCACCTCAGGAAACTCTCTCAGGCCCCTGTAGCTCTCATCCTACGGGAAGTGCAGAGCCTTTGCTGTGCTCTGCCTCGCGGGAGCACCTCTCAGAGTTCCAGTAAGCTGAGACCATTCTGGAGCCTTCTCACAGCTCAGGCCCCGTGCTGCTGCAGCGTAGGCTGTGCCCTCCTTGAGCAGCACTCGAGTTACTGGCAGAGTGCAAGTGCAGCTTCTTCCCCAGCTGAGCTCGATCTGCCTGCAGGCGGGGAGCAGCACACACAGTCAGCTGCACGGCAAGAATGGGGCACAGAAAAGAATACAAATAAGGATGCAGATAAAGTGAAGCCATAATATAAGAAACTAAGAAATTCAAATAGTTTCCAGAAATTGAACAGAAGAGTCTTATATGAATTCTCATCTCTTTTCTTGAGAAAAATCTCAATAAAATCCTTGACTAAATCCTGATCATTAGTGAGTTCTGAAGCAACAAGTTTATGTACTGAGCAAGAACTTCTGAGTGCATTTCTAAAGCTTCTCAGGAGGGAAAAGCATGGCTTTTACCTAACAAAGCTGTGAACCAAGGCATGCCAGCCTTCACACCACAGATATACTCAGCTAGAGCAATAGCACATAACTGGCATTTACAGACACTCTGAACTCTTGCACCTGCCTTAGAAAACACAGAGGAACATCAAAATTACAAAGTCACAACCTGAAAAATTTAACTCCCAGAAGAAGAAATTCAGAATATCTTTGTTGGTCTAAAAGAGCAACAAATGACGAAAATGCAAAGTATCAGCACTGTAGAAGCAGTGCAGGGACTGGCAGATACTGGTTCTTTTCCTGTGACAGTTAGGATCTTTTACAAGCTGGTTACAAGAGTCTTGTCAGACAGTAACCTTCAGACTCCAGACCAATTTGCAAACAATGTCAGTTGCCTGCTGCCTTAGAGTTCTCCATTTCAGTGCAATAATTCAGGGGTTTGGCACATTATAGAGAGCAAAATTGTCAAGGGACATAAATACTTGTATCAAACAAACCGTCCCATTCCACCGAGTCCATCCTCTGACACACACCAACTGCAGTGCTCTACTTATCACCATTTCCATTTCTGTTCTCATTTACTAGGCTCCCTGTTCACATTTCAGCTACCATTTTTTCATCTCAGTTTACTAAATTTCAAATGGGCCAGGTAACTGTCTAATTTTGGTGATATTTAGGCTCAAAAGAAGGAGGGAGTTAAATAAGAATAAAATTATTTGCATTAATAGGACTGCTGATGCACTGAAGTTATGGAAAGAACTACTACATCACACTAAATATATCTGGAATGAGAAAGTGCTGCACCAGTGGAAAATACATTTTATGGCCTTGGCTTACTTTGGGATTACTAAACCATGGATGCTTTGTACAGTTATTTACACGGTCCCATGATGTAAGAAGCTTTCTATTAAATCTGAGCGGGGAAAGTTCTGGAATAGCAAAGTTAAGTAACACACCCTCAGATACCAGAACATTCCCTTTGTGCAGGGGAAGCTCAGTGCTACCAGACTGAAAGCTCACTGCACAGGGAGTTCAGAAACCTCCTTCAGGTAACAATTGTACCAGATCTTGTCCTCTTAAACAAGTAACTCAGTTCTTTCAGGACACTTCTCTTGATTTCAGGTGCACTAACAGAAAAGTCTTTGAGCAAGTGACCAAGAGCATGTGTCCTACAAACACATTCAGTGAACAGAGGGAGATGTGCTGCACAGAAATCTTCCACTTGTAAACAGACTGCGATGGGTTTTGTGCAAGAAAATTTCTTGTGCTTTTTACATAAGTGTCCCATCAGCAGATATCTGAATTCACAGTCACTTTTGTCCTAAAAAAATGAAAATAAGTGATGAAAACAACCCCCCTCTTCCAGATTAAAACCCCCATTAGTCAGTTACCTTTTTACTACATCTCTTAACAGCTTTAAGGTAATCAAATAGCTCAGGTTATTTAAACAAGTTCTATGCAAAGAAACTGATTGTCTGAAAACATCTCAAAATAATCATGCCTTTCCCCTCAATACTTTAAATAATCTAAATAATTACAATTTTTTTTAAAGTTGAAACTACCCAAATTCAATCCTTGACCTTATTAAGAGTTTGAGCACCAAGGCAGCTAAAAAAACTGGCTGATTGCTGAATTATCTCATTCAGTGCAACCAAAATTACCACAAACTCTCACAGAAGCTTTCTGAGATGTTCCAATTACCAAACAAGAGTCATGAGAAACTGCTCTGCTGCTAAGTTCCCAGTCAGCACCTTCTGAAAGATGGATTGTTTATAGATGACAAAGAAAAAGAAGAATCTGAGAACAGAAAACATTTAATTATAATTATTCACGTTCATAAACACTGCATGCTAGCCATAGTCCCTGTGCAATTTGTAATATACCTTATGTTTATTCACACCTTACAGGATATTTGCTTGAAATAGGTTCCCAGCATGAATCTCTGCACACTTCCTACAGGTCTGCACAGTATTTAATTGAATGACAGACCAAAGAGACATGGCGGACCCAGCTATGAGAAAAACAGAAGACAGACAACAAACAAACTAAAAAACCACAACCCTGAATAATTTCTAGGCTAACAAGTCCTGTGTTACTTTTCTTTTTCATACATAGATGTATGTCTGCATATGGAACCATTCACATCTGCTTGAAACAGAAAGAACAGTACATCAGTAATTAATACACCAACTGAAAGGAAAGTCTACAAATCCTGGATTTGGACAGCAAGGATGACCATTTCCAGAGATTACTCTGGAGTTCACTATTAATCTCTGGGCTGCTGCCACTGCTTAAACCTGTTACTATTACTTTTCATCTCTTATGGCTACAAACCAATGAGGCTATCAGAAATAATCTACTGTAAACTGAAGCCATGCATTTGGAGTTGCAATTGCATGTAAACAAAGCAAGCTTCATCCAGAACTACTTGTTCCTATGAAAGTGCATCCCTCAGAAGAGGTGATGCCAGATAAGGAAAAGATTCAGCACGAAATATAGGAAAAAAATCAAATTTATACAAGAACAAAGACTGGAGGTTGTAAACCTCTTTAACAATTTCCCCCCTCATGTAGGTAGCCACGTAATTTATTTAAGAATAGACCAAAGAAACCAGAAATCAAGGCATGAAAATTAATTTAAAGTCAGCTGGAGAAAGCTCAGCTCTTGCAATAGTATGGCTCAGGGCAAAAAGTGACAAGTATTTTGTTCTGTTACACATTTCTCTGTAGCAGCTCCAGCAGATTAAAGGCACAGTTGCCCAGACCTTTGCATGAAGCTCCAGTTACCACCGGAAGGAGAAGTTCTAAGTTTCAATGAAAGAACTTCAAGTGCTGAGAGACAGTATTTTCCTTGGCCTGATTACTTTATTAAGATTATAAACAAATAAAAACGAGGCAGGTGTCTTAGAGAGATGGATGAGGTCCCCTCACAGCCTGGCTGCAGCAAGAGGCGCTGTCAGGCACTAAACCCCACATGCAGCACTGCAGCCCTGCCTGCAGCGATCGGTTCTGCCTGAACCGCCCCAAACACAGCCCCTGTGATTCCTTAACTTTGAACTTTCATGTTTTTCAGATTCTGTGCTGCCCAGGGGTGTAGTGCTGAGCCTCATACCAAGTGCTAGTAAGGTCTCTTCATAGAGTAGGGAGACAAATCCTTGTCCTGCTGAAGACCAAGGACAACTGTTAGGCCCAAAAGCATAAACAACGGTGGACTGAGGAGAGAAACAAGAAGGATCTTGTTTCTCACAACCTGCAGCTGTAATTGGACAATTAAACCCCAACATGCAAATGAACCAAAACTTGTAAAAGTGTAAGACGTCGTGACCGGTTTGGCATTTTCTGACCACTTCAAGTCCACCCTGGGTGTAGCCCCGGCCAGGCCCTGTCCTGCCCAAGGTGTCCCCTAAAGGCCCTTCAATAAATTTTATTTTGTTCTCCAGCTGTGTCCAGTCCCAGTTCCAGGCCAGCCTTCCCAAGGCTCACCGGGACAGCGGCGCCGCTGCCGCCTTTCCGTGCTGCCACCTGGCGGCCACCGCCGGCAGCGCGGGAGCGGCCGGGCCGGGCCCCGCCGCGGAGCCCTCACGGCTGTGGGGCTGCGTGTCCCAGTCCGTGCTGCAGACTGTGTCCGCCGGAATGCAGAAGCTTTTTTTTTCACTGCACCTTTGTTTCTGTGATTACAAAAGCACCCCGGCCGTGGGGGCTCACAGACGTGCGCGCCCTGGCTGGGCGCTCCGTGCCAGGGCCAGCAGCACCAGCGCTGCCTTCCCCTTCGCTGGGGCGGCTCCTCGGGGGTGCCACAGCCCCGGACCAACAGGGCTCTCAAATGACCCAGCGCCGCCACCTCCGGCTTCCAGTCCTGCCTTTCTTCCCCACCACCTCACCTCAGAGGTCAAGAGCAACTAAGAAAGAACGACGTTATTTCTGTTTTGTCTGTAAAAACGAATTACACTATGGATGTTTTTAAAGGAGGTTCTGACACAAGAGCTGTTTTGTCACGTATATGAGTTTCAGACATGATTTTCCCCTTCCTCAAATGAAAGGGAAAGGTTGCACCTGTATATAATCTCTACACCTCTTCTATCAATCAATGGGGTTTTTTTGCTGCAAATGAAAAAAAAAATGCTCTATGATTAAAAAAAAAAGGCAAAGCAATGTTTTTCTAACACATTAAGTTGGAAATCCCTAAAAAACCCCAAATCAAACCAGCAATGTCCCACAAGCAGCAGCCAGCACTCAGGAGGATGAACACAGCAGCGGGCAGTGACCAAGCAAACTATTTAATACAATATAAGTGTCCAGTAAAAACAAATCCCAAACCATAGTAGTTGTTTTTTTCACATAAAGAAATATCAAGAAATTAATAATCTACTATTCTGAAATCTAACCAAGCATCGGAAAGAAAATCCAACACTTTCTCTTCACATAACTAGGCAGCTTGGCCACTTCAAAAATCTCATATTACTGCTAGTTAACCAACCATGTAATTCTAATTTGTTATCACAGAGCAGGTACTGTACATGCTTATTTAGTCCATCCACATGACAGGGTAATTTGTAGTTATATAATTTCATGGTAATTATAGTTGGAATTACTATGTACAAACTGGGCATTTCCAATGTAATTATCAAAAACTAGAGGCTCAGCATTGACATGATTAGTGGAACCCTCACAAAACAAAGTATTATGTAAGAGTGACTTGGAGGTTGTTTTCCCCTCCTCCTTTAGCTTTGTAATCAACAAGAAACAACAGTGCAGAAAACACCAGAGACCTAAGCCAATATTTTGTGCTGTGGGTGGCACTTACCTCCCATGAGCTGATTAAAGTTGCTGATTCTACTCACATTTGTTATCAAGGATGACACAACTGTCCAAATGTTACCCCCCCCACTGTAAAATTTTAGTGGATAAAAAGAAAGAATATTTTCATTTTAGACTTGAATTGCTGAATTTGAAAACAGACACCAGTGCTATCACCCTTCTTTCTGCTATATTCATTACCACACAGTGCTTGGTTTCTACTTGTGTCACAGACACAACAAGGCAGAGGTAGCTGTGGAAAAAAACAGCTTCAATAGCTGAGACACAGACATGTCACTGCTGTATCTGCCTCATTTTTGTACAAGTGGTCCAGGAATTAAAAAGCCTATCAGGTACATAAATCTTGTAAACTGTTTCTCCCCAGTTATCCTCAGTTTGCAGTTCACAGTCCCATTTGAGGGAGTTAATTCAGGGGAGTGTCTCCCAGGGTTAGGGTATTTGAAGCCCAAGAGATGGTGCTGTCTTCGTGTGCTGAGATGGTGAAACCTTTGTATGAGCACCTGGAAATGAAGCACTGGGCACATGAAAATATGCAGAATATCAATTCAAGTGTGCCAATAATATGGGCAATAAAAATAAAAGCTAAAAATTGGAAAATTCACAACCATCTCAGGGTTGAAAATTCATGGCAAACCACTAAAAAGTATTCTCAAAGTCTGCCCGTTATGGACAAAGACAAGATACCATGTGTGAACTTTGAGCCTCATCAGCAAGGATGGAAAAATAGCTGGCATAAATTAACTTGAATGCAGTATTATGCTAGAATTATTTCACTACAGCTTCTCATCTCATACAGATATTCTACCACACTCACCATGACATGCTGCAAATGTATACCAATGGTTGCAGCAGTGAGCCAAAATGAGTGCACTCAGTCAAAATCTTGAAAAACTGACAGCCAGGGAAGACTGAGGAAGTGGTGAGGAAACAGCAGCTCCACAAGGCTATTTAAGTGAATATCCCTCATTTATGAACCTGTTTATTGTGCTAGTAATGTGACCTATGTTATTACAAGTAGTTTTTAATCAAAACTTAAGAAGTGGGAAAGATGATCTGTCAGTGAAAACTTTGAAGAAATAGCTTAATGCTCAATTTGTTTGATACTGTAAAAAAAACAAACCCACACACTGTTGTAACTGACAACAAAAGGCAGCTGGCTGGGGAGAAAATGCTATAGGAGGGGCACAACTATAAAATGAAAAACAAGATCTTTCTAAGCACCAAGCTCCCAACCAAAAGATGGAGGAGAGCAGAATGCTGTGCTGGAGGTTGTTCTGCCCTACTTCAGTAGATTTGGATGTTAGTTACAGCTGTTTTCAGAAGTGATGGTTGAAACTAGCCTGCAGCAAACTTTTTTTCCTACTTGCTTAATTTCTCACAGACTTTTCCTATCTGTGTGGTTTCCTCCTCCTTGCTCCCACTCAACCTGCAATGTTGCATTTCCTGGCTCCAGAAGTAGCTGCTAATATTTTGGCAATACAGCCTCTGGTGTGAAGCACATAAAAAGGCCTGTAGGCAACACTCACACTTAACTTACTACACAAAGGAACAGATGAGGCAGGGTGAGCGAGAAGGCAGCACGGTGCTTTCCAGCACTGGACAGATCCCTAAGAAACCAGTTTATCAGGCTGCCAGATGACATTTCAGCTCGGAACAGAATGTAAAAACATTTTTCAGTATTTAAACGTGAGACCTATCCAATGTGGAGCTGCTGCTCTAGAAGGTGGCAAAGCCAAGCAAACCGGTGTGTGCAAGTTTTATCTCAGGGTTTTCCCTTGCTGTGGGGTGCTTTGGGGACTAGGGCAGGGGAAGGACCCTGGTAGCACATCAAGTGAGAAACTGAAACCCTTTCAGACCAGGAGCTATGGTGATATCCTTACTGGCAGCAGTGACTTTCCTGAGGAATTGGGCACAGGCAAGTAACCAACAAAGGCTGCTGCCTCTTAACCATGGGGCTGGGCTGCTATTTGAAACAGCAAACAACCTTGTATTTGTATGGGGTCTGATGCGCCCTTGCCCCTAAATAACCCCATTCTCTAGATCCAAACAACAGCAACAAACCCCTTACAATTCAGTCTTTGTCATGATTACAAGCCAAATCGTACTGCTTTTACATCACCTCGAAGAGAAGGCATTAAAGACCTCCAGGGTAACGCAAGAGCAGCATCTGTTCCCGGGCAGACCTGCAGACAGCAGCGAGCCCCTCAGGGCGGGCACGGCCATCCCCGGCCATGCCGCTGCCCAGGAGCTCCCGGCCCCACAGGACACCAGGACAGCCCCGGGTCGGGGACAGCCCTGCTGCTGTGCCCACCCGCACCTGGAGTGTGCTCTGAGGCCGCTTCTGCGATACGCAGCCGACAATTCCCTGGAGCTAAGGGAGAGCAGCGCTATAAATAGAGCATTCCCAGTGCCTCCACACGCACAGTGCCACTACGCTGCTTTAACTCTTTCATCAGCGCCGTGCACAAACAGCACAGAGGAGGCAAACCCGGCAGGGGCAGTGCTAATGCTGCTCTCACCCACAGCCCTGGAGAGAAGAGCGGGCTCTGCCGGGAACAGAAGGGCCAGCGGGCTGTGAGACGATCACAAGCTGCCATCCTGTTTCCATACTCGCTGCAGAGCTCTGGCACCCTGCAGTGAGCCACAGCCCAGCTCCTGTGCAGTTCCTGCACTGTCCCTGTCACAGCACAGCTGTGCAGCCAACAGCAAACAGCACTGCACACGCAGCATGCAGGCTCACATGGAAACCACGGACACTGCACATCCCAGACACAGAGGCCACTTTTCCACTCAGGGACAGGACATGACCAGTCTTCCAAGGGACAACAGTGGGGAGCTGCATACATGTTCCTGATGCCCAGAAACTGAGCCTCACTTACCATGAGCTTGGCAAAATACAGCGTCATCCCCACTGACGGAATGGCACACAGGAGAGGCTGCCCCTGCACCAGGAAATCCTTACAGGGGAACACTGCACCTATATTTCACTTGAGAGGCTGGAAAGCTAACAGAAGAGGAATTAATTTTCACTACCTGGTTAAATTCTATCCCTGCCAAACCACTTGCTCAATCTCTAGCTAAGGCAAAAGTAAAGCTTTACTTCACACCTGAAAAAAAGACACACACCAAACCATGAGGTTCAAGAAGTTTGACTGTACCTACAAAGCTGATTAAGGAACTCTGCCAGAGAGAATCTCAGATCTCTTGACACCCAGCCCAGTTATTCCCTCTTCTAGACCCTACTAACAAGGGACCTGTCACTCGCTATTTTAACTCTCAACCTTGGCACTACAGAAGGACCTGGCTCCTTTGAGAGGAGCCCAAATCAGCAAATCCATAAATGGTGCTGCTCATACTGCCATGGAAATATGAGAATTTCAGAATTCTCCAGCAAGGAGCTGAATGATTATCTCAGAACCCTTTGATAGGAAAACACGTTCTTTTCTTGGAGCATTCTGTTTTTTCTCAAAATACTCATGCATGATAAATACTCTCAGGCATCAGTTTACTTAATTTTCTTTCAGGACAGAGCTTGTTAGAACCATTTCAGATTCAGCATCAAATCTGTAATTCTTCACAGAAACAAGCCTGTCTGCCTCACTATTTATCTGCTGAAGATTCTGTTCTCTCTTTTATCATCCCCCACAATGACTTACAGCTATATTTCCTGCAGACAACTCTTGCACAACAAGTGTAGAGAGCCACCCGCTCAGATCCTGTACCTCTCCCTTTCCTGTTTACACTACTCCTTCTCAGAGAAAATGCCTGCCTGTGCTGCCACAATAGGATGTTTGGTAACAAGACCTTGCCCTTAGCACTGGCACAGAGCTGGAAGGTTCCCCAAATCAGTGTGTTTCTGAACTAGGTATACATTGCCCCAAAAGAACAGAATTTGGTGTTGCTGTACAAATGTGGTACTTTTGTGGTGCTGCAGCAGCATCCTTCTTTTTCACCCAGTGTGTTATCAGAATGTCACTCCAGGAAAGAGAGTACCAGAAAAAAGCAGAGCCAACTGCTGTTAGGGAAGTGAGGGATGGTCCAGTTCAGAAACACGGGCCAGATGCTTACCTTCACATGGGATTGATAACCCACACTTCAGCAATGCACAGAGCAACACAGATACAAGGATTAAAGGTGGGAACAAGACAAACATCCAGCCTTTTAACTGGGAGATCCGGGAGGACTGAAGAATGGTTCTGAGAGGACTGAGAGCAGTTGCTACAGTTCTGGACTGGCCTCTTACAGCAGCCAGCTCTTTTCGGTGCAGAGTACACACATGCATGTATTACTTTACCTTTTTCCTCCCCCTTTTTGTTCTTTGGTTCAGGTTCCAGCCTAGTGGAAACGTATTGTACGATCCCCTGCTGTGCTACAAGTCTCCTTTTCAGTTCAATTAACGAGCCATAAATAACACGATGAAGGTGTCAACAAAGAGCGTAATTTATCATACCTTGTCAGAGGAGCGATTCTTAGGAGGAGAACGCTCATTCACAGTCTGGTGCAACACACAAAGATTTATTCCTTGCCTGGTACCTCCCTCTACTCCCTTGGCCTGCCAAAATTCATCTTGTGCTGGAACCCTCACAGGTGTACCACTTTGACAAATATGCTGTGAAGTCTGGTATTCATCACAGGCAAGTCTTTGTTGGGAAGGAGGCCGGCAAGAAATAAATTTGTTTTAGAAAGAAGGTGCTTGTGATTCAGTGTGCTCAGGGGTATGGGGAGAGGCAGACAGGCTCATTATTTTTAACCTCCCTGTGTCTGCAAGAGAAGAAAATGAGGTAATGTAGTTGATGTGACATTACAGTTCCTGACTTCATTACTTGCTGCCTGGTTAAACAAGCACCTAGGTAATTACTACTACTGCAGTCTTGCTTAGCTTCGCTTTTGCCTCACACTTGCCTCCAATAGGAAGGGCAATTGGTGGCCACCAGTGCATTTTATGGAGGGGATTTTTTTCTCATGGGCAAGTCCTTTACATGAATTAAAATTCATCAGCTCAAAGGCAGTTCTTACAAGGCCCAACTGGATATGAAGCTACTAAAGCCATTTTGGACACCCAAGGCAGCACTGTAAGACAGTAGACTGAGGCAAAGGAGTCTCTCAAACAAAATTGAGAGCTGGCTTTACCCTTATGCAAGGGTAAAAAGCTAAATCAGTCTCACTGCTCCAGATTTACACCACTTCAAAACCCAAGTACAGTTTTCTGTCTTTCTCATGAACATAAAGTGCAACATTTATTGAATGTGGCCTGAAACAGAGACTCATTGATCCTAACTGGAATTTTCAGCATGCAAGAGTGAAGGCAAATCCAGCTGCACCTGAAGTGGATGTCTGCAAGAAGGCACGCTGCCTGTAACAGTCTGAACCAGGCATGAAGGTTTATCATTGCCAGCAACTAGAGTTTGACATTCTGAATGCAAACTGGCACAATTCTACCAGCACTGAGACTAAAGGTAACTTGAAAGTGATTCCTTTTTAGAGTGCTAATACAAAAACCCCTCCAAACTGACATACTGGAGTGGTACGTGCCTGGCAGTCTTTCAAGTGTGATACAGAACGAGAAGCAGAAAGCTCAACAGTAGAACATAAAAAAATCCCCCCAAACTACCTGGATATGATAGAAATATTTGCTGGGAAGAAAAATCAAGACCAAAGCATTTTAGTCCTTGATCTTTGGACTGACCAAATCATGTTTTGACAGTAAATGTCAAAC
This sequence comes from Illadopsis cleaveri, assembly GCA_013399915.1. Lineage (NCBI taxonomy): Eukaryota > Metazoa > Chordata > Aves > Passeriformes > Timaliidae > Illadopsis > Illadopsis cleaveri. The sequence goes on from VXBB01005860.1 coordinate 279,213, forward strand.
CTCTAACCTGTTATCCTACAGGTTTGAAAAGTCAGTGGGCTCCCCCACCTCTCTGAAGAACATGCAGCCTGCAAGCAGAGGCCCTTCCTCAGCAAAACTGTCCATTTCTTTTAAGCATTGAAACCCTTATAATTTAATACAGTTCCATTAATTTTGTGCTTTTGAGATTGACCTTGTGCTACCAGAGCGTTTTTATTAAAAAAAGAAAATGAGCTTTGCAGTGGCTGCAAAAGCCAAGCACAGAGAAAGGCACAGGCAGCCTAGAATTGTACATTTGCAAGAAACTTTCATCTGCCTTTTCCTTTATTTTTTTTCCTTAAGAGAAACAAAGAAGTTTGAAACTTGGAGCTGACAATCTCTTGGTTCAAGAGATACCTAATTAGCATAACAGCAGCAACATGCTAAACAAATTAACTGCTGTGGGGTCACAGTGGCCTCCCACTGACACAGATCCAGGCAAGCACTTATTTTGCTTTGTTCTAAAGGTTGCCCTGGTTTGTTAGAGTCTTTACTCCCTCACATAATTTACTACCGGTTTCCTACAAGACAGAGTTGTTCCACATTAGAAATACTTCTAAAAGCAATTAAATCGAAGAAGTTGGATGTAGCTCCTGGTTCTTACCTAACACAATTTAGAAAATCACTTGGCAGACAATTTCTGGAGAAAAATTGCTTTCCAGTGACACAGCAAGGGCATCAGCTCCTTATACACCTCTGATAATTCAGAGCTAGGCCATCTTCATCACAGTACAAGCACCTAAGTGCAATTCTGCACAGGGCAAATATGCTCCATATTAGCATACAAGAACATGTAGGATCCTGAGCAAGGATTTCTAGAGAGAGCCAAAAAAAACCTCCAAAAAATGCTTCATTGCAAACTGCTCAAAGATACAATCTGCAAAAATATTTGGATTTGCAGGACACATATCAGGTTTACGTAAACATGCACAGGGATAAACATGTGCAGGATATGTACTGATGGCTTTAACTGGGAAAAAAAGCGCCCCACCATGTTCTAAGGAAATCTTTTGATCAGAGCATGTTATCTCTCAGCCCCCTGTCAGACTTAATTAAGGGAAGCACATGCACAACACATGCAGGGCTCAGGTCCCAGCATGCCTGACACAGCTCCAGAGGTGGGTGGCAGATCAAGCTTTAGGCCACTTCTCTCTCCTCCGTGATCCTGGTGCTGACTGCAGTCCAAACTGACTCTTGCCAGAAGTTACAGTTGTGGCTGGCACAAAAACAAGAACTGTATTTCATTTAAGAGTGGGAAAATACTTTCCATTCTGTATTGGAAGAAAGATGAAAGCCTTGAGAATGTTGCAGAGGTGCTTTCGTAGAACAGTTGACAGTGGCAGCCTAAGCAGATACCTGAGACCAAGGATCCAAACCAAGCAGAACTGGACCCTGAACTTCAGCAGCCCACCCCCTCAACTGGCTGTGGTCAGAGAGTCAGTTACCACCTCTATGGAACCCAGTGAAGGATTTACCATGATTTCAAGTGCTTTATTCCCTAAATCAGACTGAGTGGTAGCAGAGCTTGTGCTGATTTAAGCACACCTGTTCCCCCCACACCCCAGAAATCTCACTGGCCATGCTCTCAGGTGACAACATCCTTCCTTCCTTCCTGGTTGCACAGCAGTGACTAGTCCTTGTGGAAAAACTCAAATTCCCATTTTAGGTAATGGATGCTGCATTTCAGCTGAAACAAGATCTGCATACCTTGGGCTTCAAACAGACAATTTTTTTTTTAAAGTAGGCTTTCTTGCACTTCTCTCTTTTTCCAAGTATACTAAGAAAGCTAAAATGTATTAAGTATTTATCAATAGAAACCTTTTTATCTGACCACAGATTATGATGTGAAACCAGTGCCTGGCAATCAAATATTGTCTGTTATCTTATATCAACATTCTAGGTACATTGATCCATGAAAAATAAAATCAACATTTGCAAGAAAAAATAATGTACATTTAGACATAGTTACTTGTTTCTATACATGTACATGACAGGCCATTTCATAAAAGCTGAAACAGGATCCTGTACACATCACAATTGCTTCGAGCTCCGTGTATCTGAACTCATCTTCTGCCTTCAGCACAGCAGAAGCAAATACATTGACTTGTAAAACAAAGGCAGACCTGTTTGGAGGTGGACACAACAATCAATCCACTTGCCACAGAGGCAGTAAGTGTTCATTTACCATTATATGACCTGTAGCAATACACATTATGTCTTTTGCCAGCAGCAGCCTGGCCAGCTGCAGCAACCACAACTCTGGCAGTAATCAGTCACAACCATCCTTGGCAACCTTTTGTTTGCTGCTCATTAAGGTGACTTTATCCAGCAGGATGGAACATTTTCTGGAGACCATCCTTCAGTTCTAAGTGATAATGTTGATGCTGCCTCAAGTCAGCATTTGCCATTAAACTTCCCTATAGGTTTCCTCCCTTGCATTCCCACTCCTAGTTCCATGTTGTGCAATGTGGAGAAGGCAGCCCTTCCTCTGAGCAGGAAGGAAACCCTCTCTGTATGGCTGTCAATATCCAGAAAGGGCTCCAGAGAACACTGAATTCATTTGGAGTGCTGTAAGGGAGCTAACTAAATTGGGAAAGGGAAGTTACTAAATTGAGACTGAGATGATGTATATGCAGGAGATCACTAATTTTTCCTTACAGTACTGGAGGCCTGATTGCCCATCCTTGATGCCAGCAGACCTGGCAGATACTCCTACAAATTTTTAATAACTGTTTAACAACTTAATTCTTACCTAATTACTAACAGAACTCCTATATTAGAATGTGAATTTTTTTTTCTTTTTTTGATACTCTTAACCCCATCCAAGGATTCATGACAGACAGGATCCATTAACCATGCCATCAAGAGCCAAGCATCTGTGGTCAGTAACCTATACGTACACAAGCTGGGGCAAGGCTTATCAGCTGCTGCACTAAATTACCTCTTGAATGTGGGCACTGTCAGCTGCAAATTTCTAATGTAGCATTTTTTCCCAAATACATCACCCACCTTCAGGGAAAAAAAAAATATCTATACTTCTGCACAATTATAAGCTGCTGCCAGTAATCAAGTAAAATACTCTATGCCCTACCATCAGTGTAGGTTTTTCCTGGGCCTCTTCCAATCACCAGGAAGACAAAAGAAAGCAAGACAGGCAAAGCACGCTGATTTGGGCTGTGCTGCATCACAACAGGCACTTCTGCAGACTAATTACAGCAGAACTGTTGAGACTGGGTCCATTCCCATATTCACAAGCCTCATTTACAAACTACAGCTTCTCTAGAAAGCCCTGCACTAATTCCAACAAGCCACTTGCTAATCATAACTCCTCGTTTACTGTAATATGAAAAAAGAATCCAACACAAGAAGGTCTGCAAGCTACAGACTTTTGCTGTAACTAAAGTGCTCAGGCACATGAATACTGCTCTAGAGGCTCTAAAAACACTAAATATTGCAAAACTAATTGATCTGAAGCCTCAGATAAAGCCTTGGCATTTTTACTTTCTTGACTGCACCTACATTTTTAATGGCTAAGATTTCAATAGATTTTCCTATACTTTTTACAGAAACAATTTATATAATTTTAAATTAAGAAATTAAGTTTATGAGGAGTGGTTTCAGTTATTTTGTTGTCTCATATAACATCCATTAAACATGTTTTTCCCAAATACAAACTTAGTCTTATCTCACAATCATGCCAGGGAGTGATTTTAATTTTGTTTTGCTTTTAAGAGTGTTTAAGTGAACGCTTCAGCTCATGGTTGGTTTTTGGGTTTGGGGTTTTTTTTTCCCTTCTTTCTCTTCACTGATAATAATCTAAGACCAGCCTCAGGTATTTTATTTACAAATCCACCTCCTTCATGAAGAATCAGGTCATGGTCTCTTGCTTTCTTCCAGCTACCTCATCAGTCCATGGTTAATTGGAGGCACCCAAGTCTCCTTTTCTCCCAGCCCAGTGGTGCCTTGTCATGAGCTGGGGGAGGACCTGGTCCCTGGCACTATTTGCCTGTCCAAGCTCATTGGGATCTGCTGCAGGGAGAGCTCTGCTGGCAGGGAACAATGCTTATGGCCACAGAGGAGAGCTCTCTGCTTTTTCTCCCTGTCATTATCTAGAAAAGACAATTACTTACAAATTGAAACTATGGAGACTCATATTCATTTACTAACGTGGCATTTACAAATGTTACACAATAAAAGCTTACAAGTGATATACAAGCATGTGTAGATATTAAAACCCTTATGATCTCTCTCCTCTGTGTTTTACAGTTACAACCCATCTCAATTCTCATCGAGGTCAAGATGCTTCAAGCTAATATACATCATGTATTTTTCAGTTTTTCTGAGTTATGGATGTTGATGCCAATAATAAGACTGACTGCTAAATTCCCTTAACAAGTAGTCATCTGTGAAAGGTTTCTCTGCTCAAACAATGTATTGAAAGTGATTTCCTAAGGATAATTTTTTCCCCACACTGTCAATTCAGGAAAAGAGGTATTTTTTCTAAATGACACCTAAAGTACAAAGCAGGAGCAAAAAAAGGGAGGAGAGAAACATATCTGAAAGACAAGTCTTGAGAAGCAACTCACAGGTATGTTATCCTTGGGCCACCTGGCTTAACATTGGACAGATCCATACAACTGCTCAATCCTGGCATTATCAGGAGGAAACAGTAAATATACACCAAACCCACACACTCAGTCCCTTGCACATGAATTATGTACCAGTCCTACACTGCTTCCAATTAGACAACTGAAACTATGGAAAGGTTGGAAGGGTCAGATTCAAACTGTCTAAGCATGAGCATTTTAAGAGGAGAACAACTGTCTGGGGAAGGAAGAAATGCTGGCATGCTAGGAGGATGTGTTTTTACCAGCTGGACTGAGGTTTTTTTGGTATTATTTAGGAAACAGTCACTTAGTAGCAGTATTTCACAATAATTTTACAGTGTCAACAGTCTAAAGGTGGGATGGGTCACAAGCAGCATGAATAAAGAGGAGAATTCAAATGATCACAAATTGGAGAGTGATATGAAATGAATGGTAATTGAGCAAGGATGATGGCAAAATGCTCAGCTTTAGGTGGTGTAAGCAGCTGCAGAGAGACTCTTTGGGGAGGATCTTCTGCTTCTAAACCATCTGAAAGTAAGGTGCTGCTTAGCTGGGAAGATCCCAGAGGAGCAGGAAATATGGACATAAGGAAACATTGAAAAAACTCTTTGATTCATGGTCTGGGTACCATGTCATAAGCACGACATGAAAGAATGACACTGTCAGGTTGAGAAGTGAGGTGCGAAAGAGGAAGTATATTATGATTTGGGGTTTAAATAGAATTTGGGATTTGATCAAGGATTGGGGGATGAAAGGACCACCTCTCTGACCCCAGTGGTCAACTCAGAAGTTCATCTCTCTGTCCTTCCCCCTGGAAAGGAATGCCTTATTTACCAAAACATCAGTCTTTGTTTATGTTTAAATGGTGAGAAAGCTCTAGTAGAATGAGAAACAATCAGAAGGTTGAAAATCAGGGTGACAGTACCACAAGACTAGACAAATATTACATGAGCCTCTGAATAACTGAGAGCTTGCCAAAGGGTCATCCATCACCTTCTGCTCCCTGGCACCTGAGACAGCACAGCAAGGACTGAGCTTCAACGTCAACAGAGCAAATTTTGATCAGGTGTCAGAAATACCTGGCATGGATTACCTGAACAACTACAGGCTGCCCATCTCTGGAGTTCAGGTGGGCACACATCTGCTAGTCAGACCTGGAACGATTTCCAGATGAAGTTGCCACATTCAGGCCCAGGAATGGCTCTGGTGACCTCTCAAGGTACCTCCTGAGTGTACTCACTATTACCTTTTGTGTTTGCCATGGAAAACAACACTGGAGAGAGCAATAACCTACAAATGATCCTAAAATCACTGCATCTAAATACACAGCTTATTAGACTAGAAATGGCTCTGATAAGTATCTCAGGGATCTAAACAAACAACCCAAAAGGTGTTCTGTCAACCACGGACTATTAAAACTAAACAAAGCAAGCAGATGCTCTATATCTTGCAAAGAAATTAGTAATTAACAGCATGGCCTTCCAGCCATGTGCAGGACCAATTATTCAATTACCCATGGCCAACTGTGAGCTAGCTAACAGTGTATGGATTTCCTGCCTTGCTACACACAGCACCACAGACTCCATTTGATGTAACACTCCCTCCATTCCTCCTCATGTCACTGTGCAGTTGTAGCTCTGTACATCTCCACTCCAGTGCAATCCATCACAGAAGCTATTAGAAACACTCAAATCACTGTTAATAGTAACAGGACAATGAATAAAGTTTCCATACATCCACAACAAACAGAAAGCAGACAGGACACAGACGTATCTATCTAGATGATGTGCAATTCATTTTTTCAGCTGATAAGTATTTCTATCAGTGGTGTAAATAAACAAATCAGAACCCAGCCAATTTTTACAAGAACAAGGGGTGAAAATGTTGTACCAAGGCTCTCCCACACTCACTCTTCCAGCAGTTTAATTATGTCATGTACATGAGGGCAAGTTCCTTTGATATGTGGGGGCTGCCACTTCTGGAGCTGAATTCCAGGCTGGTGGCATCAGCAGCTTCTGAGTGGCCATGATGGATCACATAATGATGAGAGAGAAAAATCTCAAAATAGAAGTGGGTAACTGTTGAAGGTACTATAAAACTAAACACAGTATTTTTGAAGAGTTTCTTAAACCAAGGACAAGAGCAGTCAACATTTTCAAATGCACCCTTATCATTTCTGCAAGTACTTTAAGAGCTTGAGTCCCACAGAAAATCAATGGGACTTGGTGCTTGTTTGCACAGCCTCATTCAATTCAAGTTAAATCAAATTAACTAAAGTGAAAATTACTATGTATTAAAGATCATTGAATTCTTTGAAAGACTCCTCATTCAGAGGCAAAGTGGCTTTCATTAGTTCTCATTTTAATTCGTTTTGCAAGTGCTCTAATGTTCATTTTGGCAAAACATCAACCTTCAGACTATTTGTCCCAAAAGCACAAAGACTCAGATTAGAACCAAAAGAATGAGAATAGAGGTCCACAAAGCTCTTAGCAAAAGCAAACAAACATTGCAAACAGTGGTTTTATCAAAGACAACACGGCAATTACTAGCTAGATTTTTTTCCTGGGCTGGTATCACACCCCCAAAACCCAAAAACACCCCCCATTGAGAAAAAAAGAAACAAAAAAACCCCCAAAAATCAATTGAACAAACAAATCCTTCCCACCTGCCGTATGTTTGGAATACAAACAAAACCCACGCACACATTTCCCCCTCTGTTTATGTCCTGAATACAAATTCTTTCAAACGCAGTTACACTTTTTACTGCCAAGTTGGACCTTGAAGTCCTGCCTGTATGACAATATTTTTCTTCTGAGCATCATCCAAAGGAAGGGAAGGAAGTGATGGTAGGCTGGGGGATGGCATAAGTGATGTCTGAAGTGACAGAAAAATGTCTCTAAATTATCAAGTGAAAATGTCCCGTAGGTATTTGCATTGCAGGGATGTCTTAGTCTTGTCAGGACGGCAACCTCAGCTCTCTGGGCAACAAAAATGAGCAGAAAACAATCAACACCTCAGTCCCAAGGAGTCAAAACCCTCCTAGGGTGAGGGAAGAAGAGAAAAAAGCTGAAGTCTTTACCTTCTGGTACAGAATCAGACTCTCTTCCTGCACTTAAGTGATGTGAGTGATTCTACTTTTAGTAGTGAGCTACAGGAACCTCACAACATGATTTCGAGACAATTTTCTTGGCATTCCTCTTCAGAGAGGAACAGCAATAAATACAAAATTACACCTTCAGGCACTGAAAGGAAAACATTTTATTTCTAACTTTCTTAGAAAGCAACAGTCAGGTGGGACCAGTTGAATGACTATGCAGTGAATTGAAGGGCAGCACTGGGTAATTCTATATCCTGTGTTAGATATGATCTTTACTTCACCAAGCAAAATGAAAATACACAGCAGAAAATGTGGTCCACCCACTGTGGGTCACAATGGTAACAGCACTTTAAATATTGACACTTCTAAAGCCAAGGTAAATTAAACAGCAGGTATTATTGCATGAAAACGAGAAGAGAAATGTTTCTCTATGTGTCTCCAATTGCACAGAAAGAACCGAAGAATTTCCCTTTGTGCCCTGAAACTGTATATCTTAGTAGTGGTGCAATGCAAATTCTCAAACCAGTAGTCAGTGCAGTAAAATCAGCCAGGTGTTGGGACTCTCAGGCACTGCAGCAGAGAAGCATCCCTCTTTTAATGGGGTTGTCATCACATAGCAAAGTCTCACAGCCCACTTAGTACATTATCTATTGAAAAGCATTTTGGTTGTACCAAATCTACCCAAGTTAGAACATGAATTAATGATGATTGAAATTGCAACTTAACTGAGTAACCTGAAATAAGAGATTTTTTTCAAAAATAACCTCCTGGTCTACATGTACAATCTGCAGTAGCTTAAGATGCTGAAATCCTCAAGCTCAAATATTTACTGCACCTGGGAAAATCCAGGAGTCCTGTTTCACAACTACTTGACAATCACTTCAAAAAACAAACCATCACAAAACTCATCAGGACTAAGTGCACATGCATGATTTCGAGTTTCAAGCCTAACGGAAACACAGCTATTACATTGCCTTGCTGATTTATTACCTCTGTCTAAATGTGTAACACTGATGTATCTATTATGCTATTTTTTTCATTAAATCTGAGCCATATTTCACTACTTCATTAGTAGGGATGAAAAAAACCTTACTTAATAAAAGAAAAAAAAAATCAAAAAGCCCAAACAACCCCCAAAGAAACAACAAAACTGCCCAGGGGCCTTAAAGCTGAATTTCAAGGTAAGTGTTCTTGTGTTCCTTACCAGAAGGAAAGAGGAAGCAGAAATATCCAGTGAAATACACACAGCCAAACAGAGAGAAGAAAAATCCCCCCAGCAAACATTAGGAGACAAGCAGGGATGTGGAAAGATGAAAACATCCAAACTAAAACAACACTTAAAATATATTATATGGAGTGGTGAGTTATTTTGCCAGAGATTAATACAAACGGATGTTTCTGTTCCTGCTGTCCTACCTCTGGTTCTTTGCCTGGACCTTTCTTTAAGTAGAACAACATGGAAATATTTTTAGCTGACCCACCCTGAGGGAGAAGAGAGACTGACTTCTGTTGGCCATTCTCTTTTTTTTTTTTTTTGCTTTCCTAGTAATTTTTGTTATTAATTCGTTGTATATCACAGCAACAAAACCTTTCTTAGCTATCAGCTGATTTTCTAAGAATTCTGAGATTTTTCCCATGCCACTATAAAATGTAACCCTTCCCTATGGCTGGAAGGAGAGCCTGGCCCTTGGGTAGGAAAGAGCATTACTGAGGAACCAAGATGAGACTCAGATCTGACCCAAGGCCTAAAAAGGAGTAAAATACTCGAGGTTTTCCAAGCTGAAAAACTCCTTGAGAATATGATATCTAACAAGGTAAAAGCAAAGACAGCACAAGTTGCAAGATTTAAATCCTTCTGTCTTTGTTATCTGATCAGCAGGGCACAGATCTGTGCATTTCACAACAGCATGGGTGATCACAGATGTGATGGCATAGGAGGACCTGAATTAGGTAGCTACAGAAATAACCAGAAGACTTCTACAGGTTTTCAGCAGCCCTTTTTCCAGTTGTACATCGTGTATTCCAGTCTGGATTTTTAAAAAACAATCAGTTCTGCTCAGCTGTGGTTTTTTCCTTCCTCCCTTCACATTTAGAGACCATTATTTAGTTATTTATTTTTGGTAATAAAGTCTGCAGGCATCACTGTTCAAATAAAATCACAATATCCTCACTACAAATGCAGAAGTCTGGCACTTTCTTCATTGACTAGAGAATGAGCTGGCAAAGCTAAAAGCTTAAGCCAAGCTTTTAAGATTTTTCTGATTCCTCTCTCTCTCATTCTCCCCCACCCCCTGCCCCGTTAAATCTTGGAGTAAAAGAAGATTAGTGCAGATGGATGAAAATATTTTTTCCACTTCAGCATTTGCTGTCACTATTCAGTGCTAAGCAGGTTCTCATACAGTGTCACTGGTAAGATGGAAATTCCTACACTTCTCTTAAATATAATCACCTTGCCACAAAGCAGGAAAAGAAGAAAAATTGGCTGTTTATTTTGCCTGGATTGTGTGTGATTTATCCAGCAGAACCTGTACACATTGTAACATCTCAAATTGATGCGTTGCCTTTCATCAAAGTTCAGCTGGCTGCCTCTGCACCACACCAATCTGTTCCTGGCTCTCTGTGCCCAGCCAGTAAATTGACCTGGACCCAGCAAAGATGAAAATATGCAGACTTAAAGTAATCCCCCTTGCTGAGCATGCAGGCACATGGTGGGATTAACTGGGGAGGGAGCACAGGGGGTGGCTGGGGGCTGACGGTCACCCCTCCTGCTGCAGCTGCAGAGGGATGGAGGGATGGAGGGATGGAGGGATGGGAGGGATGGCTGCAGGCACACCACTGGACTGGGCTGGGCTGGCAGGAGAAGGGAGGGAGGGAGGGAGGGAGCCAGCCCCAGCAGCTCCCAGCCATTCAGGGCTGCACACTCACTCACACCCCCCTGAACAAGTGCACATGAGCCAACACAGCCACAGGAATCCCAGTGCTGCCTTCCCACAGATAAACAGCCCTTTTACCAAGAGGGGGACAATGGAAAAATGAAATCAGCGTGATAATTTTACACATTCCAAATATTGCAACATCAAATAAATGTTAACCAAGATGTAAACAAAGTCTTTCATCCCTGACTGGTAATTAGGAAAGAATCAGCTTGCTAATGACTTCATATTCTTGATAAACATTCAGATTACAACTGAATTCAGTCACAGATGATCACCGTGCTTTCACAAATAAGAGAAATGGTCACACTACAGATTCAATGTAGCAGCATTAAATGTCTTCGAACCACCCTCATCTCCAACAGGGGAAAAACAAGTAGCTGCTCAGGCAGTCACACAAGGATAATTACTATTGACATGAACAGCCAATGTTAAGCTGTACTTTGGTTATTTAACACTATTAAATAAGTAAAGTAATGAATAAAATAAAACAAGTATTTTATTTAATAAATACGGTATAATAATTAAGCCTGAGTAGTAACCACATTTCCTCTCAGCTGGAAAATACACATTTGAATTACCAACAGTTGTGCATAAAGAGAGAGAAATCCACTTCAGAAATCTCTACATTTGATCTAAATGAGCTTTGTCATTCACAATGAGAGTATCTTCAGTTCTGAAGCCCATGGATTACCTGAACAAACAAAACAAAAGCAGCCCATGATATTCAGGAGCTCTACAGGCCACCAGCACACATGGGCACTATGATATTCTGCATCTTCCCTTTTCCTGCTCCTCCTGTTGTAATCCTGATTCCTTACAGCCCATCTCTTCTAGCTATGAAGTCCCTTTAGTCTGCTCTCATTTTACATAGGATGAGGATCATGGAACTTATTTTTAAAGGATGGAGCCTTTATATACACCTTTTTTTACTCTATATAAAACCTCTACCACTTCAGTTCTTTTTGTATTATAGAAACTTCATGGGCATCTCCCCAGTGTCCACCACCATCAGAAATCAGGCTTGGATTTGCTAAAACATTCTGACTTTTAGAAAGAGAGTAAAAGATTCTTCCCATTCCCTTCACCCTTCCTTACCAAGGCCAAAGCTGATTTTTAAAGGTGTCCCGAGCAATCATCTAAATCAAGGTTCAATTCAAATATATTTTGAAGCAGGTACATCAAAAAAAAAACCAACAAAAACCCAACCTTGAACTGCAGAGAGGGTCAAGAGTTTTCCTCTTTCCCCACAGTATTATCTGCAATGGGAGATCAGGGTTGAAGTGCACCACTAACACTAATGGTTCTTAAAATATCCTGATGTCAGCTTAGGAAGAGCTGTGTATTTACATAGCACTGGCTTGTGGATCTGAAGAAGCTGAAGGTCTTTTAACTGCCCAGCTGATCCCAAATAGCCAAATGTTTTGGGATTGACTAAAAGTCAGTGTTTTTCACATGGAAGAATTCCCTAATCCTGGCAATCAGAATTCAGCTATGGCAAACCAGTTCTTCCATAACTTAAATAAACCAAGATGCCCAGAGGTAAAACCCATAAGGTAGGAAGTATCTGAAGCAAATTTTGCAAGTACTTTGCTAGATATTATATGTTCCTCTCAAAGCATCTTTCACATATTTACAGATCACAGAGTGTATAGAAAAAATCTTCTAAATTATGAGAGATTCAGGAAATCACATACTTTTGCATCTGGACTTCAGCAATTACTTTACTTCCCTGCTATATTAACTGTATTGAATTATAAAACACCAATTCGTTTTAAGAGAAGTCACACAGAATTCTCTTTGTTTGGACATACTGCTAACACTGGTCACTTGGAAACATCTCATTTGAATTTACTGGACTGTGATGTATCTCTGCTTTCCAAGATCAGAAAAGATACTGGAAAAGTTTCCAGTAGGAGTAGGAAGCTCAGTTACAATCTTTATCTGCATGTCAAGATACAAAACTGTATTACAATTATCTAAAGATTTTGTGTATTTAAGTGATTATTTCACTAGTGTTCTTAAAAGCAAAAACATTGGGTTATCCTCTGTATATTTAAGAAATAAAGATTCAAAATGTGCAAAGAGCAGCTTTCAGATTTCAGTGGACGGTACATACCACACTGGTCCAAATGTGCAACAGTGGAAGCCTCAAGGGTTGAGATAAGGACAGGGACAAATCACTCACCATTTACCACATGGGCCAAGCAGACTCACCCTCAGATCTGTGCCTGCAGAGCTGTTTCTCTCAGATATTCTCACTCCCCTCCCTGTTTGCAGTTGCTGTTGTGCAGGGTTTTTCCTCTGGGTGGATCTGTTATCCCAGAGGCACGACCATTGTTGGTGATGGGCTCAGCCCCGGCCAGCAGCTGCTGCATGCTGGAGCCAGCTGGCATTGGCTCTATCAGACACAGGGAAAGCTGCTGGCACCTCCTCTCCCACTACCAAAACCTTGCCACTCAACCCCAAAGCATGAGCAAAACAACATCTAAATGATCTAACAAAAAGACTTTGCCGCAAATACAGTAAAGAATATGCAAAGTTCCCCTTCTGCCACTGGTTCTAGGTGACAACCTGAGCCCACAACAGCAGGATTACAGAGAACTGTATGGATGCTCTTTGGCAGAATCTACTTACTGAAAGAGAAGGGGGAGGAAAAAATACTCACTACACTCACTTTCATCTGTAAATGCTCATTTCCCATGGGCTTGGTGAAAGCATGTGGCTAAAGAATCTACACACAGAATATCAACACAAACAATTCTACAGGATAGCTCCACTACAAGAATTATTTTTAATATCAGAAGAGAAAGAAAAAGCTTTTCTCAGAGAATACTGCATCCTCAAAGGCAGTTCAAGGTCACATTCATTATATTTTATTTACTGTCACAGTTTCATATTATTTAATATAACAATTCAGTATCTGTTTAAGATACGACATGCTCAAAGGCTTTGCAAAGAACTGTATCCTCTGAGGTAGGAAAGGGTAAATAATCCTATTTACAGCCAGACTTTTAAAAGTCTTTACCCTATTTCTGTGTCAGACAACTCAACTAGAGTGCTTCAAGTTTTTCCTCCAGATTTTACACATTTAAGAAAATAGGAAAAACTGTTCCACCTAGCACACACTTCTAGCCTGTGCTCAAACACCCTCGTTACATCCAGGCAGTTTTAAATGACACTAGAAATAGAAACAGGCTTTATGCTTTCTCAATACGTAAAACTCTAACTGCCACTTAAAGCATATACCTTAGAAATAATTCCTTTTATTTGTTTGGTCTGAGTCTGCACAAGAGTTATTTTTAAAGGTCTTTGTAGCATAGTGTCATTCTGTAACTTCCACTACACCCATTTCCTACAAAAAGAAAGAATTTCTCAGTGATGGGAGTCCTGTGCGTCAGGACAGAGAAGAACTAAGTGGAAAAAGAAAATGGATTCTATCATTAGAACACTAAGATCCAATTGGATGTCACCACATCTGAAGTGATCCAAATAATATGAAAAAGTCCATTTTATTTGCCCCCTTAGAGTTCTCCTGGTGAGCAGGAAGCTCTCCAGCCCAGTGTGCACCCCTGTGTTTTGGTTCTGTCCCATCTGCTCCCCGGGGCACGTGCACAGCCAGAACTGATCTCAGAGAAAGGTGCCACGTCCTGCTGAGCAGCAGTGAGGACAAGGGTCACCCTTCTGGCACTGCATTCAGAAGCCTACAACATGCAGAACCATTACGGATTTGTGGTAATTAAGTTTTTTCTCTGTCAATCCCTCAAGAAGTCAGCTTGAACAGAACCTATTAAAACCTTATTAAGAGTCTGGAAATGAGTCAATGGGTAAGGGGTTCCCAAATTCCCTTTCCACAGAGTTCTGCTCCTTACCATGTATGTATTCCTCATATGCAGGCTTTGCCTGCACTGTTCACTGCACAGACTTGTTCCACATTTCCACATCACTGTTTTACATCTTTTTCATCTCTGTCATTCCTTTGCACTGAATCTTAAATCACACTGATTTCCTTTGCCACAAATCATAACAAGGACAACAACAAAATCAGATTTCACTGTGAACAGATTTAAATTGATTTTTCAAGAGATTTATACAAGCAATTCTGGTAGCACCTACTACAAATCCTTGCCAAAAATTAGAGCTGTTAAATAAGAGCAACCTGTTCTCTTCAAGGTGCCATCAAAAAGAGGAAAACACTTGTCTTCAGGAGGCCTGAGCTAAACCTGGCTGGGCGCATCCCTTTGCTCTACTCCAGGACCTGACAAAAGTATTTTTTGCCTGTCCCACCCCCCTGCCCAGCAGATCCCATAATGAACTGAAGGGTGCTCACCAGATCCCACCACAGATCACTGCAACTCCACTATCAAGACCTTGCCTTGGACAAACATTTCAGGGGCACAGGTTCTCCCACACACATCCTAAGCCGTTGTTCAGGTACATTTCAAGGCAACTTTCATTTACTTACGTGAGACACCTGGTTCCTTTATGACCTTGGTATTATAGAATCATTGCAAGGTTAGAGTTGGAAAAATCCCTTGAAGACCATCTGGTTTCAACCCCCGTGCCATGAGCAGGGAAAAGGGAAACCTGTCCCTGGGTGTGCTTGAATCACCAGTCTCTCAGTTAACAGCCCACATTTCAACATTTCTGTTAACAATTGCTCTCAGGCCATATTATATTCATTGTGTGTTCTGGCTGGCTAATAATTTAATCAGTAGTAGCCAGTAAATGAGTAATTTTCCACCACTGCAACACTCTAGCAATAAGTTATAAAAATACCTAAGAAGCTGAAATGCAAAGCAGACTGCCAAGCATATATTTAGGAGTGGGAGTACTCCATCATGAGATCCTTACTGACTAATACATGCCCATTCAGAAATTGAACAGCTTTCAGAATCACCTTAATTAGAAAGGAAGATGGATTAAAATACAATCTCTCAAATAAGAATTTCACTTTACTGAGGAAATCAGAATGGTTTTTTTCTCTTTAAATGTAAGGATTCATTACTGACTTTGAGTAGCACAGTTCATTTTTAGCTGTAAATATGAAAAGTCCTAGAAGGATCATCTCATCAACTCCTTCCCACACAAAACCCAAATCATAAAAAATCCTGCTACTTAACAAAGATCTTTACAAGAAAACTGTTGGCTATTGAGCGCATCCAACAATACTGAGCTGAATTTCACAACTCATAAGTCATTGGAATTGAAATACTAAGATTGCAGGACTTTTGTCACTAGAAACACTACCTGGGAGCCATCCCTTTACCTATCTACTGAATTAGAATAAAATGTGACAACAAACGCTTTTTGCCTGACACAATATGTGCATGCATGTCCTAAAGTTACCTAATTGGTACTTTTTATTTTTAACAACTACACCTTCCCTTTGTGCTTGGTCTAAGTTTACCTGTACAAATTATAAAAGGCTTACGTACAGGAGTGTGAGAGCAAGAAACCAAAATAGGCACTAGGAAATGCAAGGAAAAAGTGGTGAGTGCTTTCAAGGACAGCAGAGTGGCACATCAATGCTGGTGAGGGACAAATGTAGTGGAAATAATTTGAGAAGAAACACAATACCATCTCTTATTACAGTTCCTCTATCATTAGGACTCATTTTACCAATAATCTCAAGCTTCAAGTACCTACATTTACAGTGCTTTCCACACGGAGGAACTTCTGTTCTCCACTGTCATTACAACACAGCTTCCTAAAGACCATTCAGTGTGATGTCAAAACTGGGGCTTGATGCATGACTGAGTGACACCTGAGTCACAGCACCTGTAACCGAGTCCTGCAGCACAAATCTTCCACAGCAAATGCTCCCAAGCTTGTCACTGCATTTGCTTCTCGCAGTGATTTCGTTTAGTAGTTGTTTTAGTGACTCTGCCAGCTGTACAGCTGCTGTCTCCAAACACCACCAGTATCATCACCCTGTCAGTTCCACCACTACCTCACTCACCAGCTATTACAGCACAGAAAATGTTACTGCCTTAAAACAGGGTAAGATTACTTTCCAAGAGCTCTCTCAGAAATTTCTGACTGCAGTCTCAGAGGGGAGTAGGAATTTTCTCCTTCACCATCAAGCCCTAAAGAGTTAGTTTCCCACTTCTGGGCAATTGATGCAAACTTGGGGAGAGGGGAGGGAAGGGGCATTCCTGCTGATCCCTGGAAAGTGAGCTGTAAAGGAGACTTGGCATATTCTCATCTTTAGATCATGCCCAGAAGTATTTGGTCTGGGGCCCAAAATGGTTTGTATAGTATTCCTGGCTTTGTCTGTAACCTGCTGGCTGACCTGGGACAAGTCACCTAACTTGATGGGATCTTTGAAAAGACCTGTACCCATCCCAAAGTGATGTGCAAACACCTGCAAGTGCCCCCCTGGTAGTGCCATGTGGTGGCTATGTGATACTTGGCCTCTCAGTGACAGACTCACTCTTTGGGTACAAACCAGAAGCCGGCTGCTATCCATCCCAGACCTAGCAGACAACATGGTGCTTGGCAGGTGAAGGTGTCAGAGCACAGCTGCAGTGTTGGTCCTTACTGGTAACATCCCACACAGCTCAAGCAGAAGTTGGTTGATATTCTTGGTAGATTTTTTTTCTTGTGTAGACCCTGACAGAAACGCCTTTGCGGGAAGAAGGAGACTAAGCAGCCTGTGAGGCTTGCAACTCAAACCATCACCACCCCAACAGGGAGTGCTTCATCAGCCACTTTAACTCATCCTCCCCTCCAGCTCCAGCAGAAAACCCTCTTTAGTGCCATAAAGATATTAGACTTTAGCAAGGGCTCAACTGTGATTTAGAGTATGTAAGAGTTAGGTAATTTCAGGTCTTTATCAGTGGATATTATAACGTGATACTGTCAGGACAGAGCATCTCCCTGTAGGAGAAGAGACTGGAAAAAGTCCAAGTTTTCAAAGTAACAAAGGAAAGGAGGGTCATAAACACAGCTGAAGGAAAAAAAAAAAAAAGAAAAAGGACAAGATGAGAGGAGGACATGTAAGAATAATGACTCCAAAACTTTTTCTGGGTTTGCACTTCCCTGTTCAGAGGCACACAGCTGAGACAATGTGGCTGGCTCTGTGACAATTGTGGAAAAATAAGCCAATTTGAGCTGGTTGTTAGCAGTCGGAGCACTGCACCTCAGATAAATGACTGTCTGCCCCAGGTATGGCAGCAGATCTTCCTGAACCATTCCTGAGGGATTTGCCAGGATTGTAGCAGCTTTTAGCCATCAAAAGCAGCA
Organism: Illadopsis cleaveri; assembly: GCA_013399915.1. Lineage (NCBI taxonomy): Eukaryota > Metazoa > Chordata > Aves > Passeriformes > Timaliidae > Illadopsis > Illadopsis cleaveri. The sequence continues at coordinate 297,116 of VXBB01005860.1, forward strand.
AGAAAGTCCTCTTCAATCTCCCATCCCTGTGGTAAAAGGTGACCTTGGAGAAGATTTTCTTCTTCTTCTTCATGCTCTCTGCTCCCCATGCCAATTCCATCCTTCCTCCTGTCTCAGAGCTAGACATGTTGTCTTATTTAACAGTAGATAAACCCAACGCTTTTCCCCAGCACAGTTGCTCAAACTGCTCTGTGTGGGTTGTCACACCTCCAACTGTATCACTGTGTCTAACTCAAAGTGGTATTTTCAGCCTGCTCTGATGTTTGCCAGGAGTCCCAGTTTGGCTCCAGAGCTCTCGTCTGTCTCTCCTCAGTTGAGCTAAGGGCCTCCTGTGAGGGAACAGCGTGTGGAGAACAGTCCATGCCTGTCCCTGTGCCTGCCTCCCTTTCCAGGCAGCAATTCACTGAGGCAGTTTTCTCCCTCAAATATTTCACCTGCTTCACCTACTACTCTTTATCCCCCTGAGGAAGAAAAACAAACATGTGACACCCACAAAAAAGGTGTAAATAACAACCACCACCATATTAGTACTGTTCACCCACCCCTCCCTACAAAGTCTTACAAAAAAGAACAACATCTTTTGCTAATTTCCTAATTCCACAGTAAAAGGAGCCGCACAGAGCAATCCTTGTCAAGCGCTGAGAAAGAAAGCTTGCAAGAAAGAAAATATAGAAGGAATTGAGGAGGACAGAAAAAAAAAAAAAAAAGGCATAAACCTCCTTAAATCCTGTGAGAAAGAACCTGAAGAAGAAGAAACAGAGCCCGGGGCCTGCTGACCATGTCTGAACAACCACACAGGGCCAAGGAAGTTTCTTTCAAGGGCCAAACTTCACTAAGAGAAAAGCAGCTGCATGTACAGAATGACAGGCCTAGGTTGGTCAGCAGGTCAGCATCCACACTCCAAGGCTTCTTGTAAAACATTCCCTACTCAGAACTTCCTTCTGTTTTCAGACTGCACTGTGGTTTCCTTTGTAAACACTCAGATCATCACACATAATGGAGTATGCTATTTTCAAGCAATAAAACAGTATGATTTCCATGGCAATAGCAAGGAATTTGGCAAGGCTGTTTGATAGACTTGGTCTGGTGAGAAAGTTTTTGAGAAAAATGAGACATAATTGAATCTCTCACCACTAAGATACTGTAAAATTCTCCATATTTTCTTTCCTGTTGACTTGAATTCTCAGGACCTCTTATTTGGAGATCTGCCCCTAAAGAACTGATTTACTAATGGTAACATGCCAAGGCTGCACTGGAGTTAATCACTGTACCAGTGGAAGTGAATGTCTGCCTCAAAGAATTTATAATACCACTTTTAAGACAAAACACTTAGTATTCCAAATGGAGTCGAAGCTCCTTTGGGGACGCCACATAAATTTGTATGAGTTGCTACAATTTGTCATGCACTTGTGATTTTAACCTTCCACTCCAAATCACCATGGGGCAAGCAAACTTCTACTCCCAACAAGTGATCTCCACATATGACAGAACACCACGGCAGCCACACATGGACTGAGATAAATCCAGGTCAGATCAGTCACCCTTGGCCACCCAGCAGATCAGTGACCAAGACAGCAGGAGAAGGCCCAGGATTCCAACTCTGCACACACTACTTTCAGCAGCCCTGAACCTCTCAGGGGGAGAAGAGAACCTCACAGGCAAGATTTAAATCATTTGGAGATGGCCTGCAAATGACTCATTCTTAAAACAAAAGTAATCTATTCAGAGATCTGCTTTTATAAATATACAGGCTTGTTCTCCTCTTTCATTTTCTTTCAGCTTCTGAGAAGACTTCAGCAGTCTCAGCCTTATGGGACAGGGATTGGCTTGTGCCCATAGATTTCACACTTGCTTTCATGAGCAAAATCTAAACAGGCCTTGATTGCAAAGACAGTTGTGATCAGCTGAGTTGCAGATGGATTTCTGGGGAGGGCAAGAGAGGTAAGAATTTCAAAAAAAATAAAACTCCATCAGAGATTTAGAAGCACTTAAGAGACTAGAAAAGCAACTTCCTGTATCACAGCTAATGTTTCAAACCATTTTTCAGCTGGAATAGCAAGCCTCCAGTGCTAAGAGCTGGAATGTTTGTGCCACTCGACTGGTGGAATATTGTAAAACACATGAAACCTGCAGAGGTCTTTTACAGGAAAGAAAAGTAAGTTTCCATAAGTAGTGCTTGAGTGGGGTGGTTTTTTAGTATTTTATAAAAATAAAGCCTGAAAGAAGGTAATGACATTAGCTACACATTAGTCTCCAAAGATTAAATAAACTCCCATGTAAAAGCAAGCATGAGCAGTTTCTCAGCAGTTTCATTTCAGAGGGGCTTATGCAATCACCTCAGGTTCTGGTGCCAAAGCCCCATGTCTCAAAGTTACCAACCAAACAACATTAAATTAAATCAAAATTAAATTCATCAAAAGCAGGCATTACCTTTAATGGGATTTCAATTAGTGATGGACCAAAATCCAAGGCCTACAATCCTCTCAAAATGTAAACAAGCCTATAAACCCACAACTAGGCCTGTCTCATTTTGAGATCAGAACCAAGTACAACAAACAGCAAAACTAAATCTTGCATTTTTTCCAGGTCTGAACAAGTCCCAAGGCCAAAATATCTTTGCAGTTCTTACAGGCATATCACAGAAAACAGCAGAGGTAGAGAAAAAAACCCTCAAGTGTGTAAAATTAAATTAAGGAACAACCAATTATAATGTTGAGCAGTGACAGTCTCTTGGGACAAATCCAGCAGTCACTGATGGGTATCAGTGTCCTATGACCTCAGAGCTCTGCATACTTGAATCAACATGAGAACACACAAACATTTTTGTTTGTAGCTGGCTTTTGCATTTGGCCACAAAAGGAGGCATGCATATGCAAAATAAAAACCATAAGAGAACTTCTGGATAATGGATATTGTGGGCAGAGAAGTAACAGATGGTAGAACAAAACAATCTAATTAAAAAAAAAAAAAGAGAGAAAACTTCCTTATGATAGGATAGAACTGCAGAGGTGTAGAAAAGAACTCAAAAGTAGAGCTGAACAAGTAGGGACAGTGGTGGATGGTGCTGCCAGGTGTGGCCCAACCCCTTCCAGAACCCTTCTGTGCCACCATCAACATCACAGGGAATGTTCCACTGAGGCAGCAGTCTGAGCCACAGCTCTTCAGAAGTATTTGGGTTCAGCAAGCAGTAAGAAAAGGCAGATATTCTGAGTCACGAAAACACCTTGTGAATTTTTAAGCATACACAGGCCAAGTAAGAAAGCCCCACAGAAATTAATTTACTGCACTAGAGATATTATTGACTTTTATGTCACAGGCATGTTGTTTTTCTGACTGATTATGTGTCCAGAGCTCTTATGAGAAATACTTAACAGTGTCTGACAGACACATACTCTCCACCATTTAAGTTATAACCCCACAGTACAGACACTGGCTATTAGGTGGAAATTATGGGATCTCAGTGGTATTTCTGTGACATGGCAGGCTGTATTTTGCTTAATTTAACAATAAACTCATTATATTAACTGAATTCAGTAGGAACAGCAGGAGGAATCCTGTTAATTTCGTCTTAAACATCAGATTGCTTCTGAGGGTGCTAAAAGAATATACAGAGAAGGCAATAGAGGAATGGCTTCATAAAAAGGAAGGAAGCTTCCATTTCCTCTGAAAGCTCATACTGAATTTAAAACTGCCATGTCTGATTTGATCTTAAGTGGCTTAGACATATGGTTACTGTTTGAGACAGGATATGGGGCTTGATTTGACCTAGTACAGCCCTTGCTACATTTTTTTTTAGTATAGAGAAATCCTGGATAGTGGCTGCCATAAAAAGACACCACTCCTATCCCTGGTTAGCACCTGGGGAATATCAGCAATGCCATTCTTCCTCCTCCTCTGAATGTGCAAAGCAAGAACTATCTCCAGCTCAGACAGGAGCTATTAGATCATCATTCAGGTCTCCTCCTCCATTACCAGTGACAAAGTCTTTGGCTTGAAACTCAAAACATTATTCTCAAATTACTTCAACAAGCATTACAGGAGTCTCTGTTGGTTTCTCCACTGTATTAATTTGTGTCTTGCTTGACTTCTGTATTGATAAAGCACCCTGGACCATCTGGCAATCCCTCCTCCACCTCTTTCTATTTTATTCACCTAGTCAGGAAACCTGCCACTCCCTGAAGGCAGCAGTAGCAGCAGCAAGGGAAACAGCCATACCTTGCATTAGCAAAGCTCTCCATAAGAAATCCAAGAGGACACCGCGGGAAATAGAAAGTAACACCCATAATTATTACTTACACAGGTACTTCCTCTGCTTCAGGTGGCAACTGCTGAGCCCTGAATACCTCTGGGCATCCAAACACTTGCACTCCCCAACAGAAACAGAGAGTGGTGTGAAAGGGACGGTGTGCTGAGGTGCCATGATGCTTTGTGATGAAAAGTACCATTCAACAACAGCAAAGAAGGGTCAGAAAAAGGCACTTTTCTTGCCCTAACACAGGAGATCAAGTCAGGGCCACCAATGAAACTCGTGTCAGCCATGGCCACCTGCCTGCTGTCCCCCTGCCAGGATACAACCTACACCTCTGGAGCTTTTGGCTAGGGGTCATGGAGATGACTCAAAGACACATCTGTAGACCAGTGAGGATCACAGTTCTGGCAAATTGCTGAAAACTGACAGATCCACCCCAAATGATACTCTCAAAATGGAAATTTAATGAACAAATATGCTTAGCTGCATAAGAAATTGCAGTTGTATTATCTGTAACTAACAACAGTATAAAGGATTCCATGCAAGTTGGTGATCTGATCAGTTGTCCTTTTGGAATGAAATTCAAGCTAACTTTGATAGTGCATAATACCAGATGGAAGAAAAGAGACTACCTTTGCTAGATCCTGGATTAACCATTAATCTCCTGAGATATATAGACATGATAAGTAGTTTGTTTAAATCTTCTGCAATATTCAACATAAGGAATTCAGCTGTGAGTTTTGGTAAATTTGCGACCTGAAGAAAACACTTGGCAGCAGTCAGTACAGACAGTTCTCAGAAGGGTGAGCTTATGGGCTTCTGGTACATCACTGCAATTAACTCTGAAAAACAGCAGTTTTTTTTTCTCATGCATTGTGGGCATCTACTAATTAAGCTGGTGAGAAAGTATTATTTACACATTTTCTAGTAGCAGAAAGGGAGCTAGAGACAGGTTATAAGCCTTTCACAAAGTCATGTAACAATCTGGTTGCAGAGCTATTAACAGATGCCTGGATTTCTGAGTCCTTTTATCCCCTGCTCCCTTGGCATGGAACACCACTCCTCTTAGCTTCTAATTTTGTGTGGAAGACATTTTTGAGAAAGTGCTGTGGAGTACAAAAAAAAAAAAGATACATTGGGAAGCAGGATTCTTCTCTGAACTAAAGAGATGGGCCTCACCTATTGTGGCCTCCAGGTACAGCCAAAGTTGTTGTTTAAGTCCAGATACACAGAAAGCATAAGAAAGGCTGACCAGAATGAAGTGACTCCAGCACACTGTGTACAGGGGGTTGAGGGAGGGCAGGGAAAAAAGGGAGGAAGAGGAGAGCAGGGAGGAAGAACGTTGACAGTAGGGTAGGAGTGAAACCAGAGGCACATCCCCAGTCTCTAGTGGAACAAGCTTTGTACTGACTGTTCTCTTTCTACATTTTGGTTTTAACTCTAAAAACCTCAAAGTACCATAACACCACTTAGAAGGAACATATTCCCTCATTCTAAGGCTTTTCACACAGAAGAAACAGTTTACTAAGGGTTATTTCTACCTGCAGCAGGAGCAAACCCCAAAGTTTATGACAGCTGCAATATGAAATTTCACTGTAGGAAACCACATATGCCTGAGAAATTTGGGGATCTGAAATGTAAAAAGCAATAATCCAATAGAATAGAAATATCTCTGAAATACTGGCAGTTTCTGGAAGGTACAGAATATATAAGAACTTATGCTTTTTGACAGGAAAGACCAGGAGGGGACCCAGCCAAACTCACAGAACTGGCAGAACTCAGTTCCACAGGTCATCCCAAAGGCCAAGGAAGCAGGAGAAACCCTGGGACACTGCACAGACAATTGATGCAGCCCCTGGCAGTGGGGTGGGATGAACAGTTGTGCTGTGCACAGTCTTTGTATCTTTTTCTGAAGTGCTGCTGTCCCAGAGCAGCACATGAACCAGAGAGCTGATCTGAGGCATTTCCATCACAGCCCGCTGTCCAAAAGCAGGGAACAGCACAGGATCAGTAAGGGAAGCAGGACAAACGTGTTTTCCTCCTTTTCAGCAGAATCCCCCTCTGCTGTTTCCCCCGTGGTTCCTTGCTGGAGCTGTTTTATCCTGCCCTGCCTTTGGGCACCTACACTGACAGGGAACTCTCTGTGCTGCCTTCTCTCAGTGCAGCTCATCACAGACTCCTCATGCATGGCCATGTCCCAAAGCCTGCACAACCCTGGACCTGCAGGATGTCACAGGATAAAACAGGCACTCACCTCATAACACACAACAAAACCAGCTTTTTTTCTTCCCTATTTCCACTATCTTCTTTCATTATGTAAATGACCTGTTATATTCATACTTGCCCTGACAGTATTTCTCGACAAAGATTAATTTACTGTTAAACACAGAAGACACAGCATCCATTAACAAAGAAAATATGAAGGCAAAGAAGAATTCCCACTATTTTAACACACAAAAATGCATCTTTTTCTTCTTGTTTTGTAGAGTGAGCTTGTGACCTTTTCTCCTCCTCAAGGCTACTTATGCTTCTGAATAATCCTGGATACCTGCAAATGCCTCAACAAGCATCAAGTCAGGACATTTGCTTGGAAAAGGCCCCAAGCCAATGCAAGGTGCAAGGATCAAGCAAAATTCTTTCAAGTTGGCTCTAGAGTGATCTTTATAGAACTGATGCACACAACAAAAACGTAGCTAAAAAGCACAAGTAAATTAATTCTCGTACAAAAAGCCTTGTGCTGTTGAATTCTGAACAACACTACATGCATTCCTTTCACTACAGTTTCTCTGTCTTTTTTTAGGTAGGAGGATAAAATTTATGTCACAATTCATACAAGGCCTTTTCCAAAGCTCAAAGTCTGTAAAGAACATAAAACTACATGCAGAATACCAAGACATGGTGAACAGAAGTGCATTTAAAAGATCCAAAGCATCCATCTGTCCTGAGCTCAGTACTGTTCTGCAAGGGCAGAATCTGGTCACAAGGGCTCTTTTGCCAGTGTTGTTTTGCATTTTGATATATTTGCTGAAGTGCTTTGAAAGATGCAGCTATAGCAGGTCAGACCATGATGGAAGTTTACCAGTTTATTAATTTGCACAACTGAATGGAAAATAAATAAAAGCAGGCAGATTAATCAACACATGAACTGCAAACACTGCTGGCTTGTCTCCCTTAAAACTTTTTAGGAACAATGTGTCCATTTGCAATGCAAAAAATGTTCTGAACCTTTACCTGAGTGACCAACAGATGGAATAAACTGACAGCGCTCTCATTTCCTGAGCACAATTTCCTAAGTAATTTCCTCTCTGTGTTAAATTTTCAGATTATTTGGTTTTGAACCCAAATCTGCCTCATTAAACATGGAACAATTTTGAGCATTAAACAGCTAATAGTAGAAAACAGCTATGCAAAACCTCCCAATTTCAACTGACATCTAAAATACTTCCTGACTGGTAATGCACAGGCTGCCAAGTATTTTACAGATTCCCAGCTTAGCCTGTGCTTCTATCATTTCAGAGCATAAATTTAAGCTCAAATCACTGCAGAGATTTCTCTTGCTTTCCATTACAGCTCGACTAGATGCAGCCTTGCAGTGCCCCTCCTCAGACACATTTATCCACAGCTCCTGGAGGTCTGCACGCTGCACAGACTGACTGAATACACTACAAACTGAATTTTTCCCCCAGTATTAAGAACACATCAGACTGCATCAGAGGCACTCTAAAGAATGCTGAACACCTCTTTGACAAGCCATATGTTAATTGCCCAAAGGTCACAGGAACTATTTTGGAAAAATGTGGCTCTCTGTTTAAATGAGTAACAGCCAAGCGATGCAATTATGAAATAATGGCAGCATTCCCAAAGGATCTCTAGACAGAGCATGAAACGAGCACAAAAGATTCATGAGGTTTTGTGCTTAATTTCTCACAATTTCAAAATATTGCCTGTTAAAAGTTAATAGCAATTCTTAAAACATGCACTAAAAGAACATATGCCACCATATTTCCAACATTTGGGAGCGCATGTGCTACAACAACAACAACATTCCTTTGCTATTAAATGCCAAAGGCTGTTTAGTGATAAATTCAAATAAAACCCAGTAATTTGCAGTGGTTTTCATTCAGAAAGAGCCATGGAACACTGAAAACTATTACATGTCATTTATAAACACTGTAAGAAGAAAATTTTATTTCATTATAGGCCAGTAATGACTGGGCTAAATTCAAAGCTAGCTCAGCTTGCTCAGGGCCACAGCCAGTTGGATTTGAAGGCCTTTAGGGCTGGAGACAAAACACCCTCCCTGGAAAACCCACTGAGGTCCCTGAGCACTCCCATCCTGAGCAGGGATTGCCCTTGCTGCAGTGAGCTCCTGCTGCCCCTCCTGCTGTGCACGAACCTGGGAGAGGTCACCTCCTTCCTCTGCAGCTCTCCAGAATAGAGCTGAACAATGCACTGAGGTCCCACCCTGGACTAGAATCCCCCTTTTCCCTCCCTGAGCACACCCAGCTCACCGGGCCTCTCCTCATGCCCCAGTGCTGCAGCCCCCAAACACCGAATGGCCATAGAATCCCTTGGTAATGGAGGTTTGGAAGGGATCTCTCCTTCTCCCCTATATATTCTCTCCATAGAAAGACTTTCAAAAGGCTTGATTTTGACCCTTATACAATGGCAAAAATTTAGCAGTCTTGAGGCAGCATCTGGCAATCAACCCTTCCTCTCTTTGGGGGAATTCACTATTAGTTCTTAAATCCTACCCTGAAGTCTGAATTTATACTTGCAATCCTCCCAGGCACATGGCAGCACTAAGAAATGACAATTACAGAAAAATGTGCATGAAGTCTCAACACATACATGGCACCTGCCTAAGCCTGCTGACAGTCTGGAACAGTATTTGCATACCATGAAGGGTCAAACTGATTTCAGGGGGTTGCTAAAATTGATCTGGAAGGATGGCATTTTAAATACCAGTGTCACTAATTATTTATAGTTGGTATGAACAGCAAACTCATGTTAACTAATCCTCCAAAAAAAAACTCTCCAGGTGACAAAACCCACAAAGATTTGTTATTTATATGTACTGAGAAATAGAAACCTAAAAGCCACTCATTTCCTTCCTGACAAATTTTACAGTGCAGTTAAGCTTTAGTACTACAAAGTAAAAAGAGCAGCACAATCGAAATAAATTCTAATAATCAATTATACATAGAGTATTCTGCTTTGGATTCAAACATCTCACTTGTTTACTGTGGGAGTTTCTTTTCCTTTTCCCTCTCCTTTTTGTGCTTAATCTGGAAGATTTTCATTAGTAAAACATGAATTTTTTATTGTCCATTTTCTGCATTCTTCTCTCATGTTTTAGTTTCTCATCATTTAAGACAAGAGCAGTATGTACAATCACCCTCCAGCTTTTTCAAACCTCACAGAATAGGTTATAAGCAACACATTCATTATCATCATCCAGATAATTAGAATGTCTGTCTGTAAATATAAAAGCAGAAATGTTACCTCAGAAGAGCACTCTCTAAGGAGGGGAAACTTCAGAGTTCATGGGATTTGAAACTAAGCTCATATTTTACTAAGCAGATATGAAAATAATTTTCAGAACTTAGTTTTTTAGAATTCATATGGTGTAGAATGCACTTAGAGAGAAGCTGTTCTGAAGGTCTTTTGTCTGAAAAGGGCCCCTTCAGAAAAAACTCTTTGATTCCTTTGGATGAGGTGATGTTATTATAAAAACAAAAAATTTGGGAACGTCAGGAAGCACAAAGTTAATACATAATTAAATTACTTAAACACAATGCAGGATTTTTTGGGGGGAGTAAACCAAGCTACTTCCAGCAAAGTTCTCCCACAACCACAAGAGTTTAGAGCCATTAGAGATCCAGGAGCTGAATCAAGACTCACAGCTTGGTGCTGTCCTAAACTTGCAAAGGCAAAGCAGGTATCACACACCTCATGCAGGTGCTGCATCGTCTGCAGGGAAACTGAAGCCCAGCAAAGAGAAAAAAGCAGGAAACCACTAAGGTCTAAAGAGGCCAAAATCCTTCACTTGAATTCAGTATTGCTGAAATATTTACCTTGCTGCAAATTTTCTCTCCCACATACTTTTTAAGAATTAAACATTCACATCATTGACAATCCAAAGTACTAACTGCCAGCATTATAATGACTATTAACATGAAAAGTTTCTGGATTTTATAAGGGCACTGTAGAGGCAGAATCAGGGTTGATTGAAGTGCAGATGGCAATTGTCACCCCCAGTTAGTTACACCAGTATCACAGTGGTTAACCCAGTGTTAACAACCCAGCTTGATAAGGGCAGATACTGCACTGAAGTGGCTCAGCCAATTTCACACTGCTACATACACCAACAGCAGGTCAGCCCAGAGCTTCCCACAGGAGTTCATTTGTGCTCAATTTGCAGAGGAAACAGACTGGAGAAACTCGTGACACCAAGTTTAAGAGAGTGCATGATTTAGAAATCCTTTCCATTTCTCTGGGAATGCTGCAAAAGGGAGTATTCATTCTGTTCCCCACCTAACAGAGGAACACAGGTTTCTCAGCATCTGATCAAGACAATGGATAAAGGCCAGTTAACTTCAATATTGCAAAATCAAATCCTTAATTCATCAGCTTGCCAACTTACCAAACCTCAGCTGCCTGTGATGTCTACACAGATGAAAGCAGACAGATAAGTAAATGCAAAGAAGTGAAACTATTTGCCTGTAGATGAGAAGATTTTATTAATCCTTCTTGATTTTTCCTATTACTTAACCACCAAGACATAAATTAACATTTGACTCTGCTGCTCTGTGCAACTGATCCGTAGCATGAAAGTCCAACTCCCAGTTTCCACCCCAGAGATCAGCTCTGAAGTCTGTCTGAAAAGAACATGCCTCTGTCTGATCTTTACTTGCCTAAGCACCAGCTGACTTCAAGCTCTTTTCATGCCTTTTTAAAAAAAGTCTGAAAAGGTTTTGACATCATCACAATCATGAAATGAGAAATGTTGATCCCCACAAACAAAAACACAAGCTGAGTTTTGCCAAGTAAAACAGAGACACTTCTGTTGGCATGTTTTTAAAATTGACTATTCAAGATGTAAATCTGCATCTCATGGACTAAATGTCTGGCCTAAGTGTCAACACACACAGATTCTTTGCCCTGCAAGGTAACTAATTTGATTTTTTTTTTTGGCTGACTTCCTGCCACTAGTAGATTCCTTTTCTGATCTGAGATAAGTGAAAAATTTAACAAGCCAGTGTGCTTCCACAGGAAAACACCAAGAAGCCCTCAGGATTTTCCACAATTGACCATTGGCAGTACTTCTCAAAACAAATTAGTAAACAAACTATCTTTTACATGCCAGAATGAAAATACAATAACCTCAAACTTTCCAAGGCATCTGATTTTTAACTACATTTAAATTCAGACTGGGCACAGCTGAAGCACCAGAAACAAATGTCACATGTGGGCATCCTGACTGGCAATGGCACTCATGCCACGCTGTATGGACTCAGATTTTGGGGTATGTTTTGGAGCACTACAACAGTTTCACAGTCTTGCACACGTAACAGTTAAAGCAGGAGCTCTAAGCTCCTCTTGGTTTCTTGTGGGAAATACTCCAACAAAATTATGATGTTAAAAAAGAGCCCCTGATTTCTCCAAACTGCTTGACACTGACAGCAGTGTGCACCCATATGTTTTTGTATGCTTCTTCCCACAACCCCCACGTATTTTGCATGGATATGTATATTGACTGTCAATGGTACTTTGTTAAAATGATTATTGCACACAGCATGGCCAACTTTTAAATGTAAATTGTATGCAAATATATGCAATGCCATCTTTAATGCAGATGTAGCAAAAAGTATTAAGATGTGTAGGGCCTAATTAGGTCCTACATCAAAAACCACATATAAAAACTTGGCTCCAAAGTCTCAGCAAAATAAATGTGAGCTAGAAATCCCAGTGTACACTCCTAGGGAAGCAAGGGGAGTAACTCTTTCCCTGCGACTTCTGAAAGCTGAAGAAGGCAATGAACTCAAACAAACAATTTGTCTGTTTTTTCCTCAGACAAAGCATTTTCTTTAAAAGCAAGATGCAGATATAATGGTATGGCTTTTTCATTCTTTTCTATCTCCTAGTATTAAAATGATTAAAGAAAGCCTTCATTTCTTATCTAGACTGTATAAGAAAATCAGGAGTAGGGACACAAAAATTCCTGGGCAATGTAAGCCACAGTCTAAATAAAGGGAAAAAACCAAACCAAACCAGAAAACCACAGCTTATTTTTTCTAAGCCAGGGGCTGCTCAGCACTGACCCTGCCAATGGGACTTTGATTACTGAATTCATTGGAACAGAAAAGCATTTGCACACATCAAACTCCAGAGACAATAATCAACCTCAGGGACTTGCATTATTAATACACTGAAATAAATGAGGCAGTTGACAGCCACTGATCAGGTGTATAGCACTGACTGGGGTTTCCCCAACATATGCACATTTCATGGCTTTCCAACCCTTCTGTTCCTAAAAACAGAGGGTGCTTTTTGGGGTGTGACTGGTGAATTCCACAGAGGCCAAGGACTGCACAGAGCCTGTGGATTTCCAACAGAAAGGAAACCCATCTTGCATCACATCAAAATGAAAGCCAGTGAAGACAGACATATTCCAAGAAAGGTGAGTGCTGTCTCAAACTGAAGACAAGTCTACTATCAGAGACCAGAGAGAAGTCTGACTGCAATCCCTTTCCTGAAAGGAAGCAAGTTTCAACTCCAGTTGCTCATGAGTAGCAATGGAAAAGTCCTAAGAGCCACTCCACCCTCCAGAGGTACTTGGAGAAAAGGACATACACTCCAGTAAATGCATATCCCCTTTTAAGGAAGGAGCTAATACCTTCCCTTTCTGCATCAGCTTGTCCAAACCTTGGCCAGCTACAAGCCAGAAGTTCTCATCTGTTTTCTCCACCCTACTGTCTCCTCTTTTCTAACACACAGTTGGAATCCTCCTCTAGCTGAGCTGCTTGGAGGCATCTCCCAGCCCCACCCCACAGCTGCCCACAACTGTGCCTTTTCCCAAGTCACAGAATGGGGCTGCCATAATTTGGATATTCAAGTGGATTATAAATCTGCAGAAAATTTTATGCTGCTTGCTTCATATCTCTAGTGGCAGCCCAATTTCTTTGAGGAAAGATGCTACAAATTATTCACTGTGAAATATAAAGCTTGCTTTTCATTTTAATTTTGTTCCATTTCTATCTCTGAATTTCCTTTATAGCTATGTTTCCAGCATTATAAGAAAAAAATCCGATGCACCACGTCAGCCCAGTCCAAGCCAGACATAACATCCTGCATATGCTGCCCAGGGTATTATAAAAAATGCCTTTCATTTCTCTCCCCCAGCCATGGTTGCAAGGCCCGTTCCCCTCTGCTGCCCATGAGCCAGCAGCGCTTTCCAGCAGGCTGCACACTGGAATTCCTGAGCCCTCACATTCCTGCAGAGCAAACACAGCTTACTGATCTCGGAGAAGGACGGGCTCAGCAAGTGTATTCCTTCCATCTACCAAAAAAATACGGGGTGGAGGCCTGAACTGGCCACAGTTCCATTTTTTCCAGCTTTAGAAGATACCAGCAATCCCTCTCCAAATCCTGTCTAGGCATTGCTTCAGCAGCAGGGGAGGCAGGCAGCTCCCTGCCACGCACCGTGCCGCGGGATGAGAGCAGATCTGGGGAGGCTGCAATTACGGAATGCCGAGGAACGGCACTGAGGGTATAAAGGAGAGCAGAGCTGGCCAAGCCCTCATCTCCCTGCACTGACAGAGGAAAGGAGCAAACAGAGCAGCTTCAGAGAGCAGATCTTGAGGACGGTGGCACCTTCCAGCTCAGCCACCTGGGCTCTCTGCTGCCTTTGTGCAGATGATTTGCCATTCCTGCATTCTTGCCGGCACTGCAGCACTGTTCTGAGCCTCCTATTTGAATTAACCAGGCCCAGAGGATAAAACTTTCAAATTAAACACATTCCTACAGGATTTCAGGCTCATTGTGTATGCACCAAGGAAACATAACATCCTAAAAATAATACGTATACAGAAAGAAAGCACATTTTGCAGGCATATTAAAGTGGAATATGAATTATAAGCAAGCTCATGGGAGAAGACATCAGATTCCATGCAAAAAGGAGCTTTTGTAAATAACACAGCATCATTCTTTGTAAGCTATGGCAATTATCATCAGCCATTTAATTTAGCTCACCAACACTCCTTCTCATTGCTGAAATTGTCCATTTTTCCCCCCTCCTGAATTGTAAAGCCCCAGATTTTAGAGTTCAAGCTAACAGCTGTATAGATTACTAATCAAGAGCTAGAACTCAATTTATATTCGTTTCAGTAGATACATATCTAAACAGCAAACATGAAATAGCATCTCACCAAGCTGCCATCATTAGAGTACAATATTCAGAAAACATTAAAGCTTTTGTTTAAGAGTTAATTGGTGTCAATGCTCTAAGTTTGTGTGTACTGAATTGCATTGAAATCTTAACTTGTCACATTAAAAATATTCAAATAATATACCAGTGCTCCATAGAGATTTTGAAAATGTCACTAAAGGCAACATGTGTTTAGTTTAGAATATTAAGGCAAAAACTTTAGCATTATTTTTGTGAGGTTTAGCCTTTTAGATACAGATTCACAGGGTGCTGGTATTTCAGATTACTAAATATGACAGAATATTTAAGGGCTTTGCACATTAAGCCCAATGAAAACTTCAAAATCCCTCACTGGAATTAGTAATTTAGCCTCAAGCTAATCAGAGATGTTATTCCAGTAGTACCAAAGTCTTCCAGTTGGCCCTCAGCTTAATTTCACTGATTAAAAAATATTAATTCAAGTCAGTTAGTTTTGCTACAGTCCCCTTACAAGCCAGCTGAAGCTGGTACAAAGAAAGTACAACGTGAAAAAAACCACCAACATTTTGAACATGTGAGAAACACTTATTCCTATGATCTCTTATATTAATTTATGACAAGCTTTAAACTCAAGTTTGGAACTAATCAATGGGAATGGGAAGCTCTTAGTGGTTGAAGCACTCATTGGAAGAGCTAAGGCTGCTTCTCCAGCTGTGACAAGACAAACTCACTCGTCACCCCTTCAGGAAGAGTGAGTCAGGAGTTCAGGCTTAGGCACTTACACCAGTGATCTAATTTTCAGAAGCATCAGTCAGCTCAGGCTACACAACCAAATCCTCAGAAAATGGAAAATTCAGATCACTTTTGGTGCCTCAGCTGCTCCTCCCTATATTCTAAAGGTATCAAAATGCATCACGCTACGTCCAAGAAACATTCTCATAGTAAGACAAATAACAGTCATAAAGTAAAATAAATAAATGCAAAATTATAATGTCAATAGATGAGAAATGGTGTCTAATTCCATTCCCATCAAATGTCCCCAACCTTTTCCAAAGGTCACTGCTTCACCCAACCTGTGTTTGAAGGGCTTCATGAGGAGTGCCCTGCTCTGGGCCACAGCTCCTTCAATCGTGTCCGTGTCCCTTGAGACTCAGAGCTACCTGTGCCAGGGACTTCAGGGGTGCAGCCTAAAATAAACCCAAGTTATGCAGTTCAGGCAGCAGAATGATGACACACATTACATTTCATTAAAAGTATGCTGGGGGAAGGAAAAAACCAACCTACAAGAAAGATCTGGGCAGAAGTTGGTTTCTGAATGGTAGTTCCAGCCCCAGTGTTGGGGGTTCGGATTTTTCCTTTTGCTTCTCTCATGGAATTCTGTCCCGTCTGTTGCTAAGAGACAATAACAACCAATACTGAAGAGAGACAGAAGAAATGGTCAAGGTGAGGGAAGGGTGCAGCTGGCTACTCTCTTACCTGGGGGTTTTTTCCTTGGATACCTCAGACTTTGGCCGGGGCAGGGTTGAGGGGCTGGGCTCAGCTCCTCTCCCACTCTGGTTCTTGATATTGGAGGAGAGACAGGCTCCGGTCACTGTGGGGAGAACCTGCCACCACTGCAGAGTTCCATCTCCTGCTGCCTTCTCCTACTGTGAGCAAAGCTCTCCTTGTGGGAACAGCCATCGTACTGGGACCTTATTAACACTCTACCTCACCAGATAGGACCCTCACCATCTTCTCAGGTGCCTCAGGGGAAATCCTGGGTCCCCGAGCCCCTTTCCCCTCCAGGGGAGCCTCTCCCAGCTGCATTCAGTGGCTGCCACTGCCCAGCACCCTCGCTTCTCTGCCACTGCTCTGGGTTTTTGCTACAGGAGACACCCTACTACAGCTGCAGAGTTTCTGATACACATCATTTGCTCCTCTGGGACCTGCTCCTCCCAGCCATCCCAGCCGCTGCTCTGAGGTTCCTGCTGCAGCCCTGAACCTCTCTGTGGCCCGCCCGCCATTACCGTGTGAGGGAGAGGCGGCCGAGCCCGCCCCACAGCGCCCCCTGCAGTGCGGGGGAATCATTGCACCTGCCCTGCCGGGAGCCACCAGCGCCCCTGCTGGCCGTGCCCGGAACTGCACCCCAGGGGAAAGTGCCGCAGCCGGGGGCAGGCTGGGACCGGGGCCCTGGTTCTGTCTGGGGCTGCTGCCGGGGCTGTTTGTTTGTCTTGTCACACACAGACATACTAGTAAAGAACTGTTAATCCTTGTCCCAGATCTCTGCCTGAAAGCCCCTTAATTTCAAAGTTATAATAACTTGGTGGGAAGGGAGTCATACTTTCCACTTCCAAGGGAGATTCCTGCCTTCCTTGGCAGACACCTGTCCTTCAAACCAAGACACCCAGCTAATCAGCAGGAACAGACCCAGAGCGAAAGAAGCAAACCCTTTACAGAGATCCAAAATTTACACTCAACTGTATGCACTGAAGTATCATCTATGCACACTGGACCTGTACATGTGTGAATAAAGTCTCTCTAACCACAGTTAATATCAACATTTTTGTCTCTCTCTCAAGAATTATAATATTTTTTCCAGATGTTTAAACCTGAGTATTAGGTTGATTTGACTGGTTTTAAGCCTTGGCCAGAAGAACCACTTCTGCACTGACATAGAACTACAGGAAGAGAATTATTATCTGACTAGCTGCTTCCAAATTTTTATTTTTACCAGTATCTTTTTTTTTCCCCTAGAAAAAGAGATAAAATAGATTGTTTCAGGTATCTCACAGGTTCTCAGACTCCAAATATATCATATCCAAGATAAAACATTAATTAAAGAAGTGATTAGGGAAATACATACCTCTAATTCTAGAATTCACACTAGCAATACAATGCTTCCTATCTCAAAAATCACACATAACCCTTCAAAAACTAGCAAAAATAAGAAACTAAGAAGAATCTAAAGCAAACACTATAGCAACACCCAAGAGTCAAATACAACAGCAGACACTTTTAGCTATTCTTTATCTAGAGCATGGCAACACTGAATCTGTGAATAGGCACCAGAAGCATGTAAAACACTGCATCTCATAAACCTTGGACTGACGAGATCCCATTCTCTCACTGAGCTCAGTGCCCATGGTATCAAAGAAAAATCACTGCCTCCTATGGCACTATCTGCAAGGAGGACCAGCCATGCAGTGCCTCAGTCTGCCCTCAGTGTCTGGGAAAACACAATTCCAGCAGTGCCTGGCATTGCCTAACATGATCGCTTTTCTACCAGCAGCTGTAATTAACTGTGGGATGAGACAGGGATACGGGAGAATACACAAACCACATGGAAGGACATTTCCAAAGCTTTACAGGTGAGTTCTAGTGACCAGCCTTTGTACACAAATAAATCCAAGCCAGAGTCCATGGGATGTGAGCCTGCAAGAAAAACCTTGACTTAGTCCTTTTAGATCAAAGCCCTGAGCACACTTTGCATGCACTAAAAGAAATTAAAAAGATGCTCAGTGTTTGCAGACAGCCCTCATAACCATCTGATCTGAGTTACTGCCCACTGATGGACTGGAATAGAAAGGGACACAATTGATACAAGACAGGTTCATATAAACCGAGTCAATCTGAGCTGCAGTGAAGGCAGCACACCCCAGTCCTCCCTCTAGAAACAAGGAGCCAGTGTAACACAACACACTGCTCTGCTCTAGGTCTGGCTTAGAGGCAGCCCACTGCATTGATTTGTCAGCAATCCATTGTTTAAACATTGATATGCCCACCCTCACTGTGCCCCATCTGCACCAAAACCAGCATTTTCTTTCTGTTCTCACTGAAAGGGATTTGTCCATGCATACATGTACATGTGTGTGCATGCTTGTGTTTATGCACAATCCCAGGAGAGATGCAAGGATTTGGAGGGTGGGGCAGCAGGGAGAGTTTCAATTGCATAGTGTTACACAACCATATTGCCAACGTTTAGTTTTATTTTTAACTCAGGGATGAAGAATTATCACATGCCAGTTAAAACCTGTAACTTATGGACAGCTTTAAGGACATAGCAGAATACACAAACACTAAGAGCAATCAACTTAATGAGCCTGATTATATACAGATCATGGAATGGAGATCCTGGATTCAATTCCCTTTCTTAAAGGCAAATCTTTAATTCTTGTGGTTTGAGTAAATACCTGCAGCAACAGTAAAGTTGAAAAGCTTTTATTCTGTCCATAATTTAAGGCAGATTTTGGACCAGTGTCCTGAGTCTACATCACAGCTCTGCAACCACAAAGCAGACCTTAAAAGCTACCTGCTGAAGAAACATGCTCTACATCTTGATAGAGAATTTATCATTATTTTCTGCCTTCCCAATCATACAAAACTGTGAACACAACATAGCCACTCTCTTCCTCGACAATGTCCTTTAGTCCTAAAATAACAGTGCTGCAGTGAAAAGGAAAAATAAGAACAGGGAAATAACAAAAACCACAAAAAACCCCAACAACAACCACCAACCAACAAAAATAAATAACGTACCCAAAAAACCCAACAAAGAAACCTCAAAACAAACAAACACAACAAAAAACCAAGCTAAAGCATTTCTTTGGCATTTTCGCTTCCTGGCAAGAAAGACATTCAAGTAAGCCAAAAGGAGCATCTGGATTTGAAGTCAATATTGCACCAGAACATATGAAAACACCAATGCAGAAAAGTACAATGCCTAGATTACTAGAGGAAAATGATTATTTATGGGGTACAATAGCAAAAAAAGGTTTTGTTTTTCTTTATTCTCCAGTGCTTAGTGAGTTCTGTTGGCAGCCTCTCCTCAGTCTCTCCCCGTAAGCTTGCTTGCATACTTATTGCATCTGCTTCTCATTTAATGACCATTGTTTTGGTCTGTCAGAAGAGCTACGACAAGTATCCAAATCTGCAAGATTAGGCAAATATTTTGACAATGCTGTGCGTCTCATTTTCTTGGAGAGAAAGAATAAAGAGGATTTTCACTTTTCACATAACTTCACTGGAGCTCTTAATCAAAATGCTACAGAGAATCAAATAGCAGATTGAACATACTTCTAGTGACAAAATAAAGCATGCCATTTTGTTTCCGAGAGCTTGCCAATTCCCTGCACATTGCTATCACAAGAACTCAAACACAGGACTTTAAAATATCATTCACATCACATGGCAGCTGTTTCTAAGCTGAGAAACCAACAGAGCCAGGGAGCAGCAAATGACAACTAAATGGTAATGTGGGCTATCAGGAGGCTCTGGGGGGAAGGAAAAAAAGGAAAGAAAGAAAGAAAAAGAACTGCTGATACCAACCCTAGGCTTTTATCGTGGGAGTGCTGGTTGTTCTCTGTTGAGGTTTTTGTTTGACTCACTGCAACAGCAAATATTCATAAAATGTAAATTCACATCCAGATGCTAGATCTCAAGTCTCATGTCAACGCTAATATTCCAAGTAGGGCCCTGCATGTATTCTAAAGGTAAATACAACCAGTCCCAACTCAAATCATTACAGACTGCAAATCAGGCCTGGATCAAGCAGAGCTACAATTTATATCTATTACTAGAGGACGTGAACTCTAGGAAGTCTATTGAGAAGCCAACAGTAGCAGTTGCTTGGCAGTGAAGGAGGAGAGCTCACTTTACACACTCATTGAGAAGCAGGAAAGGGAATGCTCTGAAGAGGGATGTGAAAACCAGGGCTACAAGTTTTACGAGGAATTGGTGTCTCACAAATCTTACATTTTGTTCACCTTTTTGAGGGCTGCTTTACTCACACGTCCCTCCGAGGCCTAGTTCTTCTGGAGCTCTGAGTTTAGGCCAGCTGCAAGGCAGTCAAGTTAAACATCCAAAATGGCAAATAAGGATACTCCTCTGTGCTGTTGCCTCTGACAGGCCACTTGCTATTCTGTCAGGGAAAATAAACCACCTGGGACAAGGTGACATAGTGGTCTCTGTAAGAAACATCCCACTGAGGACCCAAACACACGAGGAGATTTGTTGAGCTGGGAACTTGCTTTTACTTGCAGTTCAAAGAGCTCATCTGGGGAATCAAAAGCAGAGAGGCCTTTTTCTCATAGAATTTCAGAACCACCTGTGTTCAGCTTGTAAATCCTTCTACTCTGCTTCTGGCAGGGCAAGAATTATTTACTGTAAGGAGACGGCTTAGTTTGGTACTACCCACATTTTCTGAATCAACTGACAGCTATTTTAGACATACATGAAAAAACTTTTGCTCTGAACACTTCACAGCCAGCCAAGAATATATACAAGAATACACACAACTTCCTTTTGCACTTCTTTTACACCTTTCCATCTTCATTACAAGAGAGCTTTTAATTAAAAGAGCCAAGCTTGGCCAAACTCACCTACGCATTGAAAGCAAAAAAAAAATTACTATGGAAAAAAAATCTTGTAATTTTCCCATTGGATGGTTGGTGTTACCTCAACAGCAACCTGGGAAACACATGCTGACCACCACAGCTGGCAGCCACAATTTTCTGTGGTTCCAGAAAGTGTCTGGTGCAAGGGCTTGGGTGAGGACAGAAATGATCCTCTCAGTTAATCACACATGAGAAGCCAGTTGGTCACTGGTTCCATCAACCACCCTTCAATCACATCTCTGTGGAACAGTCAGGTCAAGAGAGACTGTTTTAATATCTAGAAACAATTTCTACACCAAGTGTGTGCTGTGTCAGGCTCTGAGATATTGGAATTCACAGAACCTGGGATAAACCTGCATCAACATATGGACAGAAAACACAGTCTTCTGACCAACTACTAGAACCTTACAGCTTCAGAAATGGTTGATGTGTTCAGGCAGTCTGTGGGAGCCAGGACTGCTGGAGCAGCTGGAAAGGGTCATTTCCCCTTCCTTTGTGTCCAGCACAGCCACAGCAACCTCTCAACCACAGGGATCCCAGAGTTTCAGCTAATAGGGCAGGGTGTTCTGCCGTTGGGTTGGGGTTTTTTTGCTTAGGGGGAGGTGTGTGTTGTTTGGGGGTTTTGCCAGTTTGTTTTTAAAGAGACAGATGTTCTTTGGGTTTGTTTACACCTTCCTCTCTCATTCAATGATCCTTTTGTCATGGTGACAGGTGAAATGAGTAGATGAAGTAGTTCAGCTCCCTCTCCTATTCTTCCTTAACTTTTCCTGGTATGACTGAGTCACTGCAATGCAAGACCAGAAAAGTCAGAGATGATTCAGTCTCAGATCTGGCTCCTGCTCTCTTTCACATCGTGCCCTTCTGCTACCATAACACAAACTGAATGATTTAAAAAAAAAGAGTTTGACCTCTTCCAGTATAAACACTCCTTCTGTTTGGCCAGCTTCCTTGCAAAACAGTTTTTTCTCTGATTTCACTGGATCTTGCATCACCATCATGAATGTCTTGTAATTGCATTTGTCTCTTATCTGTCCATCTCCATTGTTTTTCTGCACAGGATTTTAATGATTTCTTCAAAGAACACTGGCAAGCGTAACAATCTTTCCCTTCCTTTCAATTTGACACATGCCTAATGTCACCCTCTTTTTCTACCAAAGATAAAGGACACATTCAACTTTTTTTCTTCCTCCAATCATCTGTTTTCCCCATGGCAATGCTTGATCACTTTATCTTTCTGGTGCCCACTATCTTTCCTTCCTGTCTACTCTATTCCTTCGTCTTCTCTTTTGACTCTGATCCAAGCCAAGCCTTAATCTTTTCCATATTAGAAATACTGACTTAACTCACTATTACCACCTAAATGCTCCCAGATTTTTACTGCCAAGAACTCTTGTCCTCGTGCACTAGAGGAGCTGCAAAATGAATTCCCTGTCACATGGACCAAGCTTGGAATCAGTGCAGACTCTGATCCACAGTTCAGAACCAATACTTTGCAGTTCCTCTCCTCAACCTGTCAGTCATCTTCAGTGTAGCCAACTGTGCTACTTATCTTTCAATAACATCCTTCCTTCAGCTCCCAAGTTTGGTTTTTACTCATGCATCTCATTTGCATTCTCTTGGAAATCTCCTATCTTTCCATGGGCTTACACAGCACTGCTCTTTTCATTCACAACATATATTTAGCCACCAGCTCTACCAATTTCTTAACACCATCTCCATCCATCCTACTCTCTCTGCTTATGGCTGCATTGCCACAAATTCATCTCTCACCATCTCCCTTTCCAAGCTGTTCCATTGCCTCTTACATAGTTCACTACAAACACCAGGCCCACATCTCCCACTGCCAATGGTAACACAGCATCTTAATTCACTTACCCTGGGTTTAGAATAGGGGCCAGGTCTAAATCCTGTGAGTATTCACTTATGGCTTCATCAAGAAGCTGTCTCTCAATGGTGAACAAGGGTTTTCCACAAGGCAGAGAGCAAAAAAAGGCAGCTCAGCTGCCTGCAGGTGTACAGAGCATGCTCAGAATTAGTTACAGGAGGAGGAAAAAACTACAACATTCGAAACAAATGGGGCTAAAGAAATTCTTAAAAGTGCACTAAAGTCACTAGCATTGAGGAGACCCCCAAACCACAGTACTTTGTAAGTCAAATTTCAGCAACATCCAATCGACAATCACTTTGTCAATAGGCCACAAATTCCATTTTTTCTTCTACATCTTATCTAGCACTTTGACCTGTATGGGACAGCCTGTCTCATCGAGGATAAACAATTCACCTTCCTAGAAAGAAGCTGCTGATTTTTGCTTCCTCTATAATTGCTTTCATGGTTGTGGTTACATACTCTTCCTGGTGGCTTTCAACCACAGAGGTCCTCCTCCCAGATGAAATACCAGTAATAACAGGGAGAGGGACAAAAAAGAGGAAGAATTGCCCAGTGTCTTTTCAGCAAACTGACTTCAACTCTGGGGCATCTCAAGTCATTTCCACTTTTTCCTCAGGTAACTGTTACTTTATATTTCCCCTTATAGTATCTTAAAAATACACCTCCCTAAACATTCAACGTTTTCCTCTCTAGGTTTCATCTCAAATTTCACCTTAATTTTTCTCATTTCACTCATGTTCAGGATTTTTATTTATTAGGTTGGGGTTTTTTAAAAATCATGTATTTATCAGTGCATTTCTCCAGAGCACGTCTTTAAACACATTAGAGAGATGGATGTTATTATCTTCATGCTAAAAGCAATAAAACTCTTAACACAGATTTAAAACCATCACACAAGATGGAGCAACACCAGCAGCTGACTAACATAGCTGTCCCTGAATTCCCTGATTTCTAACTGATTAACGACTTGCATGCAGAAATCCCTACTGACTTACTGTGCATATACAAGTAAATAAATGTTTTCTCATGATGAATACAGAAACAGGTTGCAAAATCATGATGCAACTTTTACACTGTAAGACTGCTGTCAAGAACACTCCTGGCATTTTGAACTAATTTTATAGTATAACAAAAACTGTGTTTCTGAGTGTTCCTTTATTTTCAGGCATCTGGGTAGAGCTGACCATTTTCAGATTGTTTCTAATAAAAATGAAGCATGCTATGGACAACAGAATCTTCAAAGCTTTCATCTGTAAAAGGGGAAAAAAAGGTGTTGGAAGCAGTTTCAAAGCATCCATTTCCCTGTACTTGTTTTTGTGTCAGGAGAGTGTACAGACTTGGTCAGCCACAGGAAATTATTTGTATATCTTGGGGGCTGGGAAGGCATCAAGATGGCTCAGTAAAGAATGCTAGAAATACATAATACAACTCTTGCTGTAGCTTTTCTTACCATGCATGTTCTGAAGCACATTATTCTGCTATGGCCAACTTCGAAAATTTTTCCTGAAAAAGCTTCTCTTTTCAGTGCCCTGCATCTTGTTTCCTATTAAAGGGGATTTTGCCTGAGTGTTTTTAAAGAAATCCTACAAAATAGTTTCACTTTGGAAAGACTACACAGGTGCCCCCATGTTCACCTGAGCAGCTTTGGAAGCACTAAGGAAGCATTAAGGAAGCCTGTCCTTATTTATGTTGACATTTCCACCATCAGTATTGATCAGCTTCGTTATCTATGACACAAAATGTGCCTGGGAAGAGAGGCAGAAAATTAGGGAACGTTCAAGGTACTTTCCTTAAGCAAAAGAGGCAATGTGTAGAGTGTTTACCTCACATGTGCTTGCAGAGAGTTAGTTTAGAGTAGTTTAGCTTCAGATTCTATTTGTCATACGCTATGATGTTAACCTGTGTATCCCCTGATGAAACTGTAACAGGTTCAAATTCTACTTTGTTTGCACAAAGCTTATTTTTACAGAGACTGCAAAACACCATCGAGAGATTCTGGCAGACTGAGACACAATAGTGCTATCCACAGAAAAGCAATCAAAAAAGTAAAGGTAAAATCTAAAGCCTTCTTTGCAGCTCTGAGCTATACAACTTGAGAAGTCCCTGGCCACTCAGCCATTGAAAACTTTTGACAAGAGTAAAATTTGAAAGTCTGTGTGGAGAGGTGATTGCTGTGACAGTTAGTTGGTGTCCTTCCCATCTGAATCTCATTTAGCTGAACTTGAACCTCAGCAAGAACAAAGCAAGTACAGCCCAATTCCACACAGGTATCAACGCTGAATTTATCAAGCTGCCTGTGTGAGCAACTCCGCAGCCCAAGTGAGAACAATTCCTGGCACCACCCATGCAAATGTTTCACTCTAAGAACTCCTCACAGATAATTTTTGCTATGTGCTACACAGAAATTTTTAATGCAAAAAGCAGGAGCAGATGGTGTACCTAAACCTGACCTCTCCACTGCAGGAAGGAAAAGAAGCAAGCTTGCCCTCAGTGCTGTCCTCACCTCCTCCATGCTGCTCCAGAGAAGGAGAGGATGTCTGGCTGGGCTTGGTGTTGCCTGTCGTCTTTACATCACATTCACTGCCAAGAAGAAACCAGCATTTCTAAAGCAAACACTTCTCTTTCCAGCAGGATTAATGCTAAGAGGGTTTGACTTCAGGCTGTCTAGTAAGATCCAGAAAATATATTCTCCATTTTTAACTTCCCCGTTTCTAAGTCGGTTCCTTCTCATTTCAAGAACTTTTTGGAGTCAGGGGATGGAACTCTTTCAATTTTTTAATAGGCATGGAAGAAAAAAATGACCTGGAGATTCCATCTGTGTTTTCCCACTGAGCTGTGGCATTTTTTTGGCCATGTTGCTTTGTATATCAAAGCAAAAGGGGAAACAAAGCAAAGAAATGTAAGGCACAGAGCAGATCACCAGAGGTTGGGGCACACACTTGCCAGCACACAGAGAAATACATATTTGGGAGTACTAGCAGGCCAGAGGAGATAAAGAAGAGGAAAATGGACAGATCACTCTTGCAAGACACGTTAAAGAAACCCCAAAACAACAACAACAACAAAAAACACCATTAAAAAAACCCAAACCAAGACAAAAAACCAACATGGACAAAGGACATGCACAGGGAAGAGCTATGTTTTTCCACCAGGAATGCTCTTATTTTCACACCATGATGTGAGAAGAGCTACTTTTCTTCCTGCAAAAATCTCCAGTGCACCAAATCCAGGGAGCCAAACCTGCCTGTGGTTATTCTGCTCAAGAGGAAGGAACTGCTCATCTGCACAGCTTTAGAATTTCTCCAGTCCCAGGCTGTGGGCGAGTCTGACGTCAGTCCCAGTGTGAGCCATAAAAATCCCCTTCAACAACCAACACTCTCCTGTGTGGGAAGCTCACAGCATTATTTTAAGCAAGGACCCAAGATTACCCTGGTGCTTTCTCGCAATATTTCTCCTAGAGCCAGGGCTGGGACCGAGCCCAGAGGAAATGCATGTGTGTCCATCTCAAACACTTCACGTGAGCTCCACATGGAGAACGGCACATTCCGAGGGGATGCAGACATCAGGCTCAGACATCACCACCCCAATCTACTCTAGGATCATCACTCCTGTCCACTGTCTCAGTAGAAATGTTTCTGCTATAATAAAGAAAGCTTATCTTCACGGTGAAAATAAATGTGGCATTTGAGGAATATTCTGACAATGGGGAGCCCTCGAAAAAAGAAAAAAAAAAAATCTTAATTTCTTGTTATAGGCAAGTTACCTCCAGTCCTCTATGTATTTAATTCACAGCTCTGGCATCTATTTTATCCAGACTACTCTTATTTTCTACAAGTATTTTGAGGAGAGATCCTGAAAGAGACTTTTATTTTGCTTTTGCTAGGTGGCCAGAATGGGTTTCAAGCTACATTAACAGCAGTAACAATAATGCCACCACAATCTCCTGCAGCATCTTCCCTTACAAAAGAAGTAGAAGCCATGGGTTTTTTTTAAACAGCAGAAATTTTTTTTAAATAACTGTCACTGCATTTGAAAACACCTAATTGAGGCAGTTAAGTATGAATACAACTCATACACAATGATACAAAAGAAAACTATTGCCTGCTTAACTTCTAAATCATAATTTCTTGTAAATTGAAACCCACATTTTATTCTTAGAAACATCCCTATCATTCCACTCAAAATCAGTGCTGAGAAATCAGTGTGTCTGTGAATTCATGTTGGTTGGGAGAAGTGAACTGACACATCACAGTGCAATGAGTTACTTTAAAAATAGACACTCATCAGTTGCTGAGGATTTTCTGAGTCTTCCAGACTAAAGACATTCTAATTTAAAAAAGAAAAAAAATACAAAACAAGCAAACAAACCAAAAAACCACCCCAGAGTAAACTTAACTGAGATCCATCTACCTCTCTCATACAGCCCAGCCTACATTTCAACTTCTACCAAAGGAGAACCAAACACAGAAATCATTATATACCTTCTAAAGGTTCTCCAACCAGTTTCATAAATAAAAACTAAGTCCCAGCTCAACAATATGCTTAACTGGAACTGAATTTTAAACACAAACCTTACAGCACTACCCTTCATTTCACTATTGAAAACACTTAAAACGTAAGCACCTACTATAAAGTGCTTTATTTAAACTGGGATCATACACCAGCATAAATTCCAAAAGACTGAAATGGACTTTCACAGGAGCCCGGTAACTCAACAGGCAGATTAAGGTAAGTGTCTGGTAAAACGAGATTTCAAGAAGCTTTGGAAACATCATTTCAATTTTTTTTCCGCCCAGTAAGCAAAACGTTGAGGTTTGTGCTGGCAGTGCCCCGGCAGGAGCAGCGCAGGCTGGCCCGGGGCGCGGTGATGAAGTGTGAGGAACGCCGGGCTGCAGGAGCGTGTCTGGGACACGGGGCCGGGCTCCAGCGCGGAGCTGGCGGGCGGGCAGTGCACCAGGGTGGCTGTGCCACCTAGTGATGCTCGGCATGTACTGTCGGAGCCGAGCGCCGCAGCCCGGCCAGCCCGGCCCGGCCTCCCGCTCCCGGCGGTCCCGCTCGCTCCGCGGCCGCTCGGGGCACTCTGCGACCGGGGAAAGGGAAAGGAGCAGGCGGCAGCCCCTCGCCTCCAGCCCGAGCCGCACAGACAGCCCTCGGCCTGCCCAGCCACCGGCAGCGTCCCGGCAGATGCACCGCACTGCCTCGAGCAAGGAGCCACCGCACCAACGGCACCAGGGCAGGATCGACAGCTACTTCAGAAAGCAGGGATCATCTCAGCAACTATTTATGACTTGGTTTCTTCTCCTTACACACTGAAGAGTTTGTCTTTTACACAAGAGGTAACCACTTCGTTTAAATTTAAAAAAATTATGAAAGTCTCCAAGTTGCAGGATAGTGCCCATCAAACCCATTTTTGCTCAGAAAACCTTCGCAGTGCTTTTTGTCCAAAGAAATCTCAAATGAGCTTACAAGTAAATGTAGAGCAACAACCCAATCAGGAATGCACATAAAAAAACTAACACACAAAATCTGACAAAATCTTTAACTGCTCGTCTAAATTCCAGACTGCTCTGGCTGTGGTAAGAGCACAGCAGCTCTTCAACACACGACACTCCGTGCCAACACCACAGAAACCCAGACACTGCCCAGGCCTTGCTGCTCCTGAGCTCAAGCAAGAGGTGAAAGCTTCTAGGAAAGGAGACTAAGGTTGCACAAATTCAAAGAAACGAAGCTAGTGATCACTCAAAATCTAATTAATCAAAACTAAAATATTCCAGTGGTATCACGCTTGGTAGCTAGGCCATCATCCACACAGGCTGCCTACCTGTATCCCAAATAACTGCCTTAAATCACCAGCTCCCAGCTTCTCCCAGCAGCATGGGAGTTCCCCTATGCAAACACTGACACACCACCTTAATAAACACCTGGCAAAGTGACAGATACGATGATCTTCCTCTGGCACAAAGGTAACGGCAAAAGAAAAACCAACAAAGCAAGAACAAATTCTCCTTCTAGAAATCAGGCACTTCTTGCTTTCTCGATGCTCAGGAGTGCCCTCGGTGTGCTGTGCCCACCTCCTGTGCCTGCCTGCAGCCCCAGCAGGTCGCTGCTCTGACGCAGGGGCTGGTGGCACACACCACCCTTCTGTTTGCACAGCTATAAGCTGAGTTTATGTTGGTACAATTAGTGTTAAGACCCTGATAAGAATCAGCCATTACATGTACATATGCTACAATAAAAGTGACAGGCTGGACCATAACCTTTTAGCATTAGAACTTGCCAGAGTTTACGACCTGTCAGCCAAACAGTAAAATGGCAACGGGCTGTTGTGATACACATTTTAATACATTCTTACAAAACCTACATCCTGTTATTAGAAGCGACAAGAAGAGGATTTTTAAATGGCCTCATTATCACTTAGTGTACACAGAAACTGTTACAGTTTGAACAGTAAAATGAACTCCTTTGTTGAATTACTTCAAACTCTTGACTAGGTGGATTTAAAATAGCACTGGCTTGTATGCCTAGCACCTCTACCTCTTTATTTGCTGCTAAATGAAGACAAAACCAGGCAGCTGAATAGAGCAGTTAGCCCTTATTCCAGGGCTATCAATAGACTGCAATTGATTAAAAGGGGGGAGAGAGACATCCTGTAACACTAAATTTAGCCACAGTAACCCACAGACATTTCTTTGAAATGCCAAGGGGCTTGGGAAGCTGAGCTCCACATCAGGTACCCCTGAGACACTTGGGTCACTCTGGAGCCTAAGCTGCTCTGCTGTTTGCAGCCTTGTTCCTTTACATCCTTCCCACCTCAGCTCAGTAGCAATCCAATTTTTAATTCCAGTTCTGCCTCAATTATGGCCCTTCTTGAAGTTGACCATGACTTCCTAATTGTTTTTTCTGCCCTCAGCTTTCACACACCAATTAGACATGAAATGCTCTCCAGCTGCACCTTCAGTTCACACACAATTAGGGGATGCACAGAAAAGCAGGGCTGCCTGGTGACAGAGACATTTCCTGTGTTAAAACGGTAGGAAATGTGACACATCCTTAAGAGCACAGCTTGACAAAGCACGTAATCCCAGCCTCTCCTACACGACAAATGTGAGGACACTGGAGCAGTTACCTGACTTCTCACTGCTCACTTGCAAGAATTATTTGTGGGGGGAAGAGGAGGTGGAGAGCATCGAGCTCAGTAACCAATTAAATGACTGATCTGAGTTCTGCTAAAGAGAGGCAGAGGTGGAGAAAGGTCACCTCCTTTTCTAAGTGCCCTCACTAAGTCTAAAGGTTTCACTGTACTAAGAAAAAACAGAAAATATAATTACTTACTTGGAAATTGTTTTTTAAAAAACTCAAGCAATTTAAAACATAACTTCTATCTCCTATTCCTTCAGCATGTGTCCACTCAGAAGTCTTTCAAATGCAGTATTTGTGGTATGATTGACAAACGAGCATTTTTCTCCAGACTGAAGAACTTTCTAGAAAAATAGATTTCTTACTCAAAATAATGTTTGCAAACCACTACATTTAGCTTTGTCCAGTCACATTTACTGCATCCACAAAGAAATTAAAAGTCCCCATACAAAGGTACAGCATTGCCTCAAGATAGGTCTTAAAGGGATGGAGAAGAACCGAGAGTAAAACGGTTTCAAAAGCATTTCATCAAGCATTTGTAATTACCCTACAGTTCATTCCAGAAAGCAGAACGGATATTCAGGATTATTCAAGACCTCCAAAAGATTTGTATATAACTGTTTCTCTCTCTTCACAAGACTGAATACAGATCAAATTAGGGTCTCAAGCAGGTAAGGGTTTTGCTGGTAGATGCAGTGCTATTTAAAGTCTCCACAGCAATCCTTGTTCTCCTTTCTCCCCAGGGAGTGGAGGGCAAAGGCTCCCTGCAGGAGGGGTTATGCACCTAAAGCACCCAAAGCACACGGTTATGGAGTGCTTGTAGCTGCAGCAGGAACTCTAAACCAGCCCCTTCTCTCATCCTTCTGAAACCATTCCAGGTGCATCCTTGAAAAGGCACTGACTTTAATGGTATAAAATTCAACAAGACTTGAAATTAACCTTTTAGTGAATCTTTCACATTCAATGTGAAATAACAGAGCAACTTGTGATGTGACATTTTTGTAGGTGAAAACATCAAAGGCAGCCCTGCCACAGACTGATCTACCTTTGAACACCCAAGGGTATCTGAGACTGCCAAGTCTCTGTAGACTAGACAGAGAGAAAGAAAAAAGGAAGAGAAAGAGATCTAAGATATTCCACTATTTAAGGTGAAGTCATTTTAACTAGGATTTAATTCAATCTTTTACACTTTGTTACTGCTGGTGGTTTTTTAATACACAGTCAAAAGAGAAGATCAGGATAAAAGGAAAAGGATATTATTTCTGACTGTCAGGCCATAATAAGGCATAAATACATGAAAATTTAACTGGCATCACTTATTCTTCCCTTCCTCTTTAGCATTCTTGCCTTAGGAATTTCTTTCTATTGGAGTTATGCAATAAACAAACCAAAAAAAAAAAAAAAAAGGAAAAGAGCAGTATCACCCTTTCAAAGGGCTGCAGAAAAAGTAAGTACCTGTCCAATAACTCAAACAACTGAATGAATGGACACTGGCTACTCTTGCTCCTTCTCCCAAGTACACACATTAATTAAATGCTCTCCTGGTGTTGAGACTGTGCTCTTGCTTGAGTCAAGTCCCTTTTGAAAGTACTCCCAGTGAGATCCCCTCCTGTGCTCTGGCATCACAAGAAATGCCAGCCCAATTTCTGGCTTGCAGCCCCCTCCAAGCCAAGGGGGCACCTTTGGCACACCCAGGGAGCTGTGACCAGTGAATTCATGAAAAATTCAACTTGTTGTTATCAAAATGGTGCACCACTGATCCGACGAGGTTACAAAGCACAGTGAGTGATAGAAAACCAGCCTTTATTCATAGGCTTCTCCTTCAGAGTGAAAACACCAAATGTGAGATGTTTCTGAGTCTAACCACCCAGCCCAGTCCATCCTGAACAAGCTGGAATGTGTTGGGTGCTGGAGCTGGGGTCTGGCTCCTTGCTTTAGAGTAAGGGTTTTCTGCTACAACTGCAGCAGAAACCAGGTCAGTCAGCTCACAGGGACCCTGGGCTGCTCCTCCTGGCTCTGCCTGAGAGCTACAGCACAGCACCCTCAGCCACCTGCATCACCCTTCAGCATGAAAGCCGAGAGGAAAACTACTTTGACACAGAAAGGTTAAATGTGCCAGGTATGGCACCTGGCTGGGAAGTCAGCACCTCTTTCTGCTAACAAGTCAAGTGCTTTATTTAAGGAAATGTGCTATGGCAAAAGGCTAGACTAGGGGGGACAAGGGAGAAATCACAGCCAAAAGAGGTTGAAGAGAAGCTCTGAATATCCACAGGAAATGTACAGGCAAGTAGGAAAGAAGGAAATGTGACACCCCGCTTCTGAAGTTGAAATTGTCGTATCAAGTTTAATAAACCATACACTGTCTGAGAAGCAGCACACTCCCTAAGGAATGTATGGCAGAGGGGTAAACAGCAAAACCAGGAGCAGCCCCAAATATTGCTGGGGTTTGAGTCACAGACTCTGACTTTCTGAGCAGTGGATGTCTGCACAAGAAAATGAGAGTCCACATTTCTCACACTTGACCCAGGACAGATTGCCTGACAACAGAGAGGTCTCCTAAGAGAACAAGATGAGGACGTAACACACAAATTACCTCCACACCAACATCCAAACCCAGCTGCCCAGAGACAGTGGAATTTGTGTCTGACATATACTAATGACATTTTGACAGCTAAGGCTATTAGAGAACATGCCAGAAAGCAGAGGGAGAAGAGAATAAAGAAAGGGAAACTTGCTAATGATTTCAAATTAATAACAACTTCATAAAGAATAATCCCAGCTCAGCTGTGCCTGAACTTCTTCACAAACCAATGTCTTACACAGGCTGTGAGGAGCCTCGACCAGGAGGAAATCTCTCACCTCCTTTCAGAGCAATGTGAAATGAAGTGAACCACTTGAAAAAGTCAAGAATTCTTAAATGGCCTCTTTTCTGAATCAGCTTGAATCTATTTGAACTTATCTTCAAAAAGATCCTGAGATCTCACATAATGGGGAAAATTATATATATGATACAATTTCTCATGGCTCTTTCACAGTCACTAAGAGACAGTGCAAGAAAGACAACGTGGAAGTGAGCTGAGACACAAAGCCATAGATGAAGTTGCTAATTCTCACCCAGCTTCCTCCTACACATTGTGGTATCTTGACCTTGATTTCATCTCTATCAATGATAACTTCAATGCAGCAAAGATTTTTCTGATGATCATTTTTTTTTTCCTCAAAGTCTCTGATGCCACAGTAGAGGTAGGATATGGTTTCATGCATTAAAAAGCTCAACAGTTAAGTTTAAGATCAAAACTGTCAGTTTTTATCCTACTTGAACACAGAACTGTGACACTCTGAAAAAAAATTTCATTTGAAATGCTCATTGATGCACCTGTGAAGCTCTCAAAATCATCTTAACAGCATGAGCTAGGTGTTGACTAGGTGGATTGATGCAAAAATCAGCAAACTCCCAGCAGACTCCTATTTTCACCAGACCTCCTGAACCACACACTGAATCACCAGCCAAGGTCCCTACCACCTGCATTAGTTCTTCATTTTATTGCACAACAACTGGAATCGCAACTTACTCTTACCTGCTCCTCTAAACTGCCTTTTCAGCTTTCCTCTTTGGAGGAAGAGTTACTATTAAAAAAAACAAAAGCAAACTCCCCAAACACACAGCAAATACAGGACTTTATGACTCAAGTTGCATTTCCAATGAGTCAAAAATTTAGTATCATAACACACCACAATGGCAACAACTTACCAGCACAGGACGATATCATCAAGGATGGAATTTTTATTTATGTCCCATTATCTCTTCTTATCACTCTCAGAGGAAGGGCTGTTATGTTTTTATGTGGCTGAATTGCTAAATTCGAAGAGAAAGGAGAAAGAGCAGCCTGGCTGTGGCCCAGAGCTGTTTCTGAGGGCTCCCCTCACCTTGGGCAGGGCCTGAGGAGAGGCCCCAGGTGAGGCTGCTCAGGCCATCAGGGCAATCAGGGCCCAACAAGCCTCAGCTGCCACCAAAGTCATGGAGGAGACAAACACCAGGGACCTGATCCCCAGTAAATCTGCAACGTGACACTCAGTGTGTGCAAGTTGCTACTGTACTTGTTCCAGAAAGCAGAGAAAGAGGCTGAAATAAGGCTTGTGAAAGCATAAACCAGCTTCCTTGATACGTATCAACTCCCTTTCTGACTTATTTTTAAATAAAAAAAAATTAAGAGAAAAGAAAATAACAAAGATATGAGGATTATATCAGCTCTTGTTTTGGAAAAAAAAAAGGCAAAAAAGCATTGTGGGTTGTGAGGGGGAAGACAGAAATGAAGGCTTCTCTGATGCATTTGGGTATCAGGAATGTGAATGTGTGATTAGACAGTGCTGTACTGTCAAGCATCACTCCTGCACTCCTAAAAGCCTGATGTCTGCACACACACAAACGAGTGCACACCAGCAAAATATTTTATTGATGCCTTCTACCCCATTACTTCAGTGACAGTCCCCAGGGTCGCTGCTCAGAGCCAGGCTGCCACAACAACACACAGGAAAACACAGGCCCAGCAAAACATTTTCCAGGCCCCATTCCCAGGAATACAAACTGTGGGCAGGCACTGATGGAGGGTGCTGCTGCTCTTCTCAGAGCCACAGCTCTCCCAGCAATTTCACAGAAGGCACAGCAGCCTGGGGAATGACTCCTCCTGCCTACAGATTAAAACTCTGGCCTCTGCTGCTGTGGGGAGGTTATGGCTCTGCCATATATTTCTGAAATAACTGGTGATTTGGAATTACCAAAGGGTAACTTGGAAATGGACTGGCTGATAGAAACTTTTTCAGAAATCTTTCCCATTTCTGAAAATTAGGCTATTGGAGGAACTTCTGGAGGGCATGTGGGCTTCAATGACCATGTAATTTAGTGTGAAGAGAGGGACAAAGCAATAAAAATGGATAGTGCAGGGATATTCCACTGTAGAAAGAGACGGAATTTTCACGTTTATAGCAGGTACACTCAGACTGGGTTCTACTGATGAACCTGCTTCTTCTATTGCAGGCCAGGGATTGCAACACACAATACTGGAATAGTTAACTGAACTTTTTGCTTTTTACAGCCAAAGACACTAACCTGACAAAGCACAACAGCTCATAACATATTGTGGCCTAATATACATTTCCTTCTAGAAGTGTGTCGGAAGATACAAAAAAATTACTAATAACTAGTAGATTGTTTAGATTCTGATATGATAATAATAAACCATTCCAAAAAAAAGGGAAGTTACCAAATGCTCATATTTCTGAGCAGGAAACTCCTGCACTCTGTTCCTTCCTGCTCATGCACTGGACTGAATGCACTGCACTCCCACACCACATCCATGGCCATGGACTTGAGCAGAGGCAGCATTAGGCAGTGCTACTGCTGCAGCACATGCAGATCTGCAAAGCCACAGCCTAATTCCTTCCTTTCTACTTGTGCAAAATTCCCACTGCGAGACAAGAGACACACTGAGCAAACCTGGGCTTGTGACAGCTCCAGGTTTGTATGAATCCAGCCACACAACACCAACAGACAGCCCTTCCACACCATCCTGGTGCATTCCCTGTGTCTTTCCAAGAACCTGGTCCCCTTGGTGGTTCAACAGAACAAAAGAGAACTAGGGATACAAAGAGAGATTTGTCAAAGATTGTACAACAGAAAACCTCCACGGGTTGTTTGAAGAATGATGAAAAGAACATTAGAGTGAATAGCATACATGTCCTCAATGTGTTTAATGTCTGCTCAGCTTAAAGGAAAGGTGTCATTTTGTTGCTGAACTGATATGAGCATTAGCCTTCACTTTTCTCTCCTCAATTCTGTGTAGACATTCCTCAACTAAGAACTAGCTGTGGGCTGGTACAGCACAGAAAAACAAAATCCCAATTTACCTGAAATATCATTTTGATTAAATGCAAGATCCAATTTACCACTGGGATATACCTCCAGTCACATACACAAGTACAAGTGCATTTAAATGTTTGCTTTAAGTCCAACTGCTGTCTGCCTCTAGCTTTGGAGAAAACTGGTCTTCAATAATAAAGCAGAAGAAAGATTCCTGCAGTCCTTCGAGAGAGTCCAGGGTTTCTCACAGATTCTAAAAATTATAGAATGAAAAATCATGACAGTTTTGATCTAGTCAACAAGAGGATTTTAATGCTGGTTTGAGCTGCTAGTCAGAATGCTAAATCTCTGGGACAAAGATGGAAAAAGCCAGAAAAATCTAAAAAGCTTTATCCTGCCATATAAATGGGGTCTCTGAGGCTTGCTTAGATCTAGGCACTGAAATTATGCCTTCCAAGTCTCCCTCCCCAGAAAAAACGCAACAGAACTCCCAATGCCCACTGTCAGCATGAAGTCTGTAGAACAGGATATTCTTACTGAATACCTTGGTAGGAAAAAATACAAAACAGGAATTAATGACATCAGGATTTTCTCTGAAAACTGCACTGTGCAAATCTGAAATTTTCTCAGTGTAACATAATTCCAAGAGAGGTGCTCACAGAGGTGCCATTTTCCTACCATGTTTTCAATATACATTTTTCATTTTCTAAAGAGGCCCTATGTAGTAAGCAAAGACTCCTCTGTAGGTAAAGCATTAGCAGCAGCACAGGATCAGCCATTCCATCACAGGCTACTTTAACACAAGAGAGATGATTTACAAGGCTCAACACACGTGGGTGCTTTCTGCTGTTTCAGAAAGTTAGCAAAGCTGACTGCTGTCTGAAAACAGCAGATTTGTTACAGAATTTTTCACACATCAGTTTTAATTTAGAATCGTCTGCCATCGGAGGAGCTACACAGACAAGAGGGAGCATACATCCTTCAAAAGCCAACTGCTTAATGGGAAAATAACACTAAACAGCAAATTGCCCCTGTTGGAGTTACTACTGAGCACCCAGGCACCAGAGGGATAGTGGCCAAAGGCTTCCAGAACAAAGCCAGACCACCCCAGCAGTGCCTTGGGCCATCCCTGTGCAGTGTGTGGAGGTGTCTGAGCACACAGATTTCCAAGGAACAACTGCCCGGGCCATTCTGCAGTCCCTGCTGCAAAGTGTCCTGAAAGTCAGCACAAAAAATATCACGGGAAACAAATGTGCCTGCTCTTGCATCGCATCTCTTTCTTCTGCATTGATTCTGTAAAAATCAAGAACAGGGACTGATTCCATACTAAAAACTCCACATGCAGGTGGCATGATACATTCAGGGCTCACCTATACTTATCATACAATAGGGCAATAAAAGTGGGGAAAAGAAAATATTTAATTCTAGAAGTATAAATGGCACTGTCGATTTCTGAACCACTCCCTTCTGGGGAGTTATTCCTGCTGGGTGCACAGCACAGAAGTGTCATCAGCCTGGGCAAAGCCAGGCAGGGCAGAGCAGCAGTGGAGCAGGGTCTGCAGCACATCCCCACGCAGTCCTCCCACTTTGTCTCTGCCTTTGGTCACCTGCATTCTTTGTTACTTGTTTTAAAAAACGGGTGGCTTTGGCACAACAAGTGTGAAGGTATTTTCAACCTTCTCAAGTTATCTCTACAAATTACCTGACACAAGGGTACCTTCAAGCAACAGCTAAATTTGCTTAAGAGGTAATGCCTGCATTACAAATTAGGCCCACAGTAATAAAAATGGACACAACAAACATACCTAAAATAATGCATTTTGAAAGTGTTCTAGGAAGAAACAAAACCAAAGCGGAGACAAATGACAGAAACTGCAATCCCAAATTTGTTGTACAAAGTCACAAAAAGAAAGGGAGACACGAGAGAGGGAAAAGGCTGGTGCATCCAGGGAGAGAAGAAGGGGTGAGTGGAAACAGCTGGAATTGTTCAGCTGTGTCAACATTCGGCTGTTTCACAGATTGACTAGGAAAGTGTCATCTGAAACCAATTACATTCCCAAAACCCCATGGACCCAGTTCATAACATTGATTAATCCACATTGCAAAAACATCCCCAAGCAAAACTAGAACAGCTGTCAGCCCTTGGAGCTCAGAAATAGCATTTGATTTTAAAAAAAATCCAACCAAAACAAAACAAAAAACNCTGACTGGCCACAGGCACCACTGACCTGTCCCACTCCCCAAGAGAGCATCAGATAGATGCATTCTGAGTCTACAGAATATGTCCAAGCTAACCAACATCAGTGCAAGACAGGAACAGAGGCATGTAGAAATAAAAT
Source organism: Illadopsis cleaveri (assembly GCA_013399915.1). Classification (NCBI taxonomy): domain Eukaryota; kingdom Metazoa; phylum Chordata; class Aves; order Passeriformes; family Timaliidae; genus Illadopsis; species Illadopsis cleaveri. Next base: position 335,365 of record VXBB01005860.1, read on the forward strand.
CAAAAGAAACAAAGAGGGCATGGAAAGATTTTCAATTTCCACAACTGCCAGTTGAGGGCTGCAGGTGAAAAAAAGCTTTTTCTTGATTGCAGGTTAATCGAATAGTTTTCTTAAATAAGTTAGTTTTACATGGGGGTTTTTTTCAGATATATATATTTATTTTATCAGCTATTCTAATGTTTAGAGAAGAAGGAATGTTCCACCAGCTAGTGTCAAAAATCAAGAGACCTTGCAGTTGGATCTACAATATTCCGCCTCCAATTCTATCAGCAAAAATTGCTGTCACTTTGGAACATCAAGAGAAATTCCATCCTGCACTTCTGTTTTTATTTCCCAACTTCAGAGCAAGTACTCGTCAGAGCAGTGAGGTAAATACCAGTGCTGAGGTCCATGGAAACAAAAGCAGACAAATCCTATTGCTCTGGGATGATTTCAAGCCACTGGTGAAGTGACAATTCCGCTTGCAATGAGTATTAGGTACATGTAACTCATTCATCATGCAGCTTTTGAAAGAGATCATGGACTCAAATACACATACACAAGAAGTCTTCAGCATTACGGCACAGCCTGTACCAGAATTTAAATTAATAAAGTCAACATCACTGGACTTAACACACTCCTTTTCCTGTACTGTAAAGAAATACTTCCCCACTTTAGAGAAGCTGTTTGAGAGGACAAAGTATAATTTATCAGAATAT
>VXBB01005860.1:336893-385611 GCA_013399915.1 Illadopsis cleaveri
CACCTGCCTCAGAACTAACTCACTCCTGAAAATGCCTCTTCCTCTCCTTTGCAGACCCTGGGGAATCACAATTGACCTCCTGAAGGGTGGAAACTTTCTGTCCCCACTCCAAATGCCCTGAAATGATCCTTTTCAGGCAGACCAGTTCTGCAGAAGGCACCAAGGCTGCCAGCACTACCTGAGTGTGGGTGAGGATCAGCTGCTCCACCCCTCCCACCTCTGCAGAGCTCCTCCTGCTCCCTCCCAGCAGTGAGAGGTGCTGCTTTAGGAAGATCAGTGTGTGATGAGAGGCTGCACTGCTGCAGGGGCCAAGGTGCCACGCACCATCAGCTCCTGGCCAAAGTCCCACTNAAGTCCCACGGTGCCCCTCGGAGCAGCCCCCGCGGCAGGACACGCCTGTGCTCCCCTCACAGCTCCTGACTGGCCACAGGCACCACTGACCTGTCCCATGCCCCAAGAGAGCATCAGACAGATGCATTCTGAGTCTACAGAACATGTCCAAGCTAACCAAAATCAATGCAAGACAGGAATAGAGGCATGCAGAAATAAAATCAAAAGAAACAAAGAGGGCATGGAAAGATTTTCAATTTCCACAACTGCCAGTTGAGGGCTGCAGGTGAAAAAAAGCTTTTTCTTGATTGCAGGTTAATCGAATAGTTTTCTTAAATAAGTTAGTTTTACATGGGGGTTTTTTTCAGATATATATATTTATTTTATCAGCTATTCTAATGTTTAGAGAAGAAGGAATGTTCCACCAGCTAGTGTCAAAAATCAAGAGACCTTGCAGTTGGATCTACAATATTCCGCCTCCAATTCTATCAGCAAAAATTGCTGTCACTTTGGAACATCAAGAGAAATTCCATCCTGCACTTCTGTTTTTATTTCCCAACTTCAGAGCAAGTACTCGTCAGAGCAGTGAGGTAAATACCAGTGCTGAGGTCCATGGAAACAAAAGCAGACAAATCCTATTGCTCTGGGATGATTTCAAGCCACTGGTGAAGTGACAATTCCGCTTGCAATGAGTATTAGGTACATGTAACTCATTCATCATGCAGCTTTTGAAAGAGATCATGGACTCAAATACACATACACAAGAAGTCTTCAGCATTACGGCACAGCCTGTACCAGAATTTAAATTAATAAAGTCAACATCACTGGACTTAACACACTCCTTTTCCTGTACTGTAAAGAAATACTTCCCCACTTTAGAGAAGCTGTTTGAGAGGACAAAGTATAATTTATCAGAATATCTTTTGGCTTACCCCTTCCTTCACCTAGTTCTCTTTTTTTTTATTATTTCTAAGGACTTGTCACAGATCAAATAACCCCATTGTTTAAACTCCAGTAGTTCATTACAGTTTCACAATCACACACAGAAGACAAACACAATCAATTTCATCAATTCATTACTCAGAAAGTAAGTTATGCTGGAATGGTTATTTGTGTAGAGACAATGGCATACTGTTGAAAGAATGTATATTCAGAAAGGCAAACACATTTCTAAATTCAAGAGAGCAAATTACCTTGCTACTCTTTACAAAAATACTTTACCAAACAGTATTAAGCATGCCAGTAATAAGTTATGCTGCATCAAACAAAAAATAACAAAAGAAAAACAATACTTCACATATTAAAAATTCTGTGAAGACACTCACAAGCTGTCCTTGCTTCCCATAAATGCTGGATATAAAAAAAATAGCCACTGGATCTAATATTTCATATTTTGCAACATGAATAGACAGTGGCATTAAATATAAACCAAAAAAATCATGAGACCACAGCAACCCTAAATTCAGACAGATGGTTCCCCTGCAGTAGCCAGGCTTTTTAGAGGGGCCAATACGTGATCTTCAAAGAACAGAAAATTCAAGAGCTATCATGTACTGCACTCTGTGCTGCTGAACATGCAAGCATTGAGTTATATTTTCTGAACACTGAGACTTATTATAATTTTCCTCATGAAAAATAGTTGAATGTCTCGACATTTATCTTCAAGAATGTAGAGTTAAAAGTCAAGATTACCTCCATCTTATCAAAATCCAGCATGAAAAAGTGAATTTCCCAAGTAATTCTTACACCACCAATGACTGGATTCACATGGGCTGCTAATAGTAGCTAGCAGACTGAGAGAATAATGTGTAAGGTATTCTTAAGATTATAATGAGAAAAATTTGTACAAAGACTTGTAGAATTAGGGCAAAGTACAAAGAGTTATTCAAGCTGTATCACTAGCAGACATCCATCAATTCATAGAATCTAAAGTTAAAAAAAAGACAAGTAGGATGATCTATTCTTGCATATCCTAAGACGTGCATATCACAGGTCATTGCATTTCACATCATTAACCCCAGCACTGAGGCCCACAGTGTTTGATTAAAACTTTTCTTACAGAGAAGCATCCAAGCTGAAGCTGCAGATGTCCGGAAATGGTGCAGCAGCTCTTCCTCCCAGTACTCCCTTCCCATATTGAACCAGATTTAGAATTGAATATTTTTACCTACTCTTGATTTGATTTCATCTATTTCAGCCCCTGGTTCCCACTTCCTTTAGCACCCACTATTTGCTTTCTCTGAAGACTCCTAAACACTGCTACCCTACAGACACCCACTTTTCTCATTGCTAAGAGTGAGAGATGATGCTCTAAGTGATTGAAGACCAACCATTTGCTCCTACCCCAAGTACTCTGTGCTGTGCTGACTTCCTGAACTTCACCCCCAATATCCCTCCTAGGACATGGACATCAGAATGACAGCAATTGTTTGAGAATTGTCTTGCCAAGGTACACAGGTATGTAAGCAGCCAAAGCTTCTCACCCAGCTCCCATTGCCATGCACACAAACAAGTATTGCACCACAGTTCTCCACCAGCAGCCTGTGGCCAGCTCTTGGTCAAGGGGACCATCTCTGCTTTGCTTGGCAGAGTCTTCTCCCACTGGAATATTTCTTTTTCTTAGGCAAGTTCATTCATTCATTTTAGGTCCTCTGCTTAAACAGGCAAAACAACTCAGAGCTTTTTGTGTAAAGTGTCTACTACCTTCTGATCTCACATTCTGCCACTCTCTGTGCTACCTGGAAATGAAGCAGCAGTAATTCAGAAAGATTATTCCAAGTAATTGACAAAAATATTGAACAGTGTTGAAACTAGTTCTGATCCTTGTCAAATTGCTGTAGCACCTCACAGTGATTCTCCATGAACGTGTGTCTGAGATAAGGCAGTTTAGCCAGAGCTGCATTTAGTGCACAGACTGCTGCAACAAAAAAGAACTTGCAAGAAGCAGCAAGAAGGGCTTCAAATCAAACCCCAGAGAGCACTGAGCACACTCTGTCACTGCACGGACTTCTCTGTCAGAAACAAACGCTACAAATGAGTTTCTGGAAGTTCTTAAACCCAGGAATCACATCTGTCACCTAAAGCTGAGGAGGCAGTGATGTAAAGCAGTAATGAAACAATCAGAAATTCCTAACACAGCCACTAAGAGTCTGCTCGCTTCCCAGTTTTCTGAAGAAAATATGGATCGTCACCACAGATTGGTTATCTTCAAGGGTCAAGTGTTGAAGAGGAGGTATGAAATGGGTGACTAAAATAAGCAAAGGAGAACAACAGAAGGAATGTCTTCCTAAAGAGAGGAATGACCATATATAGCATGGCCTTTTTTAGCTGTAGTTGATGTGTTTGATGTCTGAGGACCTTTCATCAACTCTGTCATCAAGTGGTATTTCCCAAATGGAGGACTGGTGTTCTGTGAGTGCCAGCAGTTATTTATTTGAGCTTTTGAAAGCATGACTGTTCCATTTATCCTTGCAGGGGCCATCACCCCAAAGGGCATTTTGCAGTGTTCGCCTCCAATGCTGACAGGACTGTGCTGTTCCCTCTCTGTCGGTGCTCAGAACAAAGGAACCTTCCCATACAGATCACCTGTCCCCAACTGGGGAGCTGGTGACAGCTCTCTGACCTCAGAGAGCCCGGGAGGTGTTCCCAGGCACAAGTCACTGGGCTGACTTGTGTTTGCATAGCATTGTAAAAATAAATGTGGATTAACATCTCTATGTCCACAATACATACCTTTAAAAAGCCTGCAGGCTTGATCTTTAACATCTTTCAGGTACACCTAAAGCTGCCACCATGTAACCAAAACCAGTGTGATAGAGAATTAATATTACTAAAAACCAAAACAATTGGCTGGCACGTCAGTTCTTCAGATGGCCTAATCCACCAGCAGGAAATACAGCAGATTCTAATACTGAGATATATCAAAAAATACATCATTTCTGATGCAGTCAAAGTACAAGATGCAATGAAAGAGTGAATCTGAATAAACATCGTTCCTTTCTTGTTCTAGAAAATCATCTTCTGCTTCCTTTAACTATACAGTGAGGAAAAAAAACCCCCACAAAAGCACTCAGAGGCATACTGGATAAGAAATAAGGGAGTACAGGTACCCTGAACTGACCTGATTTTATGCCTCTTTAGCCTCTGCCCTGGGACACCATGGACTGCATCAGAGCAAGGGACACACATGTCAATAAAGCTTCCTTCTCTTCAAATTTCTGTTTGATCGCTGCTGAATTTGGCACTGAAATCACCAAAACCCAAAATGCTGTGCAAATACTAAACTAATTTTTTTTAGTACTCTACAAAAGGGTCTAGAGACTAGAAACTTGCCAACAGGAGAAAGGTGCCATGAAAAATTCATCAACACCTTCAGCTGCCCATTTTTTTCCCCTCCTCTAAACCTTTAGAAAGCACACAGCAATTTAATACAACATTCAGATGTAGAAGCTATGCAGGATTTAATCAGTTTGGATTTAACACTACAAAAAACTTTCTTTTCTTTTCTCTGCACAAACCTGTGACTGCCCAGCCTGCCTCTTGTGCAGCCTCCCAAATCACTCCCAGATATGTGATACAAACCTGGGTGCAGGAAGAGCAGAGAGCAGAATGTGCTCTCAGTTCCAGGACCCAGCCCAAGGGTGAGCCAAAGCTTCAGGGCTGATGCAAAAGGGAGAGCAGAGCTCACTGAGCTCCTGCAGCACAAGGCAGAATGGCAGAAACGGGGAAAGTCTGGGGAGGAAGGACCTTTGGACCCACGATTCCTCCCCACATGTCACTTTCCAGCCCTGCTGGCTCATTTTTAAGTGATCTTGTGCTATTTTCTCACAGTTCCCTTGCTCCTATTTCTTTTTTATCTCTTTCAGTCACTAATTTTATGAACCAATGCTGAAGTATAAAATACCAAACCATCTCTTTGAGTGGAGAAGGATCTGATTGTTTGCTGAGCTTCCCAGCCAGGCCAGCTTCCCATGTCACATTTCAGTATGAACTGTGCCTTGCTACAGACACAACTTTTCTATTACACATGCTACGAAAAGACAAAAAACCCAGAATCCACTTGAGGACTTGTTCATGTTATACAATAGCTGAAAAAACCACCTCTAAGATCTGAACTTACATTGTAACTGTACAAGAAAATGACCACACTACTGATTTATCTGCTTTTCCCCAGATATCATTTTACAAGTTGCTTTCATACCAAGACTTTTAGTTAACCTAAATTAAAAATACATGTTAAGATTTACTTGCTAAAAAACCCAAACAAAACCAAAGTGAAGGAGTGTGTCTGCATTTTTCTATTACTGAAACACACCATCCCTCACACCAAAGATTGTCCCACAACATATGCCTGTGCAAGAAGGAAAATATTTTCTGGAAATTTGGAATATTATCCTGAAGGTTTCCAGAAGCTATAGAAAAGTTACATAGGTGACTAAAATTGAACTGTAGTGCTTAACCCTAGAAATTATAACAGAAAAATGTTATTTAAAAGAAATGCTTTGGTGACAGCATGATCTGAAAGGTCAACATATAACTGAAGCTATATTCTGGACTTTCACAAAAAAATGATCCTGTGCTTTCCACAGAGCTCACAGATTTTATTTTAAATCCTTGAAGCCCGTTAAGTTCCTGAAGAAGACATGATTGTCTTGTTTTTGTCAACACACCCACCTGCCCAATCAACCTTCAAAACATCAAAATTCACTTTACTCCCACAATCTCCTTGATGTAAATTATTCTCCTATTAATAATTCTCTTTTGTTATAATCAACCTTTCCTACCTTGCATGAATTGCTCTCATGCTAATATGACTGAGTTTGATCTAACTTCTCAAAAAAAGTCCTCACTGGAAAAAAAAAAAAAAAAATGTTAGGGGCAAAATTCTTGTCCTCCTCCAAACACTGGAAAATCTCTTGCTGTTTGTGGTGAATTTCATCATTTCATCTGCAGGATTCAAAAGTGTCCCTGTAATTAATTCAACTGGGCTCATGACACTGGAGAAACTGGCCATTACTAACAGGTATTTATTTGCCAAATCACTTTATACTCCTGCATTCCATCTGAAGTGACTGAAGACTTGCTTTGCTCCAGAACACGCCTCCCCCTCCACGTCTTGACAATTCCCAGCATCCCCAAGGGGGCAATTCCACGTTCCAAAGCAGCAAACAAACACTGAAAGCCTTCGTGGAGGACAGCACTGAGACAGTCCCCAGGATTTGTTCATTCAAAACAAGAATTCTTCCATCCCTGAATTATTCTTTTCACCCTCACATAAACAGGGAGTTCTCTGCCATGAGGCTGCTGTGCCACTCATGGAATGCAAAGGTATTGCAAGAGTTAACCTGTGTCTGTTACCTGCTGCTAACATGATGTGCCACACGTGGAGAACTGGATGTGTTTGCAGGAAAACTGAGGATGCTCCCCAAGGCAGAAGGCACCAAGCTCTGCACTAGGACACAGCTTCCCAGTTCTGAAGTGAACTTCCTTTATTAGACTCAATCCTTCCAGTGGTCTTCCAGTTCCAAGGAAATATTGCTGAAGTACCACCTTTCTAAGAATTCCAGTATCAGTTCAGCACCTGCAGCCCAGTGGCCAGAGGTGCTGCTTACAGCAAGAGTTTCAATGCCACCAAATTACAAGAAAGTCCAAAGGTGGAGAGAAACATCTATGGATGTACAGAACAAAAGTTTCTGGCTGCTGTTAAACCAAAGTCAGCTAAGATAATTATGAAAGTTCCCTTCTGAAATCTATTAGAGATGCAGGAGTGTCAAATACAGCCTTTTGTGTTTGCAGGACTTTTTCTGCCACTAGTTTTAACAATCTGTTTATGGGGCTGAGGTTGGTTTTGGGTTTTTTCTCTGTTTTCCTGCTCTCTTCCTTCCTGGCTACCTGAAATCTCCCCAGGCACCTCGGAGTTTGCAGCAGCAATTCCCAGGAGACTGCTCTGACATGATAATAACATCCAGGCTGCAGCTACCCTGCTGTGAAGTCCAGCCAGGAATTCTCTGGGGCTCCTGTGTGGTCTGGGGTATTTGGGTTTGTTTGGGTTTTCCTTAATCTTTTCTTTTCATTATTAAAGATTTTTTTTATATATAATTTCTCTTTGTTATTGTTAAAGATACTTTTTTACCCAGGGAGTTCATTCAGGTTGTCAAGCAGAAAAGGATTTTAAAATGCAAAGGCAGCCAATGAATTGTCCCTTTTCCTGCTTCTCCATCTTCCTAGATGCTTTTAGCACAGGCTTTTTTCATCAGGCATACATACTGATGTATAATAGGAGCCAGAATCAACTCTCTGATGTGCCCAATAGGCACTGAATTACAGAAAGTGTCCCTGCAGCAGCTGCTGAGCTGGGCAGAGTGGGGTTTTGTACCATCACTGCAATATACCGTGCTGACTTTTCTAAAAACAACAACAACAGGAATTTTCAACTTTGGTCTGTGATCAGATTTTAGCTCCTCTACTGCACCTCATTTCTATGGGGTAACAGCAAGAGCTAACAAACATTTCCCAGCTGTGTTTTATGTGAAAATCCAAAAGGCAGGCAAATTTATGAGTGCTGCTGGGAGATATATGACCGTCTTTGGGCAAGGAACACTGAGCGATGAATTATTTTAGCAGCACAGGTCAAACAATAGAGCTGTGTGACAGCTGCAAGCACACACAATAGCAAGGAGCACAGTTAAGCTGAAACTGAAAAATGTTTCCTAAAAACTCTGTCCAGCACGACAGAATGATTTTGAGGGGAGGAGATGTGAGGGTGAAATTTATATGTTGTTTAGAAACCTTCTTTTATCACACAGTTAAGACTTTAAAAAGATGGTCCTTTCCTCCTCCACACCTAAGTCCTCAATTTAAAAAATACCAGTATGGAAGAATACTTGTAGGATGCAAAGGGATATTACCACAACTGAAGTAGCATTGTACCTCAGACACTCCTTCACACCTCAAATCACTTGCTGAGCTGTAATCACGTGTGTGAAACCCCCTGTATCCTCATGCTGCCAAACTAAGCAATATTAGCAAGGCCTTGATCCACAAGCTTAGAGCATGTTGACCATTAATGTTCTTACAATTGATGTTCTATGACTTTATAATATGCTTTAGAAAAAGTCAGGGAAATACTCCTGCCTTAGATGAGTGCAGTCCAGATTTGCCAGAAAAAAAGACAAAACTAGGCAGAATGATCCCCCAGAGAAGGGCTGTGGGCTCTGCTATCATAAAACAAACTTAAATAACTTGAAAGCATTTACAGAAAGAGTACAAGTTACATGCTACACAGGAGTGTAGGTATGTATTCTCTTTCTGGTGAAGTTAACTCAGGGGTGTATTAATTGAAGAACAAAGCTATGCATTAGCTATTTATACACTTATGCAATCAATACTGAAATACATGAACATATAATTACATAATTATCACATTAGGAAGTCCATAATGAACGATTTAATCAAGTAAAAAAAGAATATCATAAATATGGCCAAATGATAATGAAACTGTACCACATGAATAAATGTGACTGGGAAAAGGCAAGCACCCAGCAGAAACTGGTAGGGGACAACTAGTTTACACATCAAGATGTATCACAACTATAATATTTAAGAATCCTGAGGACATTTCTGTACCTCAAAGAATGAAAACAAACAAAACCCAACCCACTGACACAAGGACTTGAAAAAAGCAATGATTACATGCGGATTAATGCTGTTAGAGCCATAAAAATCACTATCTGCTTGTAAAGACAGATGCATGATAAGATGACAGATTTTTGAGAGAGCTTTTCTGCTCCAAAGATTCATTTCCTGATTCTGTATTCGGAAACGGCTCCATTCGTTTTGTTTGCTTGGACCTGGTTACCATCATCCTCAGGATTTTCAAACTATGTCTACGCAGCTGAGAAATGAATAATTTATCAAGATCCCTGTCTTTGCATCTGGAGCCTTAACTCAGGGCTCTATGGAGCTGACATTCCAAAGGCTGAACAAAGCCGGCTCTCCTGGCTGCAGAGCAGTCCCCAAAGGGCTGCAGTGCCCTGAGCCCGCTGTGCCCCTGCTCCACAGCTGACACACCACAGGGCTGGCAAATGCCACCATGGCCACAGAAGTCATTGAGGCCCTCTGCAAACACCTCACAAGTACAAAACTGGCAGATTTTCCAAACTTGCAAAGTTCTACCGAGCTACATCAGCAGAGCAGGTCACGGACGCCAAGGAGGCAGCGCAGCTCCGAGAGCTCTGGCACGCTTGGAGGGACAATGGCACAGAACTGGCAGCTGGGGGTGGCTATGGAAACAACCACTGCAGGGTCAAGAGCAGGAAGAGACGGTCATAGAGGAATGAAAGCAACAGGGAGAGTTAAAGATCGATAGACAGAGGGCCAAAAAGCCCTCCCCCACTCTTTCTGCAGTGTCTTGTGCTCTGTTAGCACTTGAGAAGCTCTCTCCCTTGTGCTGCCTTTGCTCCCAGTTGCTGTGCCAGTCATTGGAATTGTGTCCCAGTCCAAGGTGGTAACCAGCAGTAGTGTATTTAGTGATAAAGCCATTAACTGTACCAAGCTTTCGCTGCCTGACAAAAAGGTTGTGACAGACGCATTTCCATTATTCTTTAATTTCGGCAAAGAGAAGCAAAGGATTGGATGGGAGAATAGGACATGCTAGGGAGTGGCAAGGCACAGTCTCTGGAGAGCTCAAACCAACAAAAATGCATAGTCTCCACTGTGGAAAAAAATATGGCTTAATAAATCATCATCTGAAGTTGCCATGGTAATAGTAAATGTCTAGTTCCCTATACTGTTTAACTCCATACATCCACTCCTGCAGGAGAGGAATAACACCCATTTCTCCTCCGCACCAAGCACTGGAGATTCTTATTTAGAGACGAGGACAGAGTGTGCAGCTCAGCACAGGCAGGCTCACGACCTGCAGGGTACTTGAGGTGAAGGAACACTTTCTTTATGCAAGTCAGCTCCACACCACACACCCGCTGTACTTTTTGCAGAACTCGCTTCCTGGTGCAGTTGCCTCCGAACTGCAGCTTGCCAGATCACCAGCAAAGCAGCCCTTGCTTTCTAAAACTGGAAAACGCTCTGCGATTGACTGAGCGGTGCAGTCCCACATGGAATGCCGTGTAATAAATTATCATAGCTCTAGGTAAATATAGACACATAGACAGAACCCAAAAGAGCTTTCTATGTATCAACCACTTCTTGGAGGGAGGGGCTTAAGGAAAAAGAAAGAATCTGACAAGAAAAAGGATGGTGCGTGGGTCTCTCGCAGAATAAGGTCAGCTCCCACAGACTTCCTCAAGCAAGTTTCTTAATGTTCCCGTATCTCGGTTCCCCCATCTGTACAACAGTGTTAACATGTACTCTGCTTATCTAAGCTTATTAGCATGTCGAAAGTGATTTGTAATCTGAAAGTTCAGAGCCTATGAAAAAAGAAAACTTTTGTTTCAAAACTTTGCTGCCTCGAAGAGTCTGAAAAAGTAGCCCCAGCTGGCAGTCCCTGTGCCAAAAAAGCACTGTCAGTGTTTGTAAAGCAGAGATGAAACATTTCCACATCACATAAAGGAGCAAATTGACTAGTCATACTTAAAGCACTACAGTAAGATAAATGAGCAAGAAGACAATCAAGGAAAACCAAAGCGACAGTGGCACTAGGAACAATCACTGACTGGAGAAGTGCAGCTCAAAGGCAAGAGCAGAGATAAAGTCAGGTTCAGCTTTCCAGCAAAGGAACATGCCAGTGCTGAAATCCAGCAGATTTCAGTGTCTGGAAATCAGCTGGGTTTTTCTGAATATTCATTTAATAAGCTTGCTGTCCCACCTCGGATCATGGTCACACCTATGGCACGTGACAGCAGTTGACATAAGTTCAGGTTAAATATCTTTCCTGGTTTCTCACAAGTGAGGTCCCTCAGACCACATACAGACCATGAAATCCCATTGCCAAAACCCAAGCCACAGTTTGTGAAATATAATCTGTGAATAAAGAATACTTGTTTTCATTAAAACAGGTCCTAAAGGCAGTGCCAGCACAGTAACTGTGAGAGCAGGCAATTCAACTGCACTCTCCTGGTAGGCTCTCAAGCCTTTGCTACTGCAATTTCACATTAAATAAGATATGACATTAACCTAGAACACAGCTCTTGTAAAACTGGGATTTTTCCAGAGAAGCAACCAGATCTGTTCCCACTGACTGTTCTAGGACAGTGTCAACCACCAGGACTTTTCTCTCAGTCTTTACAGAAAGCTCTGTATCAAGCTACATATATGCAATGTATATAAAAGTAGTTCCTAGATTAGAGTAATTTATCACAACTCCACATTCGCTTCTTTAAAGGAATACACTATCTTAAAAAAATGGGCTAGGATATTTAACCAAACTAAAACTTACTGTAAGTCTGAATCCTTTCTAAAAAGAGTCTTGTCTTAACCTGCAAAAGGTGAACTAAAGGTAAAACCTTCTCAAAACAATGTTACAATTTTGCACATTGTAATCAGATAAAATCATCACTTCATTACAGACTTTATGTCACAGGCAGAGGAACAGCTGTGCATCTGTTTGCAAGAAGTACAGCAGTTTGAAATATTCAACAGAATATTTCAAACACCCATTTCTCCTCTTTCTGTGTGTATTTTGTGTTCCTGAGCCACAGAAGTAAGGCCAAAGCCTGGAAAAGCAGCAGTGCCCAGCTGTGAAAGCTCCCTGCTATCGAGGTGCACCTCACACATCCCGAGCTAAGAGCTCACGGGCTCAGGGTGCCTCCACCCCTCCCTGACTGAACTGCTGCATCCAGCCTGCCCTGTCTCGTCATGCAAACCCAAACTCCAGATGGAAATAGAATTTCTAATAGGTTCAGGGCAAATATCCAACATACCAAGGTTACATCACAGTGGATGCAATTTGCAACTTCAATGGAAAGACAGGGAAAGGAATCGAAGTGATCCTTTGAGGAAAGTGTGATTTACAAGCTAATGCAAAACCAGCATTTCGTGTCCTCTGCACAAAGACATCCATGGCTTGACATTAAATATGTAAAAGATTTGAGCTTGGGCAATTTCCTTGGAAGCTACCAATGCTGTCTTTCTGCAAACACTTTTCTTTCACTCTCAGAGAGACCAACATATCAAAATATTGCCAAACAATTGCCATTTACAGGTCAAATGATAACTGACTGAATTAAAAAAGAAAAAGAGGTCACCATTCTTTACCTGAGCAAACCTTATGCCAACAACGGACACAAAACACGGCCTCTAAGTACGTAACACAAGAGGTAAAAAACAGTGAAAAACCATAATGAATGTCCAAGTTAAAATCCAAGAAAATTTTGATTCCTTGCATTCTCTCTTCCCTTCCCTCTCAACGGACACAGGACTCATGGAGTCTGCAAGGCACTTTCTGCACAACGTCAAAGCAAGCAGACAGTATCAGAACACTTGGATACTAAGCAGGCCTGGAGAAAAATATACTGAAAATTATTTTGTCTCTTCTGAACAAGAACGCTGCCCATGTCTTCAAACATAACCACAAACTTATTTCTATGCAGTCACATTTACCTCAAATTTAAGAAATTCCTAAAACATATGGTATTTTTAAGATGACAAATGTTTCTCAATAATCTGTCTCTTCTGCAGGTATCTTAGCTTTTGTGGAATGAAGGTTAAAATAGACACCACAACACAAGGCAGTTACAGTTTGCTATTTCTCTTAGGCATTCTGTGGACAAAAGAAAAAAAAATGTGCAAACATTTTAGCTCCTGGCAGGTGACACTAAAACCCCAGTCACTGTGCACACTCCATGCCAGGGAGGGGAGCTCCCCAGAGGGGCAGCAGGAGCATCTCTACCCCAGGCAGGAACACCCAGCTCTGACACTGCCCCATCTCGGCACCGTGTGTGTGACCTGAGGGATACACGTGGCACTGCCAGCACTCCTCTCTGCTGTGCACAGCAGCCAGGACTGGCCAGAGAACAGGGCACAGCCCTGCAAAGGATAAGAAGTCTCAGAGGAACTCTGGACAGAAAGCGCTGAAGAGGTTAAACAGAAAAAAAAAACCTGTATTAATAAAACATGAAGTTATTTAAAATAGTTCAAGTGTAGCAGAACTCACTTTCGGTTATGCCAGACTGGATGATGAAGTTTGTGTGATTAATTCCATTCTCTTCCTTTTCATCTCAGAAAACTGTCAGCTCTGTTGTAGCAACAACATACTGTTACAGTGGCATCGTGAATAGCTCTTGGATAGCAAACAAAAATATTAAGTGAGCTTTGCCAATTACCTACCACAGGTTTTGCTCACTTAAGCTGCCTTATTCCCTTGAAAATCTATTGTCAGTATATTTAACCTTTTAAAAGTAATAGGTACCACTTAAAAGCAATTGCTATTTTAATTGTGAATTGGGGTCATAAATCCATTCTTTAGGAAGCATTTTTACAATCTGAGGAATTCTTTGAATGTGCCTCCTTTAATTCCCTTGCAGGCAACTTCTGCTATAATGAAATTTTTCATTTGCAAATTAGATTTGCTTGTAGCTAGAAACAAAAAGCCATCATCAGAGAGCCAGTAAAAGGGATGCATCCTTACCTACTAGGAACAATTAGTTGCAGTGACTGCAGTTGTAAAAGCTGCCTCTTTTCTTCCTCCTCCTCCAGCTCTATGATCTGAAGCAGGACTCACAAACATTGGCACAAGAGGAAATTGTGTGTTTCTATACACAGAAAAAGAAATGCAGAGCTGTGCCTCTTTACAGTGTTTTAAAAACTGGACTGTAGTAGGCAGGATCCATTTGCTAAATGTCATTTCTACATATGTGAACATATACTATGCATACATATTCATGTTTCAGTAGAGAAAGGAAAGTTTAATTATTAATGCAGAACTACCACTCAGCAAGGGACAGAAGCAGAGGTTCACATAATAAATACTTTGCTTAAAGGGAACAGTAATGGGCCTGACAAATGTCACAAACTTCACAGAGTACTCAACTTGGTTTGGTATGTTTTATTGACAACAGAGAACTCAAAAAACACAGCAGCCAACCCCACCCCTAGCCCACTTTCTCAAGCAGAAACTCACGGTCACTTCCATTTGACTTCCAAAACCCCTGCCAACAGCAAACAGGCATAAAAACATTAACCAACCAATCCAAAGCTCCTCAGGAAGTTTGTTGAAGAGTGAAGTATTGAGAAAGGATCTTCTAAGTTGCAGCCTTGTACCTTGACACACATAAACCCAGAACTGGCTAACCCCAGAACGCCAGGTATGGTTTAGACCCGAACCTATCTTTTCCCTGATACGCATTTTGTTTTAACTTGTAAGACTTAATACTTACTCCCTTTTTAATTCCCTTGCAGGCAACTTCTGCTATAATGAAATTTTTCATTTGCAAATTAGATTTGCTTGTAGCTAGAAACAAAAAGCCATCATCAGAGAGCCAGTAAAAGGGATGCATCCTTACCTACTAGGAACAATTAGTTGCAGTGACTGCAGTTGTAAAAGCTGCCTCTTTTCTTCCTCCTCCTCCAGCTCTATGATCTGAAGCAGGACTCACAAACATTGGCACAAGAGGAAATTGTGTGTTTCTATACACAGAAAAAGAAATGCAGAGCTGTGCCTCTTTACAGTGTTTTAAAAACTGGACTGTAGTAGGCAGGATCCATTTGCTAAATGTCATTTCTACATATGTGAACATATACTATGCATACATATTCATGTTTCAGTAGAGAAAGGAAAGTTTAATTATTAATGCAGAACTACCACTCAGCAAGGGACAGAAGCAGAGGTTCACATAATAAATACTTTGCTTAAAGGGAACAGTAATGGGCCTGACAAATGTCACAAACTTCACAGAGTACTCAACTTGGTTTGGTATGTTTTANTCATCTCAGAAAACTGTCAGCTCTGTTGTAGCAACAACATACTGTTACAGTGGCATCGTGAATAGCTCTTGGATAGCAAACAAAAATATTAAGTGAGCTTTGCCAATTACCTACCACAGGTTTTGCTCACTTAAGCTGCCTTATTCCCTTGAAAATCTATTGTCAGTATATTTAACCTTTTAAAAGTAATAGGTACCACTTAAAAGCAATTGCTATTTTAATTGTGAATTGGGGTCATAAATCCATTCTTTAGGAAGCATTTTTACAATCTGAGGAATTCTTTGAATGTGCCTCCTTTAATTCCCTTGCAGGCAACTTCTGCTATAATGAAATTTTTCATTTGCAAATTAGATTTGCTTGTAGCTAGAAACAAAAAGCCATCATCAGAGAGCCAGTAAAAGGGATGCATCCTTACCTACTAGGAACAATTAGTTGCAGTGACTGCAGTTGTAAAAGCTGCCTCTTTTCTTCCTCCTCCAGCTCTATGATCTGAAGCAGGACTCACAAACATTGGCACAAGAGGAAACTGTGTGTTTCTATACACAGAAAAAGAAATGCAGAGCTGTGCCTCTTTACAGTGTTTTAAAAACTGGACTGTAGTAGGCAGGATCCATTTGCTAAATGTCATTTCTACATATGTGAACATATACTATGCATACATATTCATGTTTCAGTAGAGAAAGGAAAGTTTAATTATTAATGCAGAACTACCACTCAGCAAGGGACAGAAGCAGAGGTTCACATAATAAATACTTTGCTTAAAGGGAACAGTAATGGGCCTGACAAATGTCACAAACTTCACAGAGTACTCAACTTGGTTTGGTATGTTTTATTGACAACAGAGAACTCAAAAAACACAGCAGCCAACCCCACCCCTAGCCCACTTTCTCAAGCAGAAACTCACGGTCACTTCCATTTGACTTCCAAAACCCCTGCCAACAGCAAACAGGCATAAAAACATTAACCAACCAATCCAAAGCTCCTCAGGAAGTTTGTTGAAGAGTGAAGTATTGAGAAAGGATCTTCTAAGTTGCAGCCTTGTACCTTGACACACATAAACCCAGAACTGGCTAACCCCAGAACGCCAGGTATGGTTTAGACCCGAACCTATCTTTTCCCTGATACGCATTTTGTTTTAACTTGTAAGACTTAATACTTACTCCCTTGAGACCAAAATAATCCCGAGACTGTTCAATCCAGTTGTTATTTCAGTAACTAAACCCTGTGCCAGAGTCGAGTATTGTATTTTTAGGTTCCTTGCAAGAAGCATTGTTCATTTTTATCCTTTCAGTGGGTGATCTTTATCTCTGGCAGCCTTTGGGATCTTTTCTTCGTGTTCAAACACCAAGGACATTCTTATTATTCTTCACTCTAATGAATCCTGTAGCCTTCAGAGTGGGCCACAACTCATTTGGGGAAATTAGTGAAAGGGAATAGCTACCAGATGACAATGAGGAGACCTGAGAATGATCCCATTTTCAGGCATGAAAAGGAAGTAGCTGGAAACATACCTGCCATTAGGCACAGCAGGAGCTGGAAGCTTTGAAACTAACATTGCATAAAGAGAAAGTTCTGCTTTTGGAAAAGTGGAAGATTTTATCTGGATACGTAAATCTGTCAATCGCCACATGCCGGATTTCTCTTTGCAGCGGAGAGGTTTGCAAGGGCTTTATTTTTTTTTCTGTCAACCATTTCAAACACAAAATTCTGTTCTTTTTTCCAGTCAGCCCCGCACATCAAGCTCAGGAACGCTTGCTGAAAAGCTCTTCCGGCCTTTTATCCTAAGCCCTGTAAAAACCAGTTTGAGAGCCATAAACCAGGTTATGTGCAAAACGCTGATGAAACCATCACTGGCGGCTTTGCATCACAACGCTTGGGAAAAATAAAGATCTAGAACTCTCTAAGTCTCCTCCCTTTCCTGCAAGGAGGTTTTGCCGGTGCTCACAGAGCACTAAACAGAGCAGCCAGCAGAAGGTACAAGCAGAATTTGCCAGGCTGTATCAAAGCACTGTGCCACAAGCTCTGCAACCTGCCCGGAGCCACACACAGTGCCTGGTGAGCGGGGAAAATGCACCCAGTGCTTCTGTGGCTCCATGCCAGGCACACCAAGCCTTGTCCTGGGGCAGCAGGGAAACAGGCTGGGAGTGTCTGAACTTTGCTCCATCTCCATCACTTGGTGACCAGTTTATCCATGAAGCCTGAATGAACTCACACTCCCTCAGCTGCAGCAGGTTCCAGCTCCTGCTGCTCCTGCACCGCACTTGCCCACGACACTGACGTGACTGAGCATCCTCACAAAGCTGCACTTACTGCTGATCATCCCTCCTGCATCTACATTCAGTTCTGGAATGAAGGAAGGACATGTTGACAGCCATGAATTTGCAAATTAAAGGCTGCTCCTAGGCAAACATGCTGACCGAGCTGGCTGATGTGTACCAGTCAGTTGAGAAGGAATCAAAAATGCTGAAGTCAAGTCCAAATACCACACTGCTGCTTTTTCTCATATCTGATAGACTGAATTTCAAGGTAAAATAGATTGGCTTAAAGAGGGTGAGTTAGGAACTTAAACAAGTACAAAGTATGCAGTCAAGCTTTCCTGATTACGTAACAACATTTATTCCTACTTTAGCATGAAATCTGGCACAATATAAAAAAGCAAATCTGCAAAATCCAAATATCTTGGAATCCTGGCAAATTATTTTGGTGAAGCTCACTGTTGTCCCAAAAGGTCCCAGGAAGACCAAGACTTGAACCCCAGGCTGAACAACCTGCCCATTACCAGCTCTGAAAAAGTCTTGGTGTCATTTGGTGTCATTTGTCTTGGTGTCAATTCCTGTAAAAACTTGGGGCAAGGTCTTCAGAGCTCTTCCAGAGCCTTTCATCCAGAATGGAGCACTCTCCTGAACCCTGGCTCACCAGGAAGGTGCAGGCAGCCACAGCAACCCCTTATAAATGGTAGAACATCTGAGATCTCCTATTCTGCACATCTCACACAGGTCTGCACTTCCCCATCCAAAAGAAGAGTCAGTCCTTCCTCAGGCTGTGCACCCTTCTGTAGCACCAATGCCATGGCACAGCCCTGGCTCCCCAGATCACTTCCTCTATTTGCCTTGGTGTCCTTTATCCTTCATCTGACAACCATCATTCCTGTGCAATAAACACCAAGGTCTCCTGTAGAAGTATTCTGGTTTTCTTTTTCTTCCTGCCTTATCCCAGTTATACTCCTCTCCATATGTTGGTAACACACATGGATGCAGCTCTTCCGGAAAGTAGAGAGCATTGAAAGGGAAAAAAGAGAAACAAGCAACCAAAAGAAACAGGTGAAGGCAGAGAAAAGGGACTGGCAGTACAAGCTATGGAACAGAAGATGGCCTGACGTGCTGCCAAAGGTAAGAGAAATGGAGTCAGGTGTGGGTTACAGACCAAGCAGGCAGCTATATTTACAGCTCAAACTGTGATTCCATTTCAGTTGCTCAGACCTCTGCTGATGGGAAGGAAAAAAAGGAAAAAAAAAAGAAAAAAAAGAAAAAGGCGTGTTAAGGATGACCCTGGGGTAAAAAGTACAGAAAACCTGCTGCCAGAGCATGATGGAACTTCACACAAATTGACCAAAATTTAAGCACCCCAAAAGCAGAAGAGAAGCTCACCCTTTCTGGACCTTTACAATTCCAGCCTCACCCCTAGCACTGAACAGGTCCAGTCTCCAGAACCTAACACAGCCCTATCCTAAAACTACAGAAGAATTGACACCTCCTCCTGTGTGCCCTTAAAAGTACTGCAGCACAGTGGCACAGCAGAAGTGAGAACAAGGAGGTGACACTTCTTGCCCTCTCCCAGCATGTACCCTTGTACCCTGAGGAGCAGAAGGAAGCCCCGCTGCTGTCTGAGTGTAGGAGGCAAAGAAGAGAGGTTCAAGAAACAGGCCAAGGCTGGAGGGATGTCCTGACTGCAGAAATGGTCCAAGGTGGCAGCACACAGACTGGAAAAGAACACTCCCCTTGCATCTAACAAGATAACAACTCCAATTTTCAGCAAAGCTGGTAAAGCAATGCCTCTGGTAGCAAAAGGTAACTCGCTGTGTTTCCTCTGCCACTGCTAAAACAAACCCAAAAACGCTGCTGCAGTCCCTCCATACCCCAGCCCTGGCACAGACCTGAACCCTGCCAGGGCCCTGTGCCCCAGTCAGCACTAATCTACTCCAGCTATTCTGTCACGTGCTTGTACATGCTCGAAAACAGTTAAGTTCAGGATTTCTCTGGATTTTAAAGGAACAGAATAAGATCAAAGTATTTAAATATTTTGATCATGAAGGTAAGAAACAATACCTTAAAAGACAGGTGCATCTATTCTAGCATTTTTAACTATAGTGCATAGCATTCTGCGAATTTTAACTTATGTGTCAGAATATATCTCAGAGACAATACCTTCCATGGTGACTGTACCTCACCACAGTCTGACAATTTTTTTATATTTCAAGGGCCCCAACAACTGTGGTACCTGAAACAGTAAAGGCCAGCTGGGCTGCTCAAGCTGGACAGCAGAAAAACCAGGGCCAGCAAAATGGAATGCAGCCCTGGTATTGTTTACAGGTCAGACCAAAGCAACAAGCTAGTCCTGCCATGTTACAGGGGGAAAACCCCAAACCTCTGAAGGACTTTGAGGTAACTCCAGAGGAGGGCTGAGCAAAACCTTTGAAACTGGCCATCCATTTCAGACACAACCTACTAAGCCCTCTCTATTCTTCCACTAATTCTTTAGATAGCATTCAAGTCATCTTCTCATTTTCCATTTTTACTTCAAGCTGATGACTTCCCTGTATTTCATTTTACTTTTTAAAAGCCTCTCCTAGGCAATTATTTTGCCTAACAATTTTTTTATTGCTGGCATGAAGCATCTTTAGATTTCCCCCTGGAGGGCCATCCCTCCTGCCTCTATAACCGATTTCTTGGAATCCAGGGGTTCCATAATTAATCTGAGAGATACTTTCTGTAAGGGATGTATGACATTTAGAGTTACACTAACACTGCCTTTGGTTATGTTTGGGCTTTGTTTAAATCTTTGATACTGAACTTTACTTCAATCTAAGAAGAACTATGTGAAGTGACTGTTAAATGTCCTTTATTTTCCTCCATCTTGAAGAGATTTGTTGTTGTTGCTGTAAACAACTTGCACACTTCCTGAAGACTCCTGTGAGTGATTCTGCACAAGCACAAATTCATAGGTGCTGGGTATTAAGTAGGCCATTCCAATTCCTATCACATTCATTGACTCTTGGCTGCAGGCACACTGGAAACCTGTGTCCCAGAAAGTTGGCACACAAAGAAAGCGATCCATGAACACTGCAACTCTGGGTCATTTGCATGCGGGAAGGGATGAAATCCCTTGCCCTCAAAGATGCTGAATGGGCCTTGCAACCACCCTAAAATGCCACTTTGCAAAGGTGGAATGTTTCATTAATCTAGGAAAGATGCAACATCAATCTCCTCTACACCTTAAATTTGATAGAAAGGGTTATTTTTCTGGGTTCTCCCCTCAATTAAACAATCTGCTGATCCTTTTTCTTTTTATTAAAGTTAATTTCTCCTTAGAAATAGTAAAGAATCATATGCTTGTTAAATCACACCTTTGAATGAATGGATCTCAGGCTTTCTGTCTGTTCTACCTCTTATTTCAAAACCCACACTTATTTCTCATGACCCACAAAGAAAGAGAAAGAAAAAAAGAAACCTCCTGTTCCCCAGCCAGATATAAGATTGTTATTCTCTACAGATCTCTTATTCAGACAATTAGGAAAATTAGCAAAATCACACAGGTTTGGCTTTTTAGTGGGTTTAGGTTTTTTACCAAGTGTAAAAGTCAGTAAGTTCTATCAGCTTCTTTAAAACAAATGCTGACAAGAGGTGAACTTCAGCTCTTACTTCAACATCTTTAGTTTTCCTAAATACCATATAATGGAGATGTCCCCCTCCACTTCCAAAAGTTCTCCCTGAACAACAATACTTAATTCCAGAGATGATAACCCTGATCCAAAGGGACATCTAAAGATCGACAGCTTGTCTTCCTTTTCTTGCTAATTTTCTCAAAAAAAAAAAACAAACCCAAAAACCAAACCCAAAATCCCTTCACCATTTCTGTAACTTGACAAGTGGCAAGACTTAAGACATGAAGGCAGGAGATGTATTTCTCACCTGCCTAAGCAGGTTCTTGCAGCCTGGGTCCATGGCAGAGCACAGCCTGTTGTCACCCCCCTGGGCTATTGCTGCATCCCAACGTCAGGCACCAGCTCAAGCCCCAAGGTGCACAAACCCCCAGGGGCTCAGAGCTCTGGCAGAGGCTCCTCTGCCTGCTCCCAGAAGGAAAAAAAGCTTTTTTCTGCTCCTGGGGACCAAAACCCAAAAAAAAGGGCATGGGTGCTCTAACTATAATTACAATATGTTTTTCTCTCCACTGAATTAAATGGCATTTTGCCTCGTTAATCAACCCAAAATGTTTTATCTAATGAAAACAAGACCAGTGCTCACACTAATCACTGTGTCCTTGTATTTTCTCTCTTCAGAGATCTTCCCATAAAAACTAAATACAGTGAAACAAACCTAAAAATCCAGTGAGCTTTAAAATTAAACCACAGACAGGTGCTGAATTATTTCTCTATAAAGAATCAGATTTTTAGAAGCCATTGTACATAGTTCAAGAAGAAAGAATGCCTTTTTTATGACATGTACAAAGGTCCTGGTGCTGCAAAGTGTGTGCTGGGCACTTTGCTCAGTTCAGGAGGGCTGAGGGGCACGAAATGCTGGGGGATTTCACCTGTTTCATCTGTTACCAAGTGAAGGCTGTATAAAGAATATAATTTCAACTCTGCGCCTTCAATATTTCACCATGAGAAAAAAAGCAAACCAAAACAAGAGTATGATCTTCAGTACACACACCTGCTCTAAAGCAGCAAAGAAATACTTGCCAAAGTAGGATAATGCCTTGTGATAAAATTATTAACAAAGGAAAACAGACATTTCCACAATCCACTGGAGATATTATTTTGATTTTTTTTTAATTCTTTCTCCTATTCCCTCTCAAAACTTAAACTTGGGATGTTTGACAAAGTATATAATGATCTTTTTTCCCTTAGCTTATGATTTGTAATTTATGCAGGCTATCATAATGTGAATAATGAAATGGTGCTTTGCAGAGTTTTATTCCCATGGGTTGTGAAAGGAAGAGCATTGGCACTGTCCTGTCATTGCAAATGGTCCTGGATTTCTGATGTCTCACTTCAATTGATGTTAATGAGAAAAAGAATACTCAGGCAAAATCTGCTGTTGGCACAGCATACAAGAAAAAAGCCCAACAGAATCCCAAAAGGGGGAGGGTGGAAGCAGGCAAATCTCTAATGCACAAAGTAATAGAGTTTCAAAAGATCTTTACAAGCTGTTAAGTAGCAGTTGGCAAAGAGAAAAAAATTTAGAAATTACCTAAATGGCCACAAAAGATTTGGGCAAGGACCTAGACCTTAACTAATATTTCCTCCTTCCCACAATCTGTATACACCTGCACTATGGATTTCAGCTGAACAAAATTAATTTAAAAAAAAAAAAGTTTTAAAAAAGTGGTGTTACTCCATTTGAAATCATCAGAGGTGTATGACAGTTTCTTTGGGTAATAAAAGTTAAGACATTCATTTCAACAATTTTGGCTTAGACTACACTAAACTTTACTGACAGAAAATGGCAAACCTTCAGAGGCTCAGCCATCATGGCTAATAAGTACTGCAATGAATCAAACTGATTAACTGGATTCCCTATAGACTTCCAAAACATTTCTTTGTAATACACAAGCAAATATACATATGTGCCATGAGCTTGTTAGATAGATGACAAATGAACAGAAAAGCCTCAGTGTACATACAGCTGTTCTGAGTTTGAAATCCCTGAATTCAAAGTCTTGGGAACTCCTCTGGCACTGTTTCCTCCCTTGAACACTCTGGTGAGAGGCTGAATTTCTAGATGAACGCTGCTCATTTGCAAGTGGCTTCCCTCTGTCCTGCTGGATGATTACACACCAGTAAACTTATGAAGGATCAAATCATTACTTCCAAAATTACAGGGTACCTTTTTTTGTGACAAGTCAGATGTTACAAGTCAGACTGAAAAACAGAGGAGAAGGAAGAAGGATCAAGATCCTTCAAAAAAACCAAGCAGGAAAAATAAGAGGACCATGGGACCCCCTCAGTGTGTTTCTGTGAACCCACCAAGTCCTGATAACTTCCGAACTTCTAGAGAAGAACCCGGTATGGGGAATTGCCAGGCCCAGGGAATTCTGGCAGGGCACCGAGCTGGAAAAGAAAACCAACAATTCCTGAGGCTCCAAAGGACCCAATGAGAGGCTGTGCTGTTTTACCTGGGAGAAGAGGGAAAGGTGTGTGTGGCACAGGGAGAGGTGAAGCACAGCTCCAAATGTCAGCAGGTGTTCTAAAGCTTCCTGGGCTATACTGAGAAAGGACCTGAAATACTGGAGGACAATGTAACAGCATCAATCACAGGAAATACCATTACCACCAAGAGGCTGTGCAGGAGAGGGTTGGTTCATTACAAATCAGTAAGGCACTCATTAAGACTTAAGGAAAGCATTCTTTCTTTCTGAGATGCATTTCAATAGCCACAATGAAGCTCCTAGATATTTTCAAGAGCTATCTGCATTAAATATAACTCAGAGGAATTCACATTCCTACAATGTGCTGAGAAATAATGTGAAATACTGTATTGTTTTAAACATCCAGCCGTAATCTATTTCCTACTTGCAAGCTGAAGGCCTCAAGGGGAAACTGTTTAGGGTTCTATTTTTAGTTACAGACACTTAAGTGATAAGTAAAGCAGGATTCTAATATACCCGTTTTTTGCTTATTTTATGTTTTTAAAAAATCCTGCTGCATTGTTTCTTCCTCAGAGAAAGCATACATACACAAATACTTCAAGGTTGTGATCAGCACCTGATAAAAACATGCCACCTTTTGCAGCTTGAACAAAGTATTTCAAGAAATAAGGCAAGTGGCTTGCATTGAGTCTATTCCAGATGAAATGAGGAACCTCTCCCTCCCAGTCTGATTTCTGCCTGCCTTGGAAATGCCCCCTGTGAACACGGGGAGCTCGCACGAGGCCCAGGCTTTCCATCTTCCCATCAGTGCTGAGAACTGCCACAGCATTCCACTCAAATTGGATGCAAGAGCTATTAACCATCAGCAATCCAGCTGCACATCTCCTTTCAATTTCCCCTTATGCCCCGTGATGAGGGCACTGATGTGGAAGGCGACTTCCCATGTTCTGGTCATGAAATATATAGGAGCCCGGGAGTGCGTGTGCACATTTCAGGGATGTGGTCTTTTTCTAGCACTAACACTGCCCTTGAAACCATAGCAACTCATCAGCCAGGCTGATGTCAAAGTGTTTCAGCTTCAAACACTAATGCATTCCTTGGGACACCAGTAAAATGAAAAAGACAGTTTACTGTACCATTTGTTAAAGTACTCCTTATAATGAAATATTGAGTAAGTATCACTTCTTAAAGGCCTTGTAATTCATTAAAACAAAAACCAACCCCCCTAAAGCTTTCATGGGAACGTGCCAAACCAAGGGAAAATCCTGCATGAAAGTTCCTGCTGCAATTAAGAGGTTCTGCATGTATTTGGGTTTGGATGACACTGTATCAGCTAACCTCAGAAAGGCCTCGAAAAAGAAGCTTCTTTTAAGGCACCAAACTAAGTTGGTACCTGGGTAAGTTCCAGAAAGAGTGAGCCAAGGGGTTAGAACAAAGCACAGATTTTCCCTTCCCTCAGCCATCCCTGGCTGCCTCTCCCACTCAGCTGACAAGCAGTTTGCAAAGAAAGGAAACAAGAGCAGTGCATCACTTTGTTCCCAGGCTTCTGCTTACCTCAGAGATTCCAGATCACAGTGACTGTTGACTGAGCCTTCATTTACCTGGAGAAATGCCTCATCTTACTGATGAGCTCATAAAACCAGTCTCTAGCTGGTGATAACTCCAAACAGCCTACTCTTAGGCCTTGTTGCCCTATAGAAACAGTTCCCAAAAAGCATTTGCTGCAGCTGGAGACTCTCCCTTCTCTGGGTTTCATATTTCTGGCAGGGCAGAGGTTAGATAATAATGCCAATGCATCTCCACCTGTAGGACAATTAGGTACTTCTTGTTTTAGTCACCTGGGAGAGTTGGTGTACTTCACCCACAACCTCTACATCCCTCAAATTGTGTCCTTCTCTTCCAAAATCTGTAAAAACAGTTCTTTTTGCTCTTTGGCCAGGTCCAATTACATACCCATCCCTCCATTTCCTCTGCTCTTGGATACTCCCTTGCATACAATCAGTTGGGTCTTTTCTGAAGTCAGGGACAGCAACAGTGATAAACATCACTTGGTGAAAGAAATTATTAGAAGAAATGAAGCCCTTGCATAATAGTCAATTAGAAGGCAAGAAGTTCTTAAACCATTTAGCCAGTAGCTTGCAGCTGGAAAAGCGGAACCCAGCTTCATAGAAAACACTGCTGGATTTCAGTGAGAAATGGAGAGATGCTGCTGTCCACCTCCAAGGTGTGGGTACCTACTGCCCTGTCCTCAGCAGCTTCATTCCACAGGAAGAGCCCCACACCTGTGTTTGGCATCTCTGCCCAGAGCTCCCTCAAGGCACCGAGGCACAGCTGCCAGTGAGGACTGCAGCCACCACAGCTCCTCTCCTGCTTGCACCCAAGTGAACAGCCTGGAGTTCTGAGAGCCCCTGGGCAATCACAGATGATGACTTTCCTCACAGAGCCACCTCCCTGCTCCCCATCCAGGCTCCCTTCAGTGCTTCCCTCTGGTACAAGGTGGTGCCTTTTCTCTCCTGTTTTGCAGTTCCCAACAGGTAGTGGGAAGTGAAAGGTGGCTCGGAGGAAGCTGCTGCCTTTTGGGGTGGAGATGGGCTCTAGGACAGGACCAGGGAAGGAATAAAATATGCCAGAAAAGAGAGGAGATGAAGGAGTGATTGATGAAGGAGCCACTCACTTCAACACCCTCTTTAAACACTTTGCATCCTCCGGGTTCCTCCCAGAACAACCCCACACTCCGGCATCTTCCCCTTTCATGTCACACATCTTACCTGCATTTCAAAATGGGATTTAGCCTGTGTGACTCAGAGCCTCAGGCTGTGCCTCTCTTGGATGAACTTCCTCACCTGAACACACACCCTCCATCTAGCAAAAATATTCCTCCCACTCGAGACTACAGAGCAAAGGTAGTGTGACGTGGCACCTGTTTGTCACCTCTCTTGGATCTGTTGTCTCTGATTGCAGTTTTTAACTCTTCCTTTCTAAAACTCAGCAGAAAATATTTCAACATATTTAGCATTTCAGCTGATGAAAGGGCCCTAGTTTTTATTTTTCCCCTTCATTAAAAACACCTTTGTCAAAATTAGTTAGAGCATGACCAGATCATCTCTGTGCCAAAGGTCAATTGGAAAAATCAGCTGCTCCTTCTCTTATGGCAGCTCCTCTGCTTTTGCACGTACTCTGATGGAAATGATTCATCAATTTCTCCAGCATGTGGGAAAACCTCTTTCCTCTTCATTTTCCTAACGAAAGATTTTTCTTCTTAAAAAAGATATTCTTCCTACTCAAACCAAGATGGGATATAAAAGTACAGAATATGTCTTATTCCTGGTGGGTGTGAAACGATGTCTTTTATTAGGACACGCATCATCACTCATATATGAAACAATTTTTCCCTCTTGACAGTAGAGCTGTTTGCTCAATTTCCATTAATGATTCTCACCAAATTTTTAACCTCTTTGTACTTTCCTACTGGTATTTTGAGGCACACTGAGGGCTTCTTATATTTGGAGAACAATTCTGTACTTCGTCAGTTCTATTTTATTTAGTAAGCCAGACAGCTGGAAACCTGGATAAAAGCTCAGCCCATTTATTTTTATTCCTAAATATTTCAGAGAAAACCCCTCTCCCATCTGTAAATCAGAGGAAGTCAGTGACTATCATTTCTCCTATTTTCCTTCTGAACTCCCACTCCACAGAGGACTATATGCTCCTCCCTAGTTTTAATTCTCAGGCAAATGTTTGAGGTATATGTGAACTTCAGTTTCAGCTCAGCGTGATAGAGAAAAAGGGGACCTAAAACACTTTGCCAGGAGAAACAACTTTCCTTAACAGAAAAATGTGACATTCTAAAACTGCCTGTAGTTCAATGACAGCTATCAGACAAATTGCAGTGGTGTCTGGGGCTAAGTACTGATGTCTCTTTGGGCATTACAGTAAGGAACAACTGGAGGACAAAACTAAAAAAGAATACAACTGGTAGGGATTATCAGCATCAAGTAGGGAGATATTCTTTGGCAACAAAGAGAGTTCATTTCCTTGGAATACATCAACTGCAAACATCCAAGTGATAGTGCAGATACACAATTTTTAATGCTTAAAATCACTGGCAAAAACATGGAGATTTTTCAAGTACCAAGAATAATGCAAAGCATCCTCTAAATATTTGTGTGACTGAGAAATCCCATACAAGAAGCAGGACACCACTGGGCACTCCCACAGAGAGCTGTCTCAGCCCAGGTGAATGCACAAGCACTGGCCCCTACCTACCTATGGTCACCAGAGTCTCTTTTCCAGCAGCCAAATGGAAACATTTGCACTTGTAAGCCACAAGTTCCCAGCAGAGCTGGAAGCTGCCACATCCTGTGTGTCTGTGCTGGTTAGAAAGATGCTGTGAGGACTTGAATATATTTGGGATAATTCCATTCACCCAAGATGCTGCAAAAGCACCTGGTCTAAAATCAGATCCTTAAAGGAAGGTTTGGTGTGTTGTTATTTCTCTGAACTGAAAATGCTGGAAATAGCAGAATTGTCACATTTTAACAGGAACAAACTATGATGATAACCTGCCAGAAATCTGCAGGATAACATACACTAAAACCTTTGTACATTAAAAAAGTTCTTTGCTCTTTTGAATCTACCCATTTTCTCTAATTCTTATATTTTATCACGTTTAGTATACTGTGCCAGGGACCAACTCAAGACAATTATCACAACACGAATGAATATTAGAAGACAGACAAAGCATAGAGATCTAGATGCACAAGATAATTGGTGCTGCAGCATTTTCAAAGGTTCTGAGATGCACAGAGCTAACGAGAATCCCCTGTATTGTGTTGCAGAGAATTCAGCCAGTGTGGAAGGGACAGAAATCCAAACGCTCTGCGGCAGAAGCCAGTCTTTAGCTGAGATGGAAAAAATACCACGTACAGCCACATGACTCCCTAATTGGGTGTTGTAGGTTTTCTTACACTTTCCTTCGCAGCAGCCAACACAGAGCATTGTCAGATAAAAGAGACACTAAATAGGGCAGAGACCTGATTCAATTACATAATTTTCATCTGGATGGAGACAGTCTAAATTTTGGGGATATCCACCTTTAATGCAGCAACTGTTTTAAACACATAAAACAAGTCCAGTTCAAAGCAGTGTGCATTACTGCCTGTATTTCATGCTGAATCATCATAATGTCTTTCTACAGAGAAAAAGGAGGATTTTATGTTCCCATGTACCTTTAGTTCATCTTGTTCCCTTTTTCAAGCCCTTGTACTGCAGTAGGAGCACAGAATGATGAAATCACACT
Organism: Illadopsis cleaveri; assembly: GCA_013399915.1. Lineage (NCBI taxonomy): Eukaryota > Metazoa > Chordata > Aves > Passeriformes > Timaliidae > Illadopsis > Illadopsis cleaveri. The sequence continues at coordinate 365,767 of VXBB01005860.1, forward strand.
GCTGACCTGCCCTTTTACAGGACCTTAACTTTTACACTCCTCTGCATTCAGCCAAGCTAGAGAGATGAACAGCTACTGTAACTTCTGTCATCTTTAACTCTAAAAGCCAGTTTATCTCGATCCCACTTCATATTTTTCCTAACCTTCCCTTGTTCTCTACTCCCATCATTTATCTCCTCTCCATTTCTATTTTCCCCAATCACTTCTCTCATACATTACCAGTACTTTTGTTAAGTCATCTCCTGCTCACGCACTAACGAGTTACAGCCTCCTGGACAGAGTCAAGTGACCTGTTTTTACTGCTATCTGAACAGGCCTTTTCCCAGCTTGTTCATGTAAAGGGATAGTCTGAAAATCACTCCTCCTGCACTGCTATCCCTGATCTGTGCTGCTAGGACAGGCCAGGAGAAGCCATTCATCATAACAGTTGTTGACTGATTTGTTAGAGGTACTTGGATACCTTCTCCATTTGTGCCGGTCTCTCAGCACTCACACAGCTCTTCTGCTCACCACAATTGATTCCTCTGCCCTGTGCATGTGCAGGTGATATTTAACTCCTACTTGATTGTTTCCATCTATTTCCTGTATTCTTGGAAGAGTCATCACAGAACCAATAGTTCGGAAGAAACCTTTCAGATCATCGAGTCCAACCCAGCCCTAACACCTCAACGAAACCATGGCACTGAGTGTCACAGCCAGTCTTTTTTTAAACACATCCAGGGATGGTGACTCCACCACCTCTCTGGGCAGACAATTCCAGTACTTTATCACTCTTTCCATAAAAAACTTTTTCCTAACATCCAACCTAAATTTCCCTTGGCATCATTGGAGCAAGGAGGAGACACTGGTGTATGGCGCTGCTGCTCTGACACCCTCCACTTACACAAGTGAGAAATCAGGATTGAGATAAAACACATATAACAGCCATTCAGGAAAACAGAAAGGGAAGCTGCTCTTTGTACAGCAGTAAATTCTAATCTCTGAGCTAGTTTCACAGCTACTGTGATTCTCCAGTCTGTGTTCAGCAATGCCTGCAATACAGCTTTGTGCAGAAAGAGCCAGCTCTGAATCTCACGACTGAGTAGATTTAGTATCACTATTACTTGACAGTTTCCTTTGGAAGACAACAAAGAAGGATTAAGTTTTCACCACTCAAATTATCAAACAAGTGAAACTGAGTGCACACCACAGAAATGCTACAGGTTACAAGGCATGGGATTGTCTGATGGGAAGATAAATGATATAAAGACACTCCACATCATGCATTGTATTGGCCCTTTGTAGTAGTCCATAATAACCAAGAATGTTATCAGTGTTATCTTCAAGACTCAAAGAACAGTAATGGAAAAAGGCTTGCAGCTGAGTTGGGAAATACTTAAACTATTAAAAAAACCCTGTTTTAATTTCATAATACACATGGAAACATGTCCACACAAAAACAACAACAAGGAAATAGATTGAATATCTGGGTGAGGGGGTGTTTATAAAGATGAAGCAACTTGATTTCACAAGTACACAACTTGTGTGTTACACAGACCACAAGCTCTCAAGGAAAAGCGGCTTCATATAGATTTTAAATCAACTTTCATAAGTGGCTGTTTTTAAAAAAAAAAAACACCAAGCTTCCTAAAATAAAATTAATTAAAGCTATAAACATGAACAATAGGGGAATTCAAGTTATTAAAGCAACATGATTTTTCAGCTGGGCAGAAAATCAAAACATACATTTGGCATTTTCACAAGACATTGAGGAAATAACATGGGTCTATTCTCTATTTTGTCTCCTGTTCCTTAAACCAAAGAAGTGTCTTCAGAAAAAAAATACAGTAAAATAAACACTGCTTTTGGGGCAGAACGGCAGATAAAGTGACAACTTGTAAGAAACAAAAACTAATTTGGCTCAGTTACAGCGACTGAAGTTTGTGTTTCATGGAGGATCAAATGTGAAAACAGTAACAAGGCAAACCCCCACAGTACCCAACATCTACTGAGTAGGATAAAGCTTTTTTTTGAGCCTGCAGAAGGTTCCAGGAAGACTGAACTGCTCCTTTCTGGACTAAAAGAAAGATGGGGACAAATTTTTAGCAGGGCAATAGGACAAGGGGTAACAGCTTTAAACCAAAAGAAGGCAGATTTAGATGAGACATAAGAAGAATTTTTTACAATGAGGGTGATGAAACATGAACGGGTTGCCCAGAGAGGTGGTGGATGCCTCATCCCTGGAAATATTCAAGGCCAAGTTGGACAGGGCTCTGAGCAACCTGACTGAGTTGAAGATGTGCTGCTCTTCTAAGGGCGGGCCATGACTAGATGACCTTTAAATGCCCCTTCCAACCCAAACAAGTCTTTATTATCCTTCCAACAACTTCAGCTGAAATTACACCAGAAATGCAAAAAGTATTTTTCCTACTTCTAAATCAGAACAAGAAACCAGCGCATTCCCACCTGGTTTTTGTGTTTGATTTTTCACACTGCAAATCAGTTCCATAAAAACAGTGGCAGGGCAGGATCCAGTACCTCAGTGCTCTCAGACTGTTAAAAGGGATTGGGGCAAAGGACTTCACAGGAGCCTGGCTAATAGCCAGATGATTTCTAGTGACAACACTGACATAAAAGGAAAAAAAAACCATCCTTAAGGAGAAGGAGAACACAAACTTTAGCTGCTGCTGCAGTGTCTGAGGAAATGAAGCACAGAAAAGGATTCCACAGCCTCCTGAGTGTTTCCCCAGACCTGCGCAGTCTCCTCACCCAGAACGGTTGGCACAGCAGCTCACACCACGGATTTGTCAGACCCTGCTTCCCAGCAGAGGGCAAAATGCTACTTCTGTATCTGCTGTTTAAGCTGCTTTAAGGGACACCAAAAAGAGGATGAAAAGCTGATGGTCCTGAAAGTAACAGCTCCCAAAGAGGAGAGGGCACTGGAACAGCGCCCGGCTGCCCTGGCCGGGCAGGGAGGGAGAGAGGGAGAAGCCAAGGAAGAAAAAGGAGCTGGTTCTTGGAGAGGGGCAGAGCATCCGGCCCCATCCTGCCCTGCCTCACTCTGTGAAAATAAATACCACATCCTTATGTCTTCTCCACACAGTACCAACAGCTAAGAGGAATTCTGTTGTAAAATACTGATTTTACTTTGCAGAAGAAAAAAAAAAAGTCTTTACAGCTCCTGAGAGTAAACAGCATCAGTAATTAAATTAGATTGCAAAAAGGATATCTAAAAGTAAAAGAGAGAAAAATGTTTGTATATAACAAACAACACATTCAATATTAACAATTCTAAAACAGTTGAGCACATGGAATACATTGTAAATAATTTAGAAACCAGTGCCCTCATTAATGATTTGATACTGTCAGAATGTTGCTTATTCCATTCCTTCCCCCCCACCTCTATTTTTCACTCCCCAAAGTGGTTTTATATTTATATAAGGCAAAATACGTATTTTGTACTTGCCTGAAGGGCTTAAATACTGCTGTGAAAATAGCCCTTACAATCCTTGGATTTGCTGATTTCAGGACAACAGGATACATTTACAGCACCTTATCATGGATGCAAACCACTAGACAACATGAATAGAGATTGCTATATCCAATTAGAGAGTATCAAAGATAATAGAGTTAGATTTGCAGAAAATTTTCAAAGATGTCGTATCTTTGAACAAAACTTATTAGGGCTCCATCAGCCGTTTGAACAGTTTTAATGAAGTTGAAGCTCAGCTAAGTACGGAGTTATTTTACTTCATGATTAACTTTGAAGAATTTTATTTTTGAAGCCTTAACATCCTGTAATTAAAAGGAATCCTTAACACATTGCAGTAATTCAGTATTCAGTAATTTATGTTACAAGACCCACTTCCAGAAATGGTCTTGATATATGGCCAAACGCTGTTAACCAATGGGTGCGCTTCCATTTATTGCTACGGGCTTCTTTAATATTTCACATCTCCTGGAGAAAGCATATTCTCAGCTTCCCATTCAACACTACTGCAATCCAGCTGAAAAATGCCTTTCTTCTGGCAGCCAGAGCCTCTGCCTGCAGTGTTTGCTGCATGTTAACATTTACCTACAGCAGTGCAACACAAATGCCAAGGTGCAGCCCCAGCCCAAGGCATGCCCGGGAGAAGAGGAATATGTGCAATTATTGATACTTACAACCATCTGAAGCTGCATTTTAACATCATCTCAGTCCCCACTCTCACTCCCCTCATCTGGGTCTCTCTGACTTGACTCAAATTGGACACCACCAAAGCCAGCATTTAGCAACCTACTGCTACTCTAACGGGAAGATTCTTTTTTTTCCACAATTCCCAGACACCAAAGGAACCTATTAGTGCCACTGCTGTTTTACCAACACTCTCCAAGAACTAGGCTAAAACAATCACACCAAAATAATGGACTTTAAATACCGAATGCAACAAATGGCTTGGCTAAATTTCCCAAACCTGGTTTAAAAATCCCACTGAAAGGATTTAGTAGCTCAGGACTCAAACCAGCTCTTGACAGAGGCTGCTGTTAACTCACCACCTTTCACCACAGCACAAAAGGACTTAATGCTACAAAGTATATGGTGTTTTAAAAACAGAGTATCTTGCATTCCACTTCTAGGACAACCCTCATTTTGGTTTTCTCTCACTTCAGTACTACACATTAAACTAAAAAGAAGAAGGAATAAATGTAATAACAGAAAAAAAAAAAGCACTAGGTAAGTAATTACCCGCAAGAAAGAAAATAAGAATTCTCATTCTCTCTTAACACTACAAACTATTTGCAATATATGTTTTTGTAAGGTTTTACAGGCACTGTAAACATTACTCTCATGATTTAGATATTTTGGAACAAAACTTTGACATTTCAGTTGGGACAAGGATATATTGTATCCAAATAAAGATACAGCAAAAGAAAGCAGAGACTCCTGTCTCAAACCTGCCATGAGACAGCAAGAATTTCTCACTGAAGGCACCATGAGAAGGTTTTGAGCTGCCACAGTACATGTGCACAGACACCAACCAGCCAGGAACTGCAGCCTGAAACAGCTCTTGATAAAAATGATTCTTTTCTATTTTTGGAATGGAAATGATGCATAAAACCACTGCCATCAACTGAAGAGTTAATTTTGCAAAACATCTGTATTTTATTTTGCTTTGCAAAAAGCCTCTTTTCGGTAACATTCCTTGGCTTCAATCCATGTCCAAGAGTCAGCCAACTCCAATATCACAGTAGTAGCTAAATGCAAGAGGAGTGGAGCCCTTCCTCTGTGACTCTGGAGTATCTGTGGCCTTTTCCTTCCCAAAGGGAAGCCATGAACAAAGGAAATCTTCGCGCCAGGCCTGGGGTGGTTTTGTGGTGGCCTCCACGCTGGGAGCCGAGGGGCACCATCCATCCCAGACCTCCCCTAACCCTGACCTGGAGCTTTGGGGGGGCCCAGCCTACTCAGAGAACAGTGGAAGCTGTCCTGCACCCCTTGTTCCTGGCCAGCAGATCACCTGCAGGGGCTTGACTGAAGGGAAAGCAACACCGCCCTGTCTCCCCTGGCAGGTCCATGATAGAACAGGAAATAAAGCAGGAGAAAAAGCTACTGGAGAGAAACAAATCATAACTAAGGAGGAACAAAAACATTTTAGAGATGTTTGTTATTTCCCTCTTCCCTCTATCCTTTCTCATACACACATTCCGTCCCCCTACATTTCCTATTATTATTATTATTATTATTGCTTTCAGCTCTCCTGACCTGTGGGGAGATATTTTGGGTAAAATGAGACAAGCCTACATGAAATGCAAGCTTCTGATGTAGACAAGAAATCTTCTTTTTTCCCCCCAGAATATTTGGCTTGACACTTCAAAGGCTTCTTTCTCACATTCACAGTGATTCTTCTATAAATATATCCATCTATATGCACATAGCGACTGCAACAAATCCACGGTCACACAGGACTTCACAGTCATTACAGGCACACCAAACTGCAGCCCCACAGACCTCACCGTTAACCATGGGGAACAAGCTGCAGACCTTCTGCAAACACCCCACTTTGTGCTGAAGGGCTGGAGAAAAACATTAGCTGCAGCCTTCCCAGATAGTGCCCCACGTTACAATGCTTAGAGGACAACAGGGGCAGAGCTACTCCTCTCACTGCAGAATGGGGGTCTTGCTTTACACCATACCTTACAAGGTGTGAAGACACTCATCTTTTTTGTCTGCTCAGTCAGGATTTAAACAGGGGGCTCGTGGAGACAGTTTGCAGCGTGTAACAGCGTGACTCTTTTTTGGATGGGGAAATGTTCTGCAAAAAGCCAAGGCGCATTTGTCTGTTTGCCTCTCTAACCCCAATAGCTCTGTGGATCTCGTTTTTGCAGAGGTTATACTCTACTGGTGTCTGCTGTCAGCCCACACCCAAATCATACTATTAAGTCTTCCAAAATGAATAATAGATGAAAGGAGGTGCTGCTGAAAACAGTGACAAGCAACTTATCAAGAAAAGCTGTTTTTCCACAGTAAGAAACCTCCTGCTCAAAAACACTAAGCCATACCTATCATCATACAGAGTATATTCTATTTACAGTACACCTATCTGGTCTTAATCACATCAGAGGAGTGTAAATTCTAGGAGTGAATCCTTTTATCTTTCAAGCCAAGAGATGTATCAAAAGTTAAAAACACAGTATCAAAATATTTTCATCCCATTTTGAGCTTCATCACAAAGATGTATTTATAGCATCAACGAGGGGGTGTTGTGCAGACTTTCTGAGCCAACTTTTATAGACATGCCATACCTATGCATATTATTGTCTGAAGTACATCCTTCATCATTTGAAAAAGCCCCATGAGCTCTGTTTTTACAAAGACTTCACTCTGGAATTTAGCTGCCATTCTAGGTTTTGAAAAACAAGTTATTTGGAAAAGGATGGGGTACTTCACTGAATGCAGTAGGATGTACTGTCATTTTTTTCTTTTTAGTACAGCCCAATGAGCTTTTAAGTTACTGGAAATAACCAAAAAGTGTATAGTGCAGTCTTCACTTAAAAACCTCAGTCAACAGCTACCTGCACACTCCAGATATATGGAATACTGTTTATATTTGAATATATTCAAAAGGCCATCTCTCACATATCGATATTGTTTTCTGATTAATACATGCTTTATCAGTCCTCCATCTAACAGCCCTCTAGCCATGTTATCGGAACCCCTCGAGCACATCACAAACCCCAATTACTGCAGAGTTCTCTGCTTGCCTCACAGAGAACAGAAACAATCCCACAGATCACACCAAAGCATCTGCCTTCCCAAAATCTCTGGGCAAGCAGAAAGCTGGACTTGGATCCCTCACCTTGCAACGTTGAATTTATTGCTGTTCTCTGCTCAGGTACAGGAATCTGTTGCCAAGTGAGTCACTGTAGGATAAAGTTCTTTAACACTGCAGGCTAAAGACTCACAAGTCCCTGAAGGTGCCAAAGCATGGACGCTGCAAAGGTCAGAAAGGATCAGCACCAGCACAATAATATTTTACAGCCTGCTTTTGAATCTAAACATGAATTAAATTCCAAATCCAAGCTATCACAGCATTCATTCCCCTATGGCAACTTCTCAAGAAGAGGAAGAAGCAGACACTGCAAGTGAGTCAGAGACAATGGCACAGAACAAACTCCTCCATTCCTGCTCACTTGAGACATTTTTTCAAGGTCTATGAGGTTTACTATTTCTTCCCTGAGGCAATGACTGGGACTGCATTTTTCCAATCCCCCTTCAGCTCATCCAGCCACATCTGTCATCTCTCCTGGCATCTCTCAGCTCCTTGGTGATATCTGCTAGCTCTTCCATCTTCATCTTTCAGCTCAACCAGGCATATCTGTTAGCTCTGTTATGATTGATCTAATTTTGACAATTAATAAACATGACACACTTAATGTCCTGTTACTTTCACACTGAGAATTCCTGGGAAGGCACTGTCTTTAAACAAGATTTTCACAAGTGAAAATTTCATCAGAAACTAAATGAATCCTGCTTTCAGGTACAGGAATGTAATTTACTGTCTCCAGCTGAACTGCCGTATCTCCAGTGATACCCACTCCAGAAAGTGTTCCAATGACAGCAGATAGCCAGCCCTGACATGTGTGACAGCACAGATGAGCTGAAGGGCACTCACAGAGCTGCCTACAGCTCACCTGGTCAGAATACAGGAAAGCAGGGTGAATTCTCTAGATCCAGCCCTGTAGCAAAGTTCCTGATTTTATGGTAAGTTGCAACCCCTGGTACAATGACTATCACTGGAGTGCATGGTCTGTCCAAAGGGATGTAAGGCTGCAAAGCCTTTCCTCATCACCCTCCCTGGCAGGACTAAGGGCAAGAGTGAGCACCAGAGGAAAAGAAGAAAGAAAAGCTCCTTGCCTCAGTTCCTGGGAGGGAATTTGGGTTCTGGTAACAGGATGTGACCCGTCAAGCCAGCAGAAGTTCATCACTTCAACAACCCGAACTCAAACTGGGTTAGAAATAACAACAAAGGAAATAAAGAGCTGAGTTATTTGTGCTGGCATTCCAGCAGGGATGAAACTACAGTGTGTCCTGAGGACAACTGTGCTGTAAGACAGTTTGAGCATTTACCATGATCTGCAAAATCAGCATTATAGGGAAATTCTGCATCCTTTGTGCTGGGCATCAGTAAGTGGCCCAACCTCTGCACACCTCTGTGGAAAATACAGTGAAGATGACACAGCAGGAAAAAACCAGTATGGCAAAAACCCAATTAGTGTGATACATGTTCTCCTTTTTTGATGAACAGTGATAACCTCTGGGAAGGCCCCAGCTACTACTGGAAGCTTGAGACCATACATGTACTTAAGAATGAAGAATAATAATGTTTCCACGAGCTTCACTCACTTTTCAAATGCATCCACAACCTTTTCTCTGACACCTACACAGGTACCCACTATTTCCATAAGATGCAAGACTTCCCTTTTTCCGTGCAATATGCTTCAGAGAAGTGGATAAATCACAGTTGCCTGAACCACAGCAGACTGTTCTCATTCCAGCTGAGCATGACTGCAAATGCAGTGGGTGAAAATGGAGCAGTGCAGTTTGTGCTGTTATTACCACATGGTCCCCTACACACAGCATTTATACAGCTGTAAGGGAGAGAGGTGAATTCTCCAAGCATGCCGTGAGTGATGAGCTCTGTTCTCCCCTCCTCTTGAAGTTAAGGATTGGTAAAAGCATAGAGGCATGGTCTCATTTCATGGGAAGTCACCAGAAAGAAAACACACTGTTAAAAATGCTAGAGATTAACAGATTTTCCTGGAGATTTTTTCCCAGTGTCTAGATGAGAGAATAAATTGCTAGGGCTTCACTGTCAGTTTATCTTGTCATCCAGACCCTCCAATTGAGATTACTTCTGTTCTCCACTCCAGACCATCTGTTTCCCTGTATAGAAAGGATGTAGGCACACTGGTGTTCATTAGTGTACATCAGGAGTGCCCTCTTCTTGCACAACAGCACCAATTAATCCACGTTACTTAAAGCTCCAAAAGAGCAAAGTGGAGCCTAACACTACACATAGACACTGACAAAATCCCACTTTCATGTATAATTTAGGAAAGTGGATGCAGTTCAGCAACAGTTAAGGACTAATCTCTCATGCTTTTTGTGCATTTACATAATTGATTTGCTAGATAATGCACTCTGCTCCCTTATTTAATAAACATGTTAATGATTTCAGACAATTACTCCAAACTGCCTACAAGTGTCTAAGAAACACACACAAAAAAAAATTAAAATGAAAATACACACCAAAAGGCACATCCTTCATATCACATAACACAAGATATTAAGTCAATATGTCACCCTGTCAACAGTCACTTGCTACCTGCTGTTATACATTTATTCCAACTCTGGTGTATTAGCCGGGGCTGCAGCACTGACTAGACACCCATGTGGGCTAAAAAGGGAGCTCAAGAATCAAACTGGTGTGCTGTCAAAAGTCTGCATGTGTGCGAGTGGGGAGGGGAGCTGTGAGACAGAAGGAAAGGAGGAGGGAAGGAAAATAATGCAGGGTGGAAGAGAAGATTAGAGAAGACATCTCTGTCGTGTAGTCTCCTTTGGGCTACAGGGGGGAGATTATGGAAAAACTAAGCTTGTTCTATTTTTCTCTCTACAGCTTGAAGAAGGCCCAGCAGACAAATGTATCACTTTGAATCTTGTAAGCCAGCCCACATTTTAGCCACTCTTTTGTTCAGTTTGAAAGCACTGGATTGTAGGGCTGGCACTGGGGACCCACATCCCGCCTGTCTCTGCTATTCCAGCCTGCAGCCAAAGGCCCAGCACCAAGAGCTGCCACTGCACCAACTGGAGGAGATGTTGCTGCTGGCCACACCTGCTCAGGGCAAGTCCTACAGGCAGGGTGTTTGCAGACCAAGATGTTCAGGGCTTCCCTTTCTTGCCCAAGTGGCAGTAAGGATTTCCACAGACATATTTAAAGGGAGCCCAAGCTGAACCGAAAAAAGTGGGAGGGGGAATAGAGCAAACACCAACTGACATAATAACTGGTATCACCATTACACCAGAACATCTAATCCTGCATTTAAAGGAAATTACAGCACAAGCACAGCAGGTCTGATCTCCTACTTGACATAAAACATTACACAGCAAAGGTCAATTTGCTTTTGGAAAACTGGCTAATGCGAGGCTCTGCATAAATCCAGCCACAAAACTGTTTTCATGGCCTGCACTGCAGAGACATCTAAGAGGGCACCACTTGTCCACCCTCTCAGCTGGTGGTTAAATTGCTCCAAAGCTGACAACCTAAAGAGGAGAATCAGAGAAAAATTGTCAGTTTCTTATCTACAGGTTTTAATCACAACAGGTATTTTAAAAACAGCTATTCACTCCTCTCTGTGTTGGTGTAGCAATGCAGGGAGGGAAAGGAGGGAATCAATAAAAAAATATTATGCTACACCACTGTTATCTTCATCCAAGCAAGGTTAATGGAAAAAGTATCAGCAAGATGTTTCACTAAGCTGAAGTTAAAAACAAGAATGTAGGTATGGCTGTGCAATAAAAGAAAATCATCCCATTACAATGAGAAAATGAGTAGTAGAATGGTTTTCTTGTGGCACAGTCAATAACTTGGCCACCATACAGTGGCAATAGCAATACTTCATATTTCCAAATTCATTACTTTTTTATGTTTTGCCTACATGAACCATATCCACAGCCTGGACACAAAACCAGTCTTCTAGAACTACCTGCTTATAAGGTGGGAACTAAAATTACTCCCTCATCTTTGCTAATAATAAGTGCACCATTAGCCATTTTGATCATCACTTCTACGCTGACATTGCTTGCATTCAGGAACACACAGAGACTTTTTACACTTCTGGCCACGGCACACAAATGCCACACTTCCACAAGACACATTTTTAAGCTTTAGAACTGGTTTTAAGCAGAGAGTGTGTTTTCTTAATCTTCCATTGGTTTGGAATATCTTCCCAACCCAACAAAAAAACTGCATTTCATATTTGTTAACTTCCCTTGGACTGCCAAACTTTTCTGTGCACTGGAAATATTTCACAATCACCACTGATGGCATATGGACTGAAAGGGAAAGTTTTCCATAATTCCAGTATCTTTAAAGCTTCCATAACCAGACTGTTGGCCATTAATGACTTCTGACATTTTATGAGACCAACTGAATGGCAAGGACATTACTGCTCTAAAAAATAATTGCCACAAACAAAAATTCTTCAATTCTCCATGTTTCCATTTGCTTTCCATTTCCAATGAATAGGGAACAAGCCAACACCATGGTACTTTCAGGCCCTAAATTCACATCCAGCAGCAGGACATTGTCTTGTCATCCCCCACAGGTGACCACTGAAAAGTTAAAAACTTCCCCCATATTCCACCACATCCCCCTCATTTGTCTCTAATGCTCAGGTTCACTGCCAAGATTTCACTTCCAACAACATTGTTCTCATTCTCCCCAACTTAAAGGGACACAGGTGTCACTGGCAGAGGACACATGAAATGTTCTGAACACACTGAGAGCATTTCCCACTAGACACCAAGGACACAAATGCAGCTGGGGAGGAAAGCCTCTCAATTGAGATGTGCAGCTTCAGGGCAGCACCAGTTTCATTCAGAACAAAACAGCAGTGTAATAAAAATAATACTACTGCAAATCCTTTGGATTTTCACTCTCAAGCAATGTAAAAAATCCTGTTGTATTTGTTTAGCTGAAGTGAGCATATAAATTGGCCAGAAGTACCGCTTGAAATTGCACAAGTGGCCTTACTCGTCCTGTCCAAACATTTTACATTTGTTACTATTTGGTCACCTAAACCCTTTCTGATCCATCACTTCTGCTCACCTTTCAGTTTCCAAATATTCTTTCTTCCTCAAGATACCGTATTTGTTCTCCTGCACCACTGCTAGTACTCCACCTGGAGCAGATTCTGGATGATAACAAGCAAAAATACCGTGAGCTCTAGAAGTGAAATACTAAGGCCAAGACTGCCTTGTAGTCAAAATAAAATACAGACAGCAAGTGAACGCTGATAGAATATGGCTAATAAATACAATGGAAAGTCACAGCTTAATACCTAGTGACTCTCAGATTTATTTATTCTTTATTTCAAAGACTCTAATAAGCAAGCAACACAAAAAGCAATCTTTTTGCATAATAGAAAAAAACCCCAACCCACCACACACAAGAAGCACAGCCATCCATTTAATCGAAAGTGCACCAAACTAAATCAATTTTGTTGGTTTGGGTTATTTTTCCCTCTGCGTTAGGAACACTTAAATAAGTGTAGCATCCCATTTTTGCAGTCTGTGTCAAAGGCCTGCATGTGAGGATGCAGAGAAGAGACAGTATGAGTAACCCTCACTGTCTGTGTCTCCAAGAGGAGCAGCCCAGTAAGCTGCTTCTGTTGTACATGATACACCAAAGCACTCGCAGAGGAGCAAAGGGGCAATTCAGATTGCAAGGCAAAAGGCTTAGCACAGGTAAGAAAACCTTCTTTTCCCCTCTAGGTCTGTTACTTTCTCCTAACTGCTCCCACTGGGTTATATCCTCAGCTGGAATGAATGAAAATCAATGAAGCACAGCTTATTGACACTACTTGTGCACCTATTGTAAAATCCCCTTGCAAGCAGCAGGCTCATGCTAGTGCCCATGCTGAAGACAGCCCTTCTAACACACAAAATAACACCCTTCTGTTCCTCCACAAAACTCAACACCAGTGAGTCTGTTCAGTGAGCTCTGCTCCAAAACATGATCTAATTTCAATTAGAATGCCAGTGAACAATATTCTCTCTAAAAACAAGAAGCTGATAGACCTTCTCTCCTGAGATTTATGCCCACCTCCCTTCCCCCCTACCCACCACTTCTCTCCTTTGTGTTTCTGCTCTATTCTTTGATCCTTTCTACCTGGTTATCTCCTTCATTTAGACTATAAGCTCTTTGAGGCAAGAGCCAGTATTCTCAGGGGTTTGAAAAACATCTTTGCAAACTTAGGGCATTCTATTAAAGAGCTATTTATAAATAAGGCTCTGTTGCAGGATGAAAGTGATTTATCAGTCATGACACTGACATCAATGCAACATATACCTTGCACAATGGTTAAACTCACTATCCTAGGAAGGGGGAAAGGTGTCATGCAATCTTTAGGGTTCAGTGTTTTAAGCCCCTACACATTCATTTCATTGCAGAAACTGCGTTTTTAAATTAAAAACAGATGGAAAAAAATTCCACTTCTGTAAGTAGAAGAGTTCCAGTTGTGAAATTCAAATGTTATGTTTATTTCACACATTAAATTATATATAAGGTGCCATGTTAAATTATACATATAGAAAGAGCTCATATAAGTGAGGTAAAGTCTCTCCAGATTTCTCTACTTTTCTCTTTCAAAAAAACACCAAAAAACCAACCCAACAAAAAAAAACCCCACTGCTTCCTCCTCCCTTTTATTTTGTCAGCAGAAGGCAAGAACTGTGTTAAATTCTGATCACAGGCACATGCCACAAGCCTTTAAGGGACATTTAAGGCTCATCATGCCCATCTGAACTGAAGCATTTTCTGTCATTTGAAACACCTCAGCAGTGTCTGTGCTTCCAGGACAAGAAGGCATCTATTTTCTCCCATGTATAACAGCACCCTGTAAGAGGCTGCTGGATCCTGGGTTCTTGCAGTCAATACACTGGCTTTTTCAGGCAGTGCCACCTGAAATGACACACCTATCAGCACTTGAGCAGAATGAGGAAAAGGTGGCCTCACAGGAAAATGGATTTAAAAAAAATCTCTTGCAGTCAGTTGCACAGTTATTTCCATTTCATCATCACCACCGTGCCCAATATTGGATAAATATATTCTATTCAGATAACATCATCCATCCCTTGATGAGATCACCCAAAATAGGATGAAAGTGAAGTACAGTAACAGGCACAACATGTGGACACCACTCAAAAATTCATTACCAGGTCTACTGAAAGCCAGAATTGTAGCAATTATGAGGTTTGGAAGCAATTTATTGAGGGTACATAAAGTACTTCTTTCAACTGCTCATTATTGCTGCTACCCAGAAGAATCATTAGCAAGTACCACAGTGATGACAAGTGTTTCAGTGCTCACTTTGTTTCCTGTCCTGTTGCTGGGTCACCATTCTCCTCCACATTCTGAGCAGCTGCACAGGTGACCTGACCTCCTGTTCCCAAAGTCACAAGGTCTGTGACATAAATCTCTACAAAGAGTTTAGCAAATTTGCATCTCATTTTGGAGTGAGACAGTAACTTGTGTCCTTACTCTTTTTCTGAAATGTTTTTTCTTCTCCAGCACTTCCAAAAGCTCTTGTCTGCTATTTCAAATACAAGTGCTAAGAATCTGTGACATTCTACCATTCCTTCTCCTGCAAAGTGCAGTTACTAGAGGCAGGCCTGGGAGTCTTTGCAGACAAAAGTATATCCAAAAAAGAGCTATCATCTGGTGACTATGGCACGATACCTACACCCAGGGGAATACTTGAGGTGCAGGCAGTCTGACATGACTGACATTATACACCAGCCCAGGATAGACACAAAACACTTGCAAGGGAGTAAGAAGTGATCTTTTCAAGGTGCAACTCTTGTCCCACATCATCTCACCCATCTTTGCTTAAAATTTGGGTCTTGCTGAGGTACTGGGGGAAGAGATGGGAAGATGACAGCATCTGCATTGCCCCCTACAAATGTCTGGAAAAGTCTTCCAGCTGGAAAGAAACAAAATTCACAAACTTAACTTCTGCACCAGCAATTATCACATAAGAATAAACACATTGTGAATGCTGGGGATGTATTTTGAAATTAGCTTTGAGCTGATCAATCTGGGACACCAAAACAAACCAGCACAAAGGAACAGCACGAGAGACAAGAGCCATCATCCACATGTCAGAACATAGACTGACCCCAGAAATGTTTCTTTGCTCTCCATTAAATGGTCTAAGTCACCTGAGGAACAGATTCCCTGTAAATCTCACCAGAAAAACAACCCTTTCCCCCCAGCCATTGTTAATGTCTTCTATCTCAATGCACCACCCCTGATCTTCCTGCTTCTACCAGAGGGAGAGATGGAATCTGTTTCTTCCCTCCTTTTGCCTTTGGAAAGACAGACTGTCCAAATAATTGTGAGGCCTTGACTGCAGGCCATCTCCAAGCACACTACTACTGCATTTGTTAGTCACCCTTTCCCCATATTCCCTACAGCAATCAAGTTCATGGGAATAAGAGTGTTTTTCAATTCTAAATGGAAGTCTGAATTCTGCCTTTTTTTTTTTTTGAGAAAAAACACCTTGAGAAGTACTCTTTCTGCATGTTAATTCCATTGCAAATACCTGATCTGAATTCTGAGTCATTAGCAAATGAGGCGACCTGTGAGAGAAAGGCTGCCTCAACAAAGGACGGAAGCTTATCAGAGAAAGTATTTTCAGATCAAGAACATGTATCACACCTACAAAGCTTATGGGATGTGCAGGAATACTGAAGAATATTTTTTATTTACATGAATGAAACATTACTTCAGTACCAGCTTGGAGAAACAGCAAGAGACTATGTATTGTACCCAGTCTGAGTGAACCAGCTCACCTCATTACATTAATTACAAGCACAATAATTTGCACTTTCACATTTTAAAAAATAAATAATAGACTCATAACAAGGTTTGAGTTGGGAGGAACCTTTAAAGGTCACCTAGTTATAACCCTATGCCATGGGCAGGGACACCTTCCACTAGCCCAGGTTGCTCCAAGCCCTGCCCAGCCTGGCTTTGGACACTTCAAGGGATGGGGCAGCCACAGCTTCTCTGGAAAACCTGTGCCAGGGCCTCAGCACCCTCACAGGGAAGAATCAAACTCCTCTGTTAGTCCAGAATTAAACATTTTTATACCAAAATACTACACTGAAGGTATTCCCCAGTCAATGTCTTTAGTGCTCCTACTTCAGTTATAAGCACTGAAAAGCAATGTCTGTAGCATAGGAGAAAACAACCATTTGCTGGAGAAATGAATGTTTCATCCAATAAGTAATTCTCCTTCAGAAGAATAATTTTATTGCCAGGTTATATTTTTGATTGCACTTTTTTGCAACAAACCAACACAGAAAAATATTTAAATTTGGAAGTATTAAATAAGCTTTCCAGACATAGTAACTGAGCAGTCTGTTCACTTATGGCCCATAAGCCATTTTGAAGGCAAAAAACATGTGCCAGTATATATTTATATAGGCATATATGTTCTCACTTACACCACAGGAAAAGACAAATGTGTTCTTAGATGTTATATAAAGTTTAGAGTTCATGGGGGTTGTTTTTATTTTAAAAAACAAATCATCATCTATGCAGAGGGAAATCTAACATGTAGAAGCCCATGGTTAAAACTTTCTCCAAAACTCTGAAATACCATGTTTTCATATTCATAACCCTATATTAAATATGAAACGTTTCAAAGTGAATGTTTAAAGCTGGTGAATATACAACAGAATCTCTGTATCTTCTTGAAATGCATATGATCTCCTTCAATAAATGTTAAGAAACTTTAAAGCACTCAGGCCAAGAAATGACCACTGGAGCACATCTTAAATTCACAATTAACTTGCTTCATAGCAAGGCAATCCCCATCTCACTTAAGTTGTATCAGCATGAAATGTTCATCCGGTTGTCTTTAGCAGAAGGAGGGAAGTGTTCCTGAGGAGCCCCAGCCATGAGGCCCCAGAACAAACCCCTGAGGAAGGAGCTGCTCAGAGCTCCCCGGCGGGCAGGAGCCTGTTCCTGCTGGTGCCCAGGGCAGCCAGGGGCTCGCAGGGTGCCGCAGGGCCCTGGGGCTGCCCGCGGTGATAAACAGAGCCACAGTCCCCACAGGGCACACCCACAAAGCGCAGACATTGCCCTGTAGTAATGCACCCCACACCCCCAGCAGGTGTTTCCATAGAGGGAAAGTTTCAGGCTCACCCCTTAAGGTAAAGAACCCAGATTCTTCATACCCTTCTGACGGAGATCGGCTGGGAGCCAGCCCAGAAGTGTAGATTGGACTCCGAGAATGTAACTCAAAGTCTGTTGTTACTCTCATTGGGCCAAAAGCCAAAAAGCCCACCTAAGCTGTTAAGTATTTAATAAAGAGCACAGAAGTAAACTCCAGGCTTTTCAAGGTGTGTTAGCNTAAACCCCAGGCTTTTCAAGGTGTGTTAGCAGGGTGTCTGGGGTTTCTCAGGCTTATTATTTGCTTTCTGTAACGTTTTGTTACTTTGTTATTTTTTTCTTTATTAAAGCTTTTGATTTACAAAACATCTTGGAGGAGCAGTCCAGCTAATTATTATAGCCACTACCCACACTACCCCGGAGTGCTGAGCCACCAGTGCCAAAGGGCAGAACCTCTGCCCGGTTCTCTCAGCTCCTTGAACAACAGGTGCCATTATCAAGCCACCCATTCAGTGCAGTAATGCAGCATCATCTACTCGCTGTATTGTTTTACACAGGCTTGCCAAGATGGTATTTTACAGAGATCAGGTATCTTTTGAGCTTCAGCTCACACAGGTGAGGAGGCAGTATTTTCTGTAAAACAGGCACTCCAGAAGACAGATGGGTTTGGAAGGGTTGATAAGAGGTGTAAAAGATACTAGAGAAACCAAGCAGGCAAGTGGAAGAGTCTGCTCCAGCCAAGTTTTATCACTCACATAAACAATGCAAACCTGGTTCTAGGATTGCACTGAAAGAGCCTTTATCTAAAGAAGAAAAAAAATTACTGCCAAGCTAAACACAGCAACCTGCAACGTGTTAGTAAAGGCCCCAGGAGGGTTCTTTTCTCATTCTTTACCTCACATGAAACCCCAGATATCCACACAGGCCTTAGTGCCACGGCACCTCTGCAATCATTTGCATTCTCTCAACAGTGTCGCTGTCGTCAGGGAGTGTCTGGGGCAGGGGGAAATCACACAAAAATGGAGAACTGAACTATCTTTTCCACGGGCATTAGAGCTTGAATAGTGAGCAAGAAGCCCTCCTCTCTTTCCTCAGCCTCTATCTCCCCATCACACTACAGCAATGCCTCCTTCCTTTGCTTTTTCTCAGTTATAATATTGAGCCTGCAAAACAGTCTGTTCAGCAAATGGCAGCTGAAGCATCTTTTACTTCATTTAAGCTGCTCTTTCAGACATCCCCTCCACACTGTGGGAAACTGGCAAGTAGAAAAGAGGTCATCACAGTCTGCATCCCATAAAGACAAAGTTTTCATGGAAAACAGGTGGGATGTCCAAATGTCCCTGTCAGGCAGGAGCAGCACACCCCAAGAGCAGAAAGGGTTCTTCTGATGCAATTCTGTACTGCAGAATGGCACCCAGGTAGGTATGTCCTGATGTATAAGGCAGACACCAGAACTCAACTACATTATTTATTCTTTTTACATAATGGATGAAGGGAAGGAGGAGTTATAGAATGGACTTCAGCCTTAACATAAACACAACTGTCTACAGAGATAGCTTCAAGGTAGGAAAATAGACTTACATGCTGTTTTCATAAAAAAAAAAGATTTCTAAAAATCTAGACAACAAATCAGCCAAAAGCAAACACATGCAAAAGCATTTTTTAAAATTGCCTGCAAAATGGAAAATGAAGCAATCCTTCAAGTGCTAAATACCAGATGCTTTTAAAAAACTAAGCATAAAAACACCATTGCAAAGTACTTGGAAGTTTGAATTAAAAAAAACAAGGCTCTACACAAGAAAATAACTTTTAAAAGTCTACACAAGGCTGAATTGATTCCATACTCCATGAAAAAAAATAGCTCCATACTGATTAAAAAGCAAGGAAACTTCTTTGTTATGAATTTAAGTCCTCACTCCTAGACTGAATGTGTCAGAATTCAAGACTGTTGAATAAATTCTACTTGAAATGATTGCACAAACGAGGAAGTAAAAAAAAAAAAAAAAAAGATCAGCCAGAGACATAACACAGGCATTGGCCAAAAACATTTTTGGGTATGTGGCATTTTTAAAGGCACCCCACGTTTTCTAAAACGTTTCTGGTGTCATAGATTTCTACCTGGAATTCCATGAAGTAGCTTTACCTGCATTCAGGGCCTTTCAGAGAGGAAGAGGGGCTGGATTCAAGGACCTCTGACGTAAACCTTCTGCAGTCAGAAGTTCCCTAACATGCCCTGAATCTCAACAATATGATTACAGCACTGCTGAGAGGTTTTAACATCTAAACCTGTCTGAAAAGAGCATGAACACATTAGCATATTGTGGCAAACTGGAAATTAGCATTTTAAGGTTTACACTAGAGACTATTTAGCCTCTGTAAGATCTTTTAAGAACAATACATATTACAGACCTTTGACTATTTTCTTTCC